>CM053594.1:185810774-185840774 GCA_028646575.1 Pseudocheirus occidentalis
CTTTCTCTCTCATTCCCATTCAACAATTTGCTCAATGTCAACATTTAAAGAATTGTTGAAAATAAGTTTATGTGTGAAAGAGACCTTGTCTGACTAGAATCTTTGAGAGCACACTTTTTTCCCTGAAAACTTACAAGTTTTGTCTCATATTATTTCAACAGGCATCTAATTCATTTCCCTGCCCCAAGCTCTCTCTTTTTCCAACTATCTTCCACATACCTGACAAATTAATATCCTTAAAAGATAAGCCTTACCACCTCACTCACCTGCTTGAAAAGCACCTGTGGTTGGACACCACCCCTAGACTAAATTATAAGCTCCTCAGTTTGGCAGTTAAAACCTTTACAATTTGTCTCCAACTTGTCCTTCCAGGCTGATTACATACATATTATTCTCCTACACACATGCACACACAGACACACACACACACTATAGACTAGACACTGTATTTCAACCACACTGATCTACTTATTATTCCCTGTACAGCAATAGCATCAAACTCAAATAGAAACAGATACCCATGGGCCTCATATTGACTTAGAAAACCACATATTAACATTATCTATGTTGTGTTGTAGCTTTGTTTATTTTGTTCAGCATTTTCCAATTATATTTTATTCTATCTCAGGTAACACTAAGGAATTTATTAGCCACAGCTGACATCTATGGTCTACACAATATTCTATCTCCTGACTTCATATAGGCTATTGCTCCCTCCCTTCATGTCCATCATCTTATGCCAAGAGTAGGAAAAGGAAGGGGAAAGTAACTATCATTTATTAAGCACCTATCATATGCTAAGTACTTTTCAGATATTATCTCATTTGATCATCAAACAACAGTTGAGAAAATTAAGGCAGATAGAGTTTGGATGACTCTTCCAGGGTCACACAGCTAGTAAATGTCTGAAGATGGATGGACTCAGAGTACAATTTGAGATTTTGTGGTGGTGTTGGGTGGGTGGATGAGTGGGGAAGTGGGATATAGGATATGGTGGGAATTTATTTTGCTATAGGATATGGTGTGAATTTATTTTGCTCTATTATACATATTTGTAACAGAGTTTTTGTTTTTCTTGCTTTCTTAATTGGTGGAGGTAGAGAGAAGCAGATAAATAAGAGAAAGCAAATTTGAAAATAAAGTTTAATTAAAAAGAAGTCAGTCATGATTTTGGAATTTGACTATGATATTTCTGTAGGTTTTCCTTGTAAGATCTCTTTCAGGTGGTGATCAGTGGAATTTATTTTTTTCTATTTCTACTTTGCCTACTTGTTCTAGCACTTCACGACAATTTTCTTTAATTATTTTTTGTATTATTTCATCAAGATTTTTTTAATTGAGGCTTTCAGGTGGTATGATCATTCCTATATTTTCTCTTCTTGATAGGTTCTCCAGATCTCTTGTCTTTCTTATGAAGTATTTCACATTTTCTTCTATTTTTTCATTCTTCATATTTTGTTCTATTATTTTGTGGTCCCTTATAATTTCTCTGGCTTCCCCTTGCCCTGTTCTAATTTTCAAGTAGTCATTTTCTTCTTTAAGATTCTAAATCTCATTTTCTAACTGGTGTACTTTCTTTTCATAACCTTCTTGTTTTTCTTGGATTGTTTTTTCCCCTTAATCTCTCTCACTTGATTTTAAAAATTCTTCTATGGATTCTTTTTGGACAGGTGACCATTTGATATTACTCTTTGAGGGTAGAAGAGGCTTTTTTTCCTTCAATATCCACTTCTCAGTATGAAACCAGGCCTTCTCTTTTCCCATAGTAACTTTCTATGGTTGTTTTTTTCTCCTCTGCCTGCTCATTTTTTTTGTTATTTGTAGCAACTTAGTTTTTGTGACCACTTCTTGTCCTAGGGTATGGGGGATGCTGCCTCTGACCTCAGATCCTCCTTCAGTTTTCACCTGTGGGTAGAACCAAAACCAATAACTCCATCTTCCTGTAAATACCCACAGCCAAATGCCCACAGCCAGTCCCACCACACTGCTTCTGCGCTGACTATGCATGTGGGGCTTTCTTCTTGTCCAGGTCTGGGTCTTGGCAACACAGCTGGGTCTGGCATTCCCTATCAGCAGAGGTTCCCTTAATCTTCCCTGGCTCAGACATGGCTCCTGACACTGTCTGGGAAGTAAAAATTCTTATGATTGAGACAAAGGCTGCCAACCCAACTAACCCCAGCACTCACCACTTGCGGAACTAGTCTGGAGATGTTTACTCTTCACAGGCACCAAACCTTGGTCCTGGGATTTTTCTTTGGATCTTCTCTAAGTTATCCCAGGAGTACCATTCTTCTGCTCCAATTTTTGCTTATCTGTCCTTAGGTGCTATTTTGTCTTGTTTGTGGGAGAAATCTGGTGAGCATGGAATTTACTGACCTACTCTGCCATCTTCCCAGAATCCTCTCCCTACAACACATTCTTGACATTTCTATGTCATTTTGTGTAACATGATAAAAGAGGTGGGAATTTCTAGATATCTTGCCAGGTCTTATTTTTTATTGAAATTTTTTTTCTTCACATTAAAACATTTCAAGAGATTTTTAAAAAATAAATATTCATTAGGATTGGATTTTTTTTGCTACAGACCTACTACTCCATTTACTCTACTACTTTGCTGCCTATCTATCTATCTATCTATCTATCTATCTATCTATCTATCTATCTGTGTCTGTCCGTTTGTCCTTCCGTCTGTCTATCTATCTATCCATCTATCAGTACAATAGTATATGTATATACACACATTTCAGGGGCTTCAGCATCTTTTTACTGATAAGCTGGTATGACCAAAAAGTTTGGAAGTCCACTTTCCAGTCCTTTCTATCCTCAGTCTCTTCTATTCTACCAACAGTCTATCTATACTGACAACAGTTAGAGAAGGAAGTGAAGTTGCATTTTAGATAATCTTTCAATTAAAAGAGATATGTATTCCTGAAGGTTAAGGGGATTGAGTCAAAGAGTAAGAAATTAAATTTGCTAAGAGGAGAGGGCATAACTGAGGAAGCAGATGGAAAGAAAATTAAATGTATAGAAGTTGAAATTAGAATATATTTTCCTCTGTTAAGAAGGAAAAGGGAATAAAAAAAAGAAGGAAGGAAGGAAGAAAGGAAGAAAGGAAGGATGGAAGGAAGGAAGGAATGAAGGAAGGAAGGAAGGAAGGAAGGAAAGAAGGAAAGAAGGAAAGGAGGGAAGGAAGGAAGGAGGGAAGGAGGGAAGGAGGGAGGGAGGGAGAGAGGGAGGAAGGGGATCCTGTTTTATGTAAACTTTGTATCTTACCACAAAACCTAGCATAGTGCTTTATACATAGTTAGCCTATTTATTGAATGAATGAATGTCAGGTTTCTCTGAGCTAGGAAGTTACTAAAATTTCCCTGGAGATTCAAATCACATATTGTTTGACATCAGTGATCTTATCTTCTAGGTACCTATAGATCTGATTGAAGAAGAGATTTACTTTTTGGAAGATATGGCGATACTGGCTTAGTACAGACAGACATGAGGATACAATGACCCTAGAAGTCTGTACAAGTAACCAAGCCCTGCTATCATATGGAAAAAGTATGGTGCTCAATAACATACACTTTGTATTTTTGATCTTCAGTCTTTGTGGGACTAAAAATTCCATCTGTCCATCACAAAATTTCCCAGCTGATCAAACAAAACGCATTTATACTGATAAAGCAACATTTGCACAGGTTAAAACATATGAATTAACAGTATGTTCTATAGGAATATTTTCTCATCTCTTCTCTACAAATAGCCACAGTATCCTAGATAGCCAATGTGTAAGGTTCAGCCACAGTCTTTTGTTTCTTAATTAGGAACATGAATTATAGATTTTCTGTTGCCTTCTTCCTTCAAGTTGTCACAGTCAGCAACATATTCTTTACTTTTTATATGTTATCTTATGTAACACTATATAGGAGATGGAAGAGTTTCTTGTTATCTTGCTGGGTCTTATTTATTATTGGAATGGTTCTTTTCTTTTCATTAGAAAATTTGAAGAGATTTTTGTAAATATTCATTAAGATTGGGATTTTTTTCTTTTTTGACCAGCCAGTGGTAGGTAAACAAGAAATGACACACCTGCAAACAATTCATGGAACTGGAAATTTTTTTTATCAAGAGGTAGCTAGCTGGTACTATGGATAGAGTGCTGTAATAGCAATGCGATGCCCGTAGTAGCTGCTATGAATATGCATGCAGATTTCCAGGGTAGATTTACAAAATATAATAAACTCTCTTCCTCAAAGGCAAAACCAAAAATACTCATTTGGAACATCATTAAGATACTAGAAGGTAAAAGTTAACATGGTACTCATCACTAATCCAGGAAGCACCAACGTCTTAAACCTTCTTTCTGTGGGACCTCCCCACAAACAAGTTCCCATAGGCAAAATTCCTCCTTCTGCCCACTCAAGCTGCTTCTCTCCCTCTGCCCTCTGCTCCTTGGACAAACTCTTCCCACACTGACCCATGCTTCATGAAACTCAGGCTCCATATGACCACAGCTATGAGCTGGGCCAGATTTCAAAGCAGGTCACAAAGGCCTATTAATGGACAGGAACAATCTTCCCATTCCATTAACATTCTAAGTGCTGAGCTTGGAGTCAGGAAGACCTGAGTTCAAATCTTGCCTCAGAAACTTACTAGCTGTATGACCCTGGGAAAGTCCCTTAACCTCTGCTTGCCTCAGTTTCCTCAACTGTATAGCAAAGATAATCACAGAATCTACCACTCAGGGCTGTTTTGAGGCTCAAATAGATACATTGTAAACTGCTTAGCACAGTGCCTGGCAGATAGTCGCTGTGGTATAAATGCTTATTCCCTTCCTAATTCCTTCCCCCAACAGTATGTTGTTTTTCTAAAGCTGGTTGGAAGCAAGAACTGCATATCTCTACAAGTTAAGATATTCATGTTCCATAACTTGATGCTGTTATATAATATCTGTTATATACATTTCTCTACACACCACTTTCTTTTAGAAGCAAGCAGGTTTCAATCAGCAGTCATTTTGAGATCAATGTATGATACACAATAAAGTGTTCTGTCATTTACATTTAGTTGAGTTTTGACTTTTGCCTGACATTGCCTAATTAACAACCACGATCTTCAAAATAATACTTTTTTTCCTTTGCTTTTCTCAGGTACTAAGTTAATTTAAAGTCAGTTATCTAAAAAAATATTCTAAACTGCTGGGTGTTTTTTTTTTTACTGTTTTGTTTTAACAATGATAAATATTTTTAGGGAGAGGAAAGATGATGATAACATATTAGGGTCAACAAACTATTTTACCATTAGGAGTTTATAGGTAATTCAGTGATTTCATAGATGCAATTCATAGGCAAAATAGAATCTTTATCCCCCTAACTTCTAACCGTGCTCCCTATGTTTTGATCCTCAGACAACAGAAAATAAATATGCCACATAACCTTCCATCTACAATCCAGAGACTCTACAGTAGATGGTGTTGACAGTTCTATTGAAATTATATTGGGAGTGAAGCAAGCTTTTGCCCGATAAGATGAAACTAGAAGACTTCCTGATTGTATCTTTCAGGATATGCCACACTGCTTTAAGGATGTGTCAAGAAGTGCCATAGTACCTCAGGGTCTGGAATAATTTGACATTCCTTAATACCTTTCTGCCATTTCAGCAGGAAGCTGCCATATATATTTTTTCAAGACCTTTGATATGCTGTTCTGCTCCAATGCCAAAGCTGACTTCTGTTTTCATTTGTAGATGGAGTAGGGAAGAGATATTTTAAAGAGATTTTTACCATTAGTCATATATTTAAAAAATAACTAATTATAATAGTTTGACTTCTCTTTTATGGTAGGAACTTCGGAGGTCAACTAGAAAGAACACCCTGAAAATCTCAGAATTATTGATTGCTTTTTAAAAATGATTGTTTATTAGCTGTAATTTATTTTAGTACCTTTTGTTGGTGAAATGCAGTTCCTGGATCACAGTTACAATTTAACTTACAGTTTTGAAAAATTAACACAGAGTTTTGTTTAAGATAATTAATGCCTCTGTAAGAAATGAAAGAAAAATATATGTGCATTTCTTTCTTGTGTTAGACCTACATGCAAACAAATAGCCTATAGCATTTCTCTTATACCACTTATTACTGTATTTTTTCACTTCTTTCTAAGGTGTAACTAACGAGTTTAGCAAATTTCTGAAAACTGAGCTTTAAGTCAATCAGTGACATTCTACAATGCCAGTTCTATACTGATGGTTCTTCAGAACATGCCCATGTTCTGTTTTCTGCTTGGATATCATCATTCTGTGGCTACAAAGGCATAAAACTATAGAATGTTCCAGCAGGTCATTGTCACTACAAGTTGCCCCAACAAAAATAAAATAGCTTTTCATGCCTATTGATCTTGAATTTGTTACCATTTAAATGCTTTGTTGACCTGCAACTGAGTAAGGATGTATTTTGTAAAAGGAACTGAAGTTTTATTCCTCAGTAGATTACACATTTTCACATTTGGACTGCACATACACAGATACTTACAACGTTTTAATTTTTTTTTTCAAATGCAGTTTCTCTCAGTGACTTTAAAAGAATAGCTGATCTTTAAGTAACACATGTGATATTAGTTTTTCCATTTTAAAATAATCACATTATTGCAGACATTTTAATAGCTGTAGAGGTTGCTATGTATTAACATGATTCATGGTCCTTGACAGCACTGTCTCTGAAAATCCCCTAGGAATGCAAAATACAAAACTCCACACACGTTCAAATTTTACTGCCTGCAGCTAAAAGAAGGGAAAAAACTTAAAACTGTTGAAACCCTTCAACTTTAAAAGCATTAATAGATGATCCCACGGGATTAAATCTAAATCTTAATGTGTAAAAATCAAGTTAATAACCAGAGAGATTAATATGGCTGCATTTGATTATTGTGATAATGCAAACAATTAGTACTGCTAAAGTGAGATATATTAGCCTCCTACTTGCCCCTCACATCTGCAAAGCACTGAAAATAATAAATGGAAATAAAACATTTTGCTCTGAGGGCTTTTTGCCTTACTTCACTTTCACCATAGCTGACTCATTTTTGAAATTATAATTTTCAGTGTCGAATCTTCAAGTCTTTTCTTTTTAAAACCACAATTTGTATAAAGTCAATTGCTATAATCAAACATCACCAGCTCCATAATGTCAGCAAATTATTATTACACATCTTTATGTTATCAGTTAATGCATAAATCTTCATGATAAATGACAACAGGTTTTTTACATGAGTATATTTTTGGGTGGAGAAGGTGGTTAGTGAGAAGATAAAGACAGTATGCAAAATGGATCATGTTTTCCTAAGAAAAAGAATTTTATTCACAATTTCTTAAGCATTTATATGAGCTGGTGATCTTCATTATTTGAGTTGTTTTAGATCTAAGTTGGACAATAAAAATACACACATACACATACAGATATATACTTATATCTGTATAAATATAATCTATCTATCTGTCTGTCTTTCTGTCTGTCTGTCTTTCTATCCCTCTGTCTATCTAAATATTTATCTCTCTGTCTGTCTGTCTAAATGGCAGTTCATGGAGTCATAGGTTGGAAAGGAACCCTAGAGTCTGGTATCTTTGAGGACTTTCCATGTATTTTTTTTCTCAATCTCATAAAAATGAAGAAACAAAAATAATGTGGCAAGAGATAGAACTAGCAAATAGTTTTTCTAGAATTGTTTGAAAGAAAAAGTATAGCCATAGTAGTGAAGGAAGAAAATGTTGTGGCTAACAACCATATAAACAATATCGAAAAGTACATCCTCTGAATAGATTTTGACAGTAAAGGAACATTGGCCTTATACAAAGCAGTCAGTCATAAATATATGATGAATTCCCCCTCCCCCACCCTAAACAAAAGATTATATCTTTTGATGTCTTGATGCCTTTTAAATTTTTTTTCTGGATTTTAAAATTTTGACTGTACTAGAAATATATATATATATATGCATATATATATATATACATACATATATATGTGGTTTAATGAGTGAAGATACAATTGAGTGTATTGAAAGAGCAGAAAATAAAAGGATTTGGGAAAGGGACAAGAATTTTGGTGACTCATTTGGGGAGCCCTCTGACAAGTGAAGACTTGAATTTTTTCTTCACACTTCAGATCTATGGGGTATATCAAATAGGTGTTCTCTTTTGTGATTTTGGTTTGAACAATGCCCATAGGGAATTCCAGAGGTTATTTCACAAATGGCAGCAACAATAGAATATTTGTTTGCCATTTCTCAGCTAAGTATCTAAGAAAACCTGTGTTCTGAGGCAGGGAGTGGGTAGCTGTCAGGAGATCCTGCTCCATGAGCCTGACAGCCTCTTGACAGTTACTAATATCAGCAGATTTAATGTGTTTAGTCTAGTTGTAAGATTTGTGATGTGTTTTTGATTTCCTGTTTCAGAAATGCAGTTTAGCTAGAAAACAAGCAGAGCATACGATTCTTTTCCTTATTATACAACGGTGGGGAAGTTGTTACCTGCATACCCAATGTGCATCATAGAACAGGTTATTTATATCCAGGGTAGTGTCTTACTTAGTGGTCATTCAGCGTGTGTGTGTGTGTGTGTGTGTGTGTGTGTGTGTGTGCATGCAAGCATATGAACATCAGTATTAACAAAACAAAACAAAAAGTCATTATTTCTGAGGATGTTTTCTTCTTCTCTCTCTTTGAGACTTCAGTTTACCTTTATTCTCTGGTACTCATGTGATTGACTCATTTTCTTTAAAAATTTTTAAAGTTAGTTTTCTTGTTATAAAATTACTTTTGAAAAGAATGCACAAGCCCCAAGTCTAAGTTAACTGTAATGTTTGTCTCTGATTTATGCTGGCTGGCTAAGAGGAGCTTTTCTTGTCTCACAGCTCTTAAAATTATTTGAGCCCACTTTTTTGTATCAATTTGAAAACACCACAGATAGGAAAATTCAGTGACTTATGTACAAGTACCTGTCAGCACCCCTGCATTTCCAGTCTCTTAGTGCTTATTCCTACTTTGTAATGCTCTTCTGTTCAAAGCATTGCAAAAACTATTACCTCTATTTCCCATTTGTCGTAATGAGTTAGTTTTCTTATTTAAAATTTTTAGTACTTTTAAAGTTCTGTCCTCAATTGTGAGAGAAGAATTTTAGGAATAATGATAAGTTGCATGTGTTCCAGAAATTAAACATAAACTAAATATTGTTTAAGACCACATGTTTATGTATGCAATTGCTTTTAGTTTAGTGAAAAAGACCAAAAAGGGGGAAGTCTTTTTTGGTAATTAGCTGTTCCTCAGGCACACTTCAGGTTTATTTTGATGAATTGCATTTTAATGCCTTTAAACTTTTTAATGCTTTAATTAATTTATTATTGGAATAATTTAGTCCATTTCAATGCTCTTGTGCCCCCAAATATAAATTACTTTGAAATCCAAGCATGCATGTCAAAAAGGTGGTCTCTGCAAGTTAATCAAGTACCTTATCTGGTTAAAAAAATCCTTAAAAATTTTTTAAAGTTGCATTTAGTACATTTTCAATGAAAGACATTTATAGAAATGAGATGTTACTGAGAAAAGTGAAGGAAAAAAATCATACATCCTGAAACAAAGGAAAACAGCATAAGATAGGGTTTTATTTCCACGTTAACATATGATTGTATTTGAGTTCACAAAGGAGACCTTGTGGCTTTAAAATGAAGCCTGCCTGAAGGGGAATTTGTGAGCCCAGTTGTGTCTGCTATGTAGTTGTCAGGTCAGTGGGCCCCGGTGTGGGCGGCACCCATCTTTCCAGGAGCAGTAGGATTTCCTGCTGTTTTTTTCAGTAGTGACCTAGAAGGAGGTTAATGATTCCAAAGAATGGCTTTTCCCTTAGGGAAAATTTAATCTTCTGACCTTTTTCTCTATCTGTCCATTCCTTTTAAGTCACAGACCCCCTTCATTTAGCTTGTATCAAGCTGTTTTATTTTCTTCAAAAACGTGGTTGAAGTGATTGCTTTTGCTCTCATTTAACCCTTGAACTGGTTACATTTCAAAATAAAATCATGGCAAAGAGCATGGGATTGCTTACAAGCAATGCTTTTAAATCTCTATATTTGGCTCAAAAATGATTGCCAACCCTTGAAGCCACTTTGACAACTAACTTCAAAAGTGAAGCTGTTAACATATTCTCATAATCGTCTCTTGGATTTGCTTTTTTAAAAAAATGACAGCAATAAATCAGCTATTGCATTTTGGAAAATTTATCGGTCTGCTTTTAGTACAAAGGCATCAGAAAATTTTATTTAGAAATATGTAAATGATGACCAGCAGGTTCTTTTCAGTTTAAACTTGAGATAGTGAAAAAAAAAATCAGCATTATACAGTCAAACAACTGCAGCTTTTTTATGCCTGAAATATGCAGATGTTATTGGATCAAATTTGGTGTCAGAATACAGTAAAATAAAAGTGTAATTACTGTATTATTCTCATGGGTGCAGACTCATGGGTGCAACCAGTTTTTGTAGGTAAATGAAAAAAGAAACAGCTTTCTTCTCCAAGCTGTTAAAGATTAAAACACACACACACACACACACACACACACAGATAAATTTTTATTTGGTAGCACATCCATGACTTTTAAAATATGATTATACCACCCTGTATTATTGCTAAAATAACAATAAAAGAGTATTCCTTCATTTTAGCATTGATACTTGATTTTTATGAAACACCTTAGGTCTAAAGTTACAAGCCATATTTGGTATATTAAGCTACAATGATCAGTTCGTATGACATCTTAGTGGGTGACACTCTAATGTTGACCCATGCTTTCTTTAACTTTCAAAAGTAGGCTCTAGACTTCCATAAAAATTATATTTGTTCCTTGAAAAACATGTTTTTCTAAAGGTATATCTTCCTACACAAACCAAAGGAGAATAAATTGTCAAAAAAATTCAAAGGTGTTGGCCTAATTAAATTCCATAGGCTAACTTAACAATGAACAAACACATTTTGTTTTATCCAGCCCTGACTCTGTTTCTATTCCTATGAGAATTATTATGGGAGACAAAAGCAAAATAAAACAAAAATTAATACCTGCCCTCAAGGAACTTAGAGTCTATCTGGGGAGACAGGACTTCTGTGCACCAATCTAGAGTTAGAAGAGTCCTCAGCAGTCATCTTTGCTATCCTCTATGCAAATCATGTCTATTATCCCTGCCAAGGTAGTCATCCAAGCTATTCTTAAAGATCTATAGAAGTAGCCCATTCCATGTTTAGACACTCATAATACACTTTTTTCTTATGTTGAGGCAAAAGTTTGCCTCTCTTAAACTTCTACCCATTTGTGATAGTTTTGTACCTTCTGGCATCAAGCAAAACAAGCCTAATGACTCTTCTAGCTGACAATCCTTCAAATATTTGAAAACATCTACCATGAACCTTGTAAATTTCTCTTCTCTAGGCTAAACATCCTTCAATCAAGGATGTGACTTCTAATACCCTTACTGTCCAGTTAATTATTCTTTGCATATTCTCTAGGATTTCAATGTCTTATCTAAAATATGATACCCAGTAACAATTAGAGTATACTCAAGTAATAAATTATGTAGCTTCTACATAAATAGACTGACAGTGGATAGAAAACTAGATAGAGTCAGGAAGATTTGAGATTCAAGTCTCACTTCTAAGACATACTAGCTATGTGACTCTTAGGAAATCACTAACCTTTCAGTGAGCCCACAGAACTCTGTAATATTAAGTGGAAGGAGAATTGAGGACATGCAGATATAGGAGTTACCTCACCAAGGAATTGTCTATACTAATGAGATTACAGATCTAGACACCCCAACTTCCACCACCAAATGTGTAAATGCAATAACGATTTGGAAAGGGAAGACATGATGTGAATAGGAGTCATTGAGAAATGGTTTGAGATAGATTTTAGTTAGAATTTGAAAGATGAGTAAACTTTTGTTGTTGTTGTTTTTTAAATAGTAATTTTTCCAATTGCATGTAAAGACAATTTTAAACATTCATTTGTTTTTAAATTGAGTTCCAAAGTTTCTCCCCCTCCCTCCTCCCCAAATGCAAGCAATTTGATATAGACCATATAAGTGTGATAATGTAAAACATTTTTTCATATTAGTCATGTTGTGTGAGAAGAAACAGACCAAATAGAAAAAGAAACCATGCAAAAATTTTAAAATAGTATGCTTCAATCTACATTTAGGTTATAAGTATGATTTAAATAAGTACAGAGGAAGAGAAAAGATAGTCCAGATTTTGAATCAAGAGCGCAGAGGTAGTAGAGGGTGAGTATGAAGAATTCAGGGAGTAGATTTGCCTGATTAAAATTAGTGTTTTGTGTTGAGGCATAGGAAGAAATAGTATTATATATGTAGTGTTGATCCCAATCACCAGGGCTTTGTCTAGAAATATCCAAATGGCTATGTTCAATGGTACTCTGGTGTTCTACATGAAGAGTGTCACACCAATAAAAAAACTATTTACATTATTTGCCTTCACTTCCTCACTTCCTGCTCGCTTCCAAATTCCTTCAATTCTGACTTTTAATGTTACCACTCCCCTTTTTGCTCTTAAGTGGTGAAATTACAGCCTTTTGTCAGACCTCATGCTTATTTACTTTTCTGCTTCTCTACTGTTTGCCTCTACTTCCTCATGTATCAACACCTTACAATTTGTTTTCTATCCTCATCATTCAATTGAAACTCTAATTTGTAAGGTTATCAGCAATCTTTTCAAATGAAAACTATGGTCCTTTTCCTTTACCTCTATGTCTTATTAACCTTTCTTCAATATTTGGCACTGTTAACAACCCCTCTCTTCTCCTTGGATATGGTCTTCCGCCCCTGTATTATTATTATTTTTTTTATGTAGTTCTTTCTTGGTCCTCTTTTGACCTATCTGAACAACTCTTTTCATTTTCTTTTGTTGGACCATGATCCATTTGCTGCTTCTAAACTGTTGGTATCCCTCAAGGCTCTGCTTTGGGCTCTGTTTTCTTCTATGTCTATGTCCATTTTCTTGGCAATTTTATCCATTTCCATAGGTTTAATTATTTCTGTGAAGATAATTCCCAGACTTATATACTCATCTCTTATCTTTCTCCTGAATTCCAGTCCCAAAATAGTAACTACTTGTTGGATAGCTCCAATTGGATGGCCTATGGGCACCTCAAAGTCAAGATGTTGGGAATGTAATTTACTAGGTTTCCCTAAAACTTCTTCCTCCAAACCTTCTAGGAAACTGAGACTTAGAGCATATAAACAATTTCACCATGCTCACATTTGTAAGGATTAGGACTGGGAGTCAAATCCAGTACTTTTATGACTCTATGTTTAGCATTCTTTCCATGATGCTGTGTTGCTTCTCCATTCTCACTTTTGTCTATCAATAGAGGGAAACAACAGAAGAAGAGGCAGGACTTTTTCAGTCTCTCTGAAAGGAAGGAGAAAGCTGCCAGTTAGTTTTCTGGAAGAAGATGAGTTCATTTTTGGACAGATAGTGTTTGAGGACATCTGAGTAAAGATATTTTTGTGGGTATTTGGAAATCTGTAGTGCCTGTGAGTTGTTGATAGAGATGCTGATTTAGGAGACATTTTCAGGGAGGCAATTGTTTTAGGCATGGAAAGTGCATTAGATCATGAGTTCTCTTCCAAGAGAATTTTCCTGATCTTTTAGCTGTAAATGATCTCTTACTCTTTGGAAATCATCTGCTACTCTGTATCTTTCCTATTCCTTTTTCAATTAGAAACATTTCTTTGTCATTTTGAATTTAAAAATCATCAATAAACATAAATAGTCTAATATTATATACAAAGAACAAGAAAAAGGACTGTAGAATAAACTAAGATGTGTTAAAACTGGTTCCAAGTAATATATCTATATCTAACTATAATTTAACATAACAACAATTCTGTGCCTGTTTTCACTTCTTTTTGTTTTTTCAGTGTATTAGAAATGTTTCTTAATGCTTTTTTAAAACATATCTATTATTATCCACTAATCTACCAATCACCTCAACCACCCTGACTAGAAGCTCTCCCTTTAATTATTGACTTTCTAATTTGTATTATAAAGATACACATGGATAGAGATCAGACCTTTGAGTGAGAAAAACCTGGGTTCAGATCCTGTATTGCCATATTTTTCCCAGGGCTAATAATTAAACCTCTCAATGCCCCCAGGCAACTCTCTAAAACTGTAAGTGGCAAATCAGGTAATGATACGCATTGGTAGAGGAAGTTTCCTTATAGAGACTCCCTTTTACCAATGACGCTTCAAATCTAGACCCACTGCCCTCTAACATACTGTACATATTTACAAACATCTCTCCTTTACTAGATGTTATACTCCTTGAGATCAGGTAGTATAAAATATAATTTTTGTACCTGGCATTGGGTCTTAAATATTGTAAGCACGTAAGAAACATTTTTGAACGAATACTATTGGATTAAGGAAGCAATAGCATTCCTTTCATTGTAGAAACTACATATCTCCAAGAAACATGCTTAAGAACACTAGGAATCACTTTTCAGCCAGAGCCATTGTCTATTCAGACTATTCTATGAAAAGGATGATTTTTGAAGTGGACATATTATATTCTATAATGACAACCCTACCTAATCCCTAAATTCCTTTCATTTTGAATCTATCATTCATTATAAATCTATCTTATTTGTTTAATCAATACTCTTGGGATGATGAATTCCTTCAATTACTATGTGTAAAATATTATTTTCTTTTTCTCCAACATTCCAATAGAACTGTAATCTTATTGCTGTAGCAAGCCCTTTAATGATAAAGATAACAATCTCTTCAATCCTCTCCATGTATCTATTATATCCATGTCCTCACAAAAGAATGCCTTGGTAAGTCCACCCAAAATACTTAAGGCCTTCTTCATTAGTGTCTTTGTGCTCATTCCTTTGGATATCACAAGAATAGTACTGGAACATTTAGGCTCTTGTGGTTATTGCTCATTTTTGCTACTCAACTGATCCATCTTCTCTTTTGATCATGTTTCATTGACAGCAATTCCTTTCAACTCCTCGTTTGACATGCATTTCAGCTTACTCTTACCCACAATTCAGACTTCTATATTCCCTGGTGTGTACCTTGATATCAGTACTGCTAAGGTTCTAGTATTCTTTGGTTCACAACCATACAATATTATGAGAATACAGGTGTTAAAAAGATAGAGCTCTAAGTCAAGAAGATGCTTAGTGTCACTAAAACAACTTTGTGATTTCTCATTCTCAATCCATCTTGTTTTCTTCCTGTTCAATTCTAGCTCTAACTTATTGTCCATTTATATGCTAAGATACATTATAGAGAATAATAATCAATAGGTTGTCCATCCAAGTGCATATTATAATCTAAACAGTAGATTATCTTCATCCAAATTGCTTTGCTTATGTAAATAATTTGACCAAACTTCTTGGAGTAATTATAGATCTTATGCAGGATATTCTGCAATTTTCTAGGCACTTGATACCACCAGCACTATTTCATCTTAAAACAGGAACATAGGGAGAATCTCAATGTCCATAGTATATCTTTTATTACTTTGATTATGAATTATGCATGACAGACAACATTGATAGGCACACGTCTCCATTTTGTGCCTTGTGTAATAATAATCAGAGGGAAGGGGGTGGCTAGATGGCGCAGTGAATAGAACACCAGCCCTGGAGTCAGGAGGACCTGAGTTCAAATCTGGCCTCAGACATTTAACACAAAACTAGCCATGTGACCTTGGGCAAGTCATTTAACCACAACTGCCCTGCCTTCCCCCCTTCAAAAAGCAAAATAATAATGATAATGATAATAATAATTACAATCAGAGGTTCTTCAGGCACTTTTACCTTTACTCTTACATCTTTCAAGGAATCTTGGATAATTCTGATATATGTATGAGAGACATGTTATTGGAAAAGAACTTTTAAGGAAGCATTTTGCTCTGTTAAATGTTTAATTTCATTTTATTTTTAATAGCTGACAAACTATAGGCATAACTGGATCTTGTATGCTTGATATCTTTCAGCTAATTGTGAGATGGTAAAGATGGAATGTGACTTGTGAGAATCTGCCTATTCTTTTTGAAATCCTTATCAAGGTTTCCCTACATAACTGTGTGGATTATTTTCATGAAATTTTATATGATATATACAAAAGCATATATACATAAATTCATAAAATTATATGTATATATGTACAAACAAATTCTATACAAATATATGGCATATATAATATAATACAAATTATATAAAAATTTTAGTTCCTGTATATATATTCTTATAAAATTGTGCGACTATACAAATAACTATCTAATATGTGTATACAAATAAGTATGCATGTATATATGTATGTATGTGGGTATATATGTATGTATGTGGGTATATCAGCATATAGGTGGATAGTTTGTTGATGGTTTTCTGAATGCTTTTTTTGTGAGTGGCAATAGTAAATTCAACTTTTTTTGTCACTATTCTGGTATCTTCTCTTTTAAATACCATAAGAAAGTTCTCTCAGTATCTTCAAAATTGTGTTACCTTTTCTGTCCAGCATTGATCTCATCCAGCCGTTTTCCCCGTCTTTGTTTTCTTTATTGTTATGTCCACTTCTTTAAGAAGTACAGCTAGCACTGTGGTTCTTGAGTGCAAATATAGTGATTCTTCTGTCTTTTATGAAGAAAAAAAGATTTTTTTTTCACAAAAACCTTTAACAAGCTTTCCTGTTTTTCATCTGCTTATTGTACTCCTAGTATCAACATCTAACAATCTTGAAAAGACTTTACTTAGTTGGGTATTTCATCTACTTATTTCAACTTACTTTCCCCATTGTTCTCACTATTTTATGAAAAAATATTACTTATAGTTGACTGCTTGTTTGAACAGGAAAGAGCAGAGGAATAAAGAATATCTATTGCCCAGATTTTGCCATGCATTTGAATGGATGCCCTATAGAACTTCCAATAACAGATAAATTCAGGACAGAGAATACAGCTGGAAAATGAATTGGGTCCAGAGTTAACATGAATAGGAAAGCAAGTTGTCTTGCTTTAGGGGACTTGTAAAGCTCTAATAATAATCCAAAATATTTCATGAAAGTCCATAATTTCAATATTAATATTTTACTAATATTGCCATATGGCAATAAGACATGGAACACCATTGCCTCTGAACGACTAAAAAACAAAAAAGGAACTGCAAAGTGGGTGGGTATGCCTGTATCACATACCCAACAAATTATTCTGAGACTAATCTAAGTAAAAACAAAAGTGAAAAATGTCATTGACAAATTGTATGATTGGAACAGAAGATGTGCATATTACATGACAAGACGGACAAATGACAGATGGGCTGATAAAGTTCTCCAGTGATATCCTCAGAATGACAGAAAAGGAAAAAGGTCTCAACTAGGTTGGAAGGACTGCTTTTGGGAGGTCATGAGCAAAAGTCATATAGAATGGACAACACTGACTGAGGTGCAGCCTGAATCATTGGAAATAATTTCTAAACCAATGAGATCAGAAATCCATTTATACAGCTCATAAACTTCCTTCATTTTCTTTTATTATCCTAAATTAGCTACATCTTTCAAACATTAATATACCACTCCTAATTTCGGTATTCTAGGAGGTAGTGATCAAGTCTATGTTTATTTTAAACATGGTCTTTAAAATTTTGTGATTTCTGAATACAACCTACTCTCCCAGTCTTCAATGTATCTATTTTCTACAGAGTTTTAGTTTTTTTTTGAGGGGGTCGGTATCCTCTTCCAAAAGCCTATCCATAATCTTTATCACTTTAGTTGACCCTTTCCTGCTCTATTATGTCTTTCTTAAAGTAGGATAAACAGAGAGGAGTTTGTTCAATGACCTTTTAAATACTATTATCAAGCAAGACACAAATAGGGAGATACATGCTCACCAAAGATGCTTACCATTGTCATGGAGGAGGTCCAGCTCAAAGAAGCTTGTGGTCTTTTCTCATGCTTTTTCCTCTTCCTGTAATGCATTCTCCCCTTCTAATTCCTTGTTTCCACCACTTGAAAGCTTCTACTTCCTTAGCAAAATCTTCTGAGATCTCTCTTACCCAAAGTTGCCAATGATCTTTCCCTTTTTACATCTCTTTGCAACTTTCTTGTTCACTTATCATATATTATTATGTATTTTAAGTATTTGTGCATGTAGTTGCCTTCTTAATTATAAGCTCCATGAGGTTTTGAAAATCATTTCAAAAGATTTCACTCAATTCCTTTTAAAAAGTGATTGGATGAAATGTTTTCTCATGATAAGAGAAAGCAAACAGTATAGATAAACTGATACTTCTTAAAATTTGAAGTGGAAAGACGTCACAGGCAGAGGGAACAGCAAGAATGAGGGCAGAAATGGGAAAAGGCAGAATCTATAAGGGGGAATCTTGAGTAGTTCGGTTTGGCTGAAACATAGAGTATGAGAGTAACATGAAATAACAACTTTGAAAAGGCAAGTTGAGGTTGTGAAGAATCTCAAATGACAGCCTAAACATTGTGAACTTTTACTTTGTCAGTAATACAATGCAATGTTTCAGCAAGAATTTTTGAAGTGACTCTTGCCAAGAAAGAAACAATATGTATTAGCTTCTGAGTAATTTATTGAGTACAGAAATAATAACTTGTGCAGATCTGCAGTGGAGTAGTCTTATTTTATATGAGTGATGTGTTTAATTACCTTTCTGTAATGTATCTAACATTGAATACACTCTTTTATCTTTTAAATGAAAGTGAGAAAATGCACTCTTAAGGTCTAGAATTTTCGGTGACAGGAGGGAGAAAAAAAAGAAAGTGAGAGATAAGGTGGAATACCATGAGATAATGGCAATAGCAACAGCAGGGGAGAAATAACATATGGTGGAGTAGATGTCTAAATACTAGGAGCCAAGCTGGCTCAGGGGATGGAAAAGTCTATGCGTCAAGCTGTGGTTCAGGAATCATGGGACTTTATAAAGTAGTGAAAAGTAAAAAACAAAAGACCCCAGACTGCTTCCCCAAGAAACTGATTACATATCAGTTAAGCTAAAGGTCTAGGGTTGGATTCTTCATTATGTTTTCCACAAATACATCAAGAAAAGAAACAGGGGAAAAAAAATAAAGGGAATCAGAGATAAGAGAACAAATAAGGATCTTCCAGAAAAAGAATGATTCAAAGATTTAAAGAAAAAACTATCCATTTTATTTGATTACAGGCTCCATGAATGGATGAATTTGGGCAGAGATAAACTTTGCATTTTCCCCACCCTTTGAGCTCCAGGAAAGTAGGAATGGTTTTCCTATTTGTATCTATATGCCACATGCCTACTACAGTGCCTGGCATGTAGAAGATACTTAATAAATGCTTGTTGGTTGGTAGTAGGCACCTAAGAAGTTTCAAATTTCATTGAATCTAATTTGTATATAGACATTTGAATATGTTGATGAAATAAAGGGGAGGGAGGTAAATTTTAAAAGTAATTTTAATTTTTATTTAATCAAAAGAAATGGAACAAAGTAAAGAAAAGAAAGAACAAACAAAAATGAAAAAAGCAGATCCTCAATGTGGGGAAAGAGATATAAAGGCTCCTTGAGCATAGGCATGAAGTAGAGGATATTGCAATAATTCAGCACATTAGTGGGTCTGAGATCTCATCATTCCAGATATTACCTCCACTAAGGTACGTTGCAATTCATCCAGTAATGTTTCCTAATGGATGCAATTTTTCTCTTTGTTCCTAGATCCTAATAGTTTCTAGATCCAGATAATATACTTGCCTTAGAGTCAGGAAGAATGAATTTGTATCAGTTAAACCTCACCCTAGGCAAATCGCTATCCCCTCTTGGCTTGAGTTTCTTCATCCATAAAATGGGAATAGTAAGAGCATATATTTTACATGTTTACTGCAAAGCTTAAGCGAGATAACATGTGTAGAGTGCTTTGCAAACTTTAAATCACTATAAAAAAGTTAGTTGATATGATAAAGAGAATAATAATAATTATCACCCCCATGCAGCCACTACCACCACCGTCCTCATCATCTCAGAGGACTTCCTTTAAAAATTGTTTTATTTCTTCAATATAAGAATAGCATTTGAGCTGTCCATCTGTTATCTCTTACTATCATTACATGACTGGTTCATCTCTATTTTGAATGATATATTTTCTTGATGATATATTTTCATCATTTCTTAGTTACAGGTCATTGTTGGACATATATACTTCAGATTGCACTCATCATGTGTCATTCTAATGGTTTCTGGATAATTTACAAAGTTCATTCTTGTGAGCTTGTTGTATTCTAACATTGATAGCCATACCACATCACTTGGATAACATTTATGAGATGAGTTTTTGTCCAAGGAACAGCTAAAGATAATTGAAAGCACTGTGTAATTTCCCCAATACAATTCAACATAGTGTTTTCTTCCTATTTGACTCTGGACCCAACATATTGCAATATCTATACCAGACAAATGTGTTGATGTACCCAGTGTACTGATCTTACAATTTTATGCCACAAGTATGAATAATGGACATTTTTATCTGTTTAGTTTTTCTTGAATGAATTGTTAGGCTGATATCTTGATGAATTTTGCACATTAACATCTACAAAGAGGAGACTCTAGAAAACATCACATTTAGGGACTGATTTTCTTTTTCTTTCTTTTTTTTTATTACCAGCATAGCAAACTCCGTGTTTATTCAGTGACAGATTAAGGCAAAACATTCACAGAACAGAGAAAATCAAAATAAAATGTAACTCATTCATTTAGCAAGTAAGTTCTCAATTCAATTTCAAAGTACCAAGGTCCAAGTAAGGGACTAATTTTCACTTGGATACCTTTAATTATCTTTCCCTGTTTTATTCCTTGCATGATGTTTATAAAAATAGGTTTGGTGAACAGAATTTTCTCTGTGGTTGCATTTAACAAGGGGTCTTCTTGTAATCTTAACATAGGCATGTGAAATTCTTTGTTGGGTGAGAATCTTTAAGATCACATTTAGTTCTTCTAAATCAAAGTACTTTTTTTTCATAGTAGTAAATAAACAATAGGTGCAGTAGGATCTTGTATCCTTTGTGCTTTTCAGTCAATTTTGTAAGTGTAATGATGCTGTCTGTAGAAAACTGAAGTAACTGTCTATTGTTTTCAAAGTTTCATTGAAGATACCTTTTTACATGGTTAACATTCTAATTTTTTTTAATGGGAAGAAAGTATACATGTATTCCAGGGTTTTTTAATGTTCTCTTGATAAGCATGTTGTCACACATAATTTTCTTTTTATTCTGATAGCCTCCTTTCCCTGGATATCTTGTAAAATAATCCCTGAATATTTTCAAGATAGCATCATAGATTTCCTCAGGATGGAGTTTGTATGGGCCAGTTAATCTTCTCAATTTCATTTCAGTAAATACTCTTTCAACTTCTTTTGATTACAAAAAGGGAATGAAATATTGGGATCTAAACATGATGTTTACATGGTCACTTATAATAATAATATATTGTTATATGCAATAATATACATTTTGTGGTTTTTTGTATTACTTTGACTTTGAATGTAACTTTAGATGATGTGATTTAATTGAGTCTCATGATAAACTTTCCATCAAATAATTTTCAATTACCATGTTTTAGGATAATTCTTATAATTTTATACCATGCTCCTCTATAATTTTGTAAATTACTTTATAGTCCAAACTGATGTTGCCCATGGCTGTTGTGTCTCTTTGCTTATAGAACATCAAGAGTTTATTGGGAAAACCAGTTTCCGGGCTTTCAGCCTCCTTATTCTTGCCATCTAAAGAAAAAAAAAATCACAGAACAAAGTGTAAAAGTATCCTTCATCAGAATGCAGTTCCCTTTTGATCATACATTCAGAGAAGAAAAGGTAAGAGCAGATGAATACTAAAACAAAAGGAAACACTCCAAATAATGAGATAAAAGAGGAAAAAAAAGCATTATAGGACAGTTAAACACTTATATAAGTTCTGTAGCCATTGTGATTGGAGAAAAAGAAATAATTAAAAAGCAGACAATTAAAGGTAGTGAAGATTAATGATTACTATGATGCTTCAGAAAAGGAAAGATTAAACCTAAGTTATTTAAAGGGAGGAATGGTGGTCAATATTATATTATTGAAAGAAAGTTCACTAAATACAAAAGAAGTATTCACTTTTAGGGAGGAAAATAGAATGTCTTCTCATTCTGAGAGAACAAAGACATATAGCTAAGTTCTTTCCCTTTTTGTCACATACTATAGAGAGGTTTGTAAAGTCATCTACAAATTTCTTCCTAAAAGATGTACTATTCCAGACAAGAAATTGAAATTGGGAACATGGAATAGTTAGCATTTATTTCTGCTACTTTAAAAAAAAGAAGAAGAAATATCTATTGTGGAATGCTAAACTAAAAGAAATCACTGTGTAAGAGGTTAGTAGAACAATTTAGTTTTTTTTTTAAAAAGGGAATGCTTTCATACAGATGAAATTACCATTGAATTTTAGGGAAAGTTCACTGGTGGCAAATTATTGGCAAAAATAATTAATATAATTCCAGATAAAGGGAAAATGATGAAGTCCTTGATAAAAAGCTATTGAATATTTTAAAGAGAAGTGTAAAAAATAGATAACATCATATAGACTTTAAAAATGTTTCCAAGAATTTCAACTACCTAGTCACCAGCAAAAGATGACAAAATATAATGAAATAAAAGGAGAATTATAGATGTTTAGTCACTTGAAGATAAATCACAACATCTTAGAACTGGGTAGGGGGAAGACCAGGAAGATACAAGAAAGGTTATTTAATGAAGTGGTTTCCAGAAAAGAAGTTTAGCAATTTCCAGAAAAAAGTGTAGCATAAGTATGATTATACAACTTTATGCTTATAAATTGACAAAAGAAACTGTAGGTTGGACTGAAAGTGAATACAATACAATATAGTCAGGAAGGAGGAGGGCAATAGATAAAAATAACCAGGTTTTAGCATGTGTACTTAAGAGTCATCATGGTGACAGAGAAAGTAATTTGCTTCTTTTAAATCTATGATAAATACATGCAGAATTATTAAAGTCTAAAAATCAATTTTAAAAAAGAAATACAGTGAGACCTTGGTATGGAAAGAGAAAAGAAAATCAAGATTGTCCCCATTAAAATTCTAGGGGTATATATTATTTAAAGAATAACGTAAAACAAACTTGGAAAGAGGAAGGGAGAGAAAAAAATAAAGACATGAGAAATTCAAAGGATGTACCTTTTGAAACAGAGTCTGCATCATCAAACAAATTTTAATTCCATTGTTTTATACATGAGTTATATCTGGCCACCTCTTTTGAGACTATTTTTTATTGCCTCATGGAACAATATGGCCAATATGATTAAAAATGAGTATACTCACCTCCCAGAGAAGGAGAACTGGGAATGATGAACCCAGAGCTTTTCTTTAGAGTGACGTTTTTATGTTACAATTTTAATAAAGATTAAAGAAAATGGAGTCTGAAGAATGGGGAAAATTTCAAAGTTCTATCTTCCTCTCTTAAAATCATGGTGGGAGAAGGTAGTATATCTTAGAAGGAAAGGAATAATAATAACTTTGGAACAGGTAGCATATGAAAAAGATAACAAAAAAAGTATCATGGGGGTTAAAGAGAGAGGATTTAAATGTGCTAAATTGATAAGACTATGTAGCTATCCTGGGGGAAAATTATTCAAAGTGAACTTTCAAGGATGGAGAGATGATGAAGTGAAAATGTGATTGAGAAACTGAGAAATTTTTAAGAATTATAAAACTCCTAATTAAAAAAAGAATTATAAAGCTGCTAAAGAGGAAACTTCTGGGATACATATTGCCTTTAATTTCGTGGCAAAAATAAATGTTGAGACTTGAAACTATTGAGAAAAGGAAATAGGAAATCTTGTGATGCAGAGAATGGAACAGGCTCAAGGGTTATGTGTAGAAAGAAAAAATAGATACTAAAACATTGACAGTATTTTTAATGGTGAGAGATTGTGGGAACTAAGCTGTGGATGACATGGGAACATAAATGTTTTGGGGCAGAGATCACATTTGAAGATAAATATACATGTGTACATGCATATATAAAATGTAGTTTCATGAGTGTTACATAAGAGGGTTTACATGTGATGAATAATGGGAATTAAGCAGTTGTGAGATAGTGTGAGATAGCAAACATTTATAAAGCATGACTGAGTATGAAATTAGCTTTAGAAATCATCAAATATGGAATAATGACTCTTGAGAAGAGGGGCATAGCCTGGTTTTATTATATGGAAACAATAAAGACAGGGCTGGAAAAACTGTCCAAATGTATGAGTTTGGATAACATGTTCACATGATTTATTTTCCTTTCAGCTCTGAATTTTGATTTAAAAAAAGGTGTAAAATGTTACCATTAAGCCTGCTGCTGCAAGAAAATATGAGTAAAATTTACACAAATAACTAAGTTATCCAGTATTCTGTCATCATAGCTTTCAACTAACTGGCACTTCTGCACATCTCTACTCAGCTAAGAAGTTATGTTTCTAATAATGACCTAAAGACAGTACAAGAGCCTCCTGAATCCTCAATGAAGGATTAAATGGTGTCCAATGTATTTTATTGCTAAATGTATTACAATAAATAATGTATTATACGTGCATTTAATTCTTTGGAAATCAGTAATCTAAATATTTATTCAGAACATTCCATTTCTTATTAAAGAGTTTGCTTAAACTGCATTGTTTTAAAAGAACTTTTAAAATGTATAGTAAAATTTTTACCATAGCAAAGATTAGTTCAAATTCTATTTAAATCAATTGACCTATGTGAATGGATAATGATGTGTAAGATTTTTCATACTATAATATAGAAACCCTGAAATTTGAATGCTTTACTGTTTCTTGCATTCAAAATTTATAACTGGACTTCTATTGTATTTTTGTACTCTTCCTCAGCATGCCTCTACTAAAATGTGTGCGTGCACGTGCGCATGCGCTTGTGCGAATAGTAAGTTAGTTAATTATTAGCCAAGGACTGAAAATACAGATGATGAGTATTTAACACCTATGAATGAGAGGCGCTACTTATCTTATAAGGTATCATTGTTTCTTTTGTACTTCTGATGCAAAAATTCAAAGTATCTGGTGGCACAACTCATTTGTCAATGAGGAGATGGTATTCACGACAAAATGACAACTAAATAAGATTTTGCAGTTACTTCTTAATTAGTTCTTATGTATGAGTAGCTTTAGTTTTCTTTCAATTGAGTATAGTTTTTTTTATTTTGATTTTTATCAACTAACATAAACTAAAAAATATGTAACCATTTGGAGATCTTCATAATGATTTCAAGTTTTAATAAATTGAAATCCAGGTATTTTTATAAGCTCTATTCTTATTAGTTCTTCCAGGATTTAAACAACCAGTTCAAGAAACAATCACTCCTAGGACTATCATCTAGATAGCCTCCTATAAAAAAATCCAAATCCAAATCAAAGCTATTCTAAGACCATTCTTATTTTATGACTATTCTTGTTCTCAATAGCTAAAACATCTTAAGTACATTTATATAAGAAATCCTGAAAATCTAAATAAATAATTATAACATAGAAACAGTTTTAAAGATTTATTTAAATATTTCTATTGCATTAGATAAGCTTCATTTGCCATTATAGAAACTATCTGAGTTACTTTCTTTATCTAGAGGTGTAGTCCTACTGCAGGTTCCTTCAACTGTTTTCCTACTTTGGCTAAGGCTTATATATGTATCTTCTTGATGATCACCCTGAGTAAGCTTTTAAAAGGAGGATACACTTTTGGTCACCTTTTATTTTACTCCTTTGATGTAGTGTCTGTTTTTAGTGATACATGATGCTTATTTTTGTTAGTAACCTAGTTACTTGTATCCTTAGTTCTTTAGAATTCTCAAATGAATACCATCTGGTTCTAGTAATATACTGCAATTTATTGAATTGTTCACTCATTTTGGTGGAAGGATACCTTTAATCAGCTTTCCTTTCTATAAATATGTCCCTACCATAGGTATAGGGTTTTCTCATCATCTTCTGTGGTAAAGCAGTACCTTCTCTTTTTTTTCCCCCTTACCTTTTCAAAAAACTAAGCAAAGACATTTTCTTTTATTTACATCAGAAGCTATTTCAGCAAGAATTCTTGTAATCTTTACAAAATCAGTAAAAAAAAAATGCAACAGTGGCAAACATGTAGATTTTTAAGTGTTCTATACATCTTGTAATTTTAATTAAATTTATTGTTGTTCTTCTGTAATGTAGTAGTACAACAATCCAATACAAAAAATATAAAAGAATAACATGTAACATTCTTAAATTGATTGACTTGATGTAGTCTACCATAAAAAAGACACACATGCATAAATCCTTAAATTTATGAAATAGGACTTCACAAGACAAATTTTATCAAATGAAAAATGAATGAGTACCTAAGTTCAGATGACAGAGTATACCAAAAGCCAGATAGTTTGTCATTCATAACATAAAAATATCTATTTCTTTATATGTATATGTCTTATAGAATTTTCTAAGACTTTCTCAAAAGGCTTCAGAGACTATTGCTATTTCATACATAATGAAAACATGGTTAAATAAGGATCAAATAATTTATCCAAGATTTAACCTAAAAATATACTAATGGCTGCTGGTAATAGAACACTATTTCTAAGTCCTAAACACTCTACCTCCCTAAGTGTACAATTGACATTATTGACAAATGTTGGCAAATATCTCAGCCCTATAAAAACGACACATGAAAACACCTTAGGAATAAGCCAGGTAACCTTTCCAAGATAAAGGAAAATTGACTAGATTTGTCATTCCTTGAGGGCAAGTCTCCTATTTCAAATAACTTGGAGATCTTCTTTATGAATGTTCTACTCTGAAGTTAGTGTCTTAAGATATTGTAGTTAAGCAAACTATGTGCTTTAGTGAATCAGACTCAACAGAATTAAAATTAACTTGCAGTAGAAACATGGGGAAACAGGCTTAGAAACAATGTAGGAAATTTTAAAATATTGCATAGATGATTCAATAAAATGGATAATGTAATAAAATATGTTCAAAAGATTTTAAAGAGT
Source organism: Pseudocheirus occidentalis (assembly GCA_028646575.1). Taxonomy (NCBI): domain Eukaryota; kingdom Metazoa; phylum Chordata; class Mammalia; order Diprotodontia; family Pseudocheiridae; genus Pseudocheirus; species Pseudocheirus occidentalis. Next base: position 185,837,910 of record CM053594.1, read on the forward strand.
AAGTTATGATAGTGTGTACATGTGCTAGTGTGTATGTGTGTGTACATGTGTGTATGTGTAATTGAACTGGACCACAGGACTGCAAGTTTGTCACTGTGATTTGAAACATATCAAAGACATTTATGCTTTACAAATGACATTTTAAATGGAAGATTTACTTGTACTAGTTCCTAATATTTTTCCGTAATTAATTCCTTTGAGGTCAAGTTTCATGTTCACAGAATCACTTTTTCATTCATTCGTACTTCTTTATTTTTAGAATTAACATATTTGAAAAATCTTTATCTTTTACATTCAAGGGTCTAGATACTAGGTTTCAATTTATTTGATCAGTGTAAGATTTTACTATAGGAAAGTGTCTATCAGGAGATACAATTGAGAATGTGCAAGAAAAAGATGGAGAATTGTGATAATAGTGCAAATCCTTCATTAATAACAAATAAAGAGCTTGATTCAGTAACATTAAAATATTCAGTACTGGAGTTTGAGTTCTGCATTGTTTCTTTTTATTTTATTACACCATATTAATAATCTGGTCATTTGCGTGTAATCACCAAAGATGAATAGCTTTCATGATTTTCTGGGGGGGGGTTGGGCTCCTTTTCATATATAAAATTACATATATTACAGTGTGATGTATTAAATATACATTTTCAAGAAATTAATATTTATGTAACTTATTGTCTGAAATTCATTTAAAAATAAGAAACACATTTTAAAATCAGTAGAATAAGTAACTGAGCACAGAGGAATACTTATTTTAAACCTGGCACAAACACCTCCTAATACATTTAATAAACAAAAAAGCATATTTAAGCTACATGCAGTAGTATATTTGAATTTGGCATATATGTGACTTAGGAGTGGCAAGGGAAAGGGAAGATGAAGCTAAATTTTCCTTTACAACTGTGTTTACTTCATTGGTTGTACTGCGGAGTCTAGTTATGATAAACTCATATGGAATTGACAGGCAAGGGATGTTGAAGTCAGTGGGAGGTTTCCCTACCCAAAGCTTGCACTACTATGTTCTTCAGTAGGAAAGATGGTATGATATATTTATCTCGAGTTCCTGGAAGCTTCATATATTCTAAGGAAAACACATATGCTAGTTTCAATATGTTCTCTGCCGGACATTTCTTCATATCACCTCACCTCACCTTCACCAATGCTCCCAAAGGATTTAGCAGTTAATCCTGTCTACTCAAAGGTGGAGCTCAAGAACCAGGTTCTGTGGTGAACTGTGAAACTCGTCGATCGTGGCTAAAATCATTAGTTTTCTAGTCATCTAAAGTATTTAAGAAAGTAACATCTTTTCTTGCATGATGTAGATCACTGAACACTTTTTAAAAGCTGTGTCTATGTTTTGGGAGTTGGTACTCTTTAATAGATCTTGGCCCAATGAGTAGGTGGAGGTATAGGTCCTGGCCTTTAAGTACTTTAAAGGCTTAGGTAAGTGAAGGAGTTATCTACATATATGCATAGATATCAATATATGTATGTATATATTTATTTTGATAAAGTTAACATTGGAAAGTGGAAACAGAATGTTCACAGAATGAAAAAGCCATCATTTCAATAAGATGAAATAGTACATTTGAGGAAAGAAAAAAATCTAAATCAAGTTTACTTGGAAATTATATATACATATATGTATACACACATATATGTATGTATGTATCTATATACACACATAGAAAATTATAGGTAGTTATATACACATGTGAATTTTCAGATACGTTTTAGTTGTCATAATAATGGATTTCAATAATCTTTTCAAATGTAATACCCTCATTTGGACTAGAGAGAATTTGTGTCATGTATACATATGACCCTAATTGCCAGGAGGTTGGCCACCAAGTGACGAATGTGTCCGGCCACAGCAACCCTCAAAGACCCTGGATAGCATGCATAGGGGTTGCCTTCTGCCTCTGTGGAGGGACTAACCACATTGATGAAATCATGGAACCTGGGAGGATTGAAGTAAGTATAAATATACTCATTTTAGTGAAACCAGTACCATTTATATAAAAAACAAAACAAAACAGCATTTCTGTTGCTTTTTTTTCTTTGTGGAAATGCTCTGAAATTCACAATTTGAGTATTGTCCAAGCAATTTTGACTTTTTCTTTATATGTTGTACTAAAATAATGACTTTTGAACATCCCCAAATAGTTCTATGGTTAAAGTAGTAGTCTGAATTATTTCTCAGTTAGATATGTTGGCATTTGTTTGAATGGCAGCATCATTTCATTTCGATAGAGACTGCTGCTCACTTCAGCATGGATTGAGCTATGGTGGTACCAGTGAAGAAAAACCATGTCATTTACACACTGCTATCTTTTTTTAGTTTCAATGCTATTTAAAAAGTGAGTTTTAAAAGCTAAAACTTTCTGGGGTTTTTTTTTTTGTGGACTTCTTTAACAGGGTGTTGATAATTTAAGAAAGTGGAGAAAGTTTTACTTGGTTAAAAAAAACAATGTGTCTCTTTTTATGTTTTAAAATGTTATTGATTTTTCTTAATTTCCATAAAAATTATGAAATAAGACCTTGATTTTGGTAGTTCTGTACAATTTTATCAATTGAGATATTTGTCTCACAAACAGCAAATAATTATCACTTATTCTTATCTGGTTACGGTAAGGTGAATGAATGCATAGAGGTTATATTCTGATCTCTAATTCTCACTGACAGTAGGGAGAAAGTTAGAAAATAAAGCTGTATCAAAACACAATGTCCCTTCCCCAACAGTTTACTTTATTTCAAAAATGATTCTTCTTTCTGTTCAAAGATCCTTAACTTCTAATGTTCTTATCCCTTTTGAATACTATTTTTTACACTAAAAGCTTTATTTTTTAGAGCTGAACC
>CM053594.1:185842826-185925326 GCA_028646575.1 Pseudocheirus occidentalis
GGGGGGGGTCTCGAAAGCTTGGAAAGTTTGGTGCAGCAGCAGCAGCTTGTGTGCAAAGCGCGGAGCCCCCCCAGCCAGCCTCCAGCACAGAGAGAGAGAGAGAGAGAGAGAGAGAGAGAGAGAGAGAGAGAGAGAGAGAGAGAGAGAGAGAGAGAGAGAGAGAGAGAGAGAGAGAGGGAGAGAGAGGGAGAGAGAGAGAGGGAGAGAGAGAGAGGAAGAGAGGAAGAGAAAGAGGAGAGAGGGAGGAAGAGACGGAGGGAGCAGAGGAGTATAAGTCTTATAGGGTCTCTCATCTGTTATAAGGAAGTGTATAGTTTCTTATAGGGCTGAATTGAAACAACTTCAGCTGTTTGCTTTTAGGATGTCTCGCCGCAAGCAAGCGAAACCGAGATCACTCAAAGGTAAGTAGAACCCCCCCCCCCCTTCCCTCTTCCTCCCCAATCCTAGAATGTCACTGTTTGTAGCGGGAGTCCGGGCTGTGTTGCCGCGAGGTGTGTGTGCATGTGTGTGTGTCTGTGTGTCTGTGTGTGCGTGTGTGCGCGCGCTCTTCACCCTTGTTTATTCCCTAGGCTTAGAGTGAATGTATGTGTTGGGGTGTGTGGGGGGGGGGGGGGAGTGTGAAGGAAGCGGGAGCAAATAAAAATGAATCGGCAATGGAAAGTAGGTAGAAAATGAGCAGAAAATAAATCACCGAGGGTAAAATCGCCGGCTTAGATCCACGCTTGGGCTTGGTGAAAAAGTTTGTGTGGTGGGTTTTTGTCTAGAATAAATGCCGAAAACCTGGAGGTGCTTCTTTCCCCCTTTCTTTTAAGGAAGAAAAAAGTCATATCCTGGAGGGGCAAAAATGAGCTAATTAAAAATACGGCCCAGGATGATAACAGGAGCAAGGAAAAGAAAACAAGACACCTCCTCCCACCCCTGTCTCCTTTGGGTTGTTTCCTCCTTACATCAAATTATGTAAACACGCAATAAAATAGACACAGTGTTTAAAAAACAAACGAGGGGAACCAATGGTTTATATTTCTAACGGGGTGTATTAAGAAAGTAACCATCTCTGGTTTTGAAGACAGTCCGCCCCCCCCCCCCTCGCCCCGAACACGGAGGCTAGCTCCCCACCGCCCTCCTTTTTCCTTTAAGCAAAGGAGTGCAGTTTCTTTTAGTCTCAGTCGGGAGAGGGAAGTTTTTTTAGCTAGGGGTGGGATTTTCTGGGAGTCGCTGGGATGCGGTGGCGGTGAGGTGGGGGAGAGGAGAAGAATTGAAGTTATTGATCTGGTGGCTAGAGTTAGTGGTAGAGCTGGGGCTGTGTTGGAATGTGAAGAACAGTCACGTGTTAGCCTCCTCCTCTTCCTCCTCCTCCTCTTCCTCCTCCTCCTTCTCCTTCTCCTTCTCTTCCTCCTCTTCCTCGGCCTCCTTTGCCACCGCCGCTTTCTTCAGCCCCCATCCCAGCTGGCTGCCAGGGGCAAGGAAAATCTACAGTGCCAGGGGAGGGGGAAGGGTGCCCGGGATAGTGCAAGGGTAGAGGATTGTTGGGGGGTGGGGGTGATGGGTAAGGAAAGACTAAAGGCAGTGCTTGAGATCTGGAGAGTTAAGAAGCAGAGGAGAGGTGGTTGGGTGAGGGGAGGATTTTAAGAAACCAGAGGAGGTGATTGGGGGACAGGAGACCGAAGTAGTAGGGGGGGAAAAAATCAAACCCTAGGAGGAGAGAGCACAGGCCCGGGAGGAAGAGGACAAAGGGAGGTTTGTGAGAATGTGGCAGAGCCCGGGAATGTCCCGGGGAGAGTCCGTGCTGCGGTCCCCCCTCCTCAGCCAGACCCCCACCCCCATTTAACCCGCCCCCTTCTTCCCTGTCTAGCCTAGCCCTGGCCCCTCGCTACCTCCTCCCTCTTAGCGATGCACTCTGGTCCCCCTGAGTAGCATCCTCTACCTTCTCCACATCACTAAGGGCCACCCCGCAGTCTCTCTCCAATCTCGTGCACCAAAATAGGCTTAGTTAATGACACGCTGCCTTCCAGCTCTCAGCTGGGGGAAAGGAGATTCCCTTCCTCAACCCCACTCCCTTATTCCTCTACCCAACGCCCCTCCTGCCCCAGCCTATGTGTATTTATGAACTCTATTAACAGAGACCTCAGCCACACACACAAAGCCTTTTCTTCTCCTGGGAAAGGGACAAGGGTGTGTGTTGGGAGGGGGGTGGGGGCTTCTAAGATTTAAATGCTTTCTTTTCCCCCAAGCGCATGTGAAGTTGCATAAATATACCAACTGTATATGTGTGTGTGGCAGGTACATACATATATTTATAGTTGTAACCTACATCCATATAGGCTATACAGTTTATGGGAAAACCAGATCAGAAGGCCTGAAAGAATAAAGTGACAAGGAGGGGAAAGTAAGTGCAGAGGCTGTATGTCTACAACCTTAAATATAATGTAACTATAACGTAAAGATTGGGGTTGATCGAGGGAACATGACCTTAAACTCTTTCTTTACTAAAAGTAATATGTAAAGAAGTGGCAGCCAAAAAAAGTTTCCTATTCAGTTGGAATAAAAGCACTTTCAGAATGTACTAGATTAATGCACGTTGTTAAACCCTGTCAGAAGGGAGATTAATAAAGTCCTTGAAATGTCTTGTAGTAATTTGGGGGCTCTTCTATATTTTAAAGTAAAGTTGATGGAAGTTTGCACCGTTTGTTATGCGATTTGCAGGTAGCTTCTAAACTGCCTCCACGGTGCGGGACTGCTCACCTGCCTTTGGAACAAATTCATAATGAAAGTTCTGTTGATTGTGAATACCTTTAATTTCCTCTGCTTCCTAAAGAGGATTTATACACATTCACATAGGTTTTTATGGGCAGTAAGTGAAGCCTTCAGTTGGCTTTATTTGCAGTGCAAGTCAGCCTGGAAAATACGTGTGACTTGGACTCGTGAAGCTTGTAATGCAACTGAACACAAATGCCAAATTGAAACAAGCAAATAGAACATATTCCTTTATTGCATTGTTACTATGTTACTGAAATACCATCCAAATATCCTTTCTATGACAACATAACATCTATTTTTCAACATTCATGTTGTAAATAAAACATTTAAATTAAAAACGAAGATTCAGCTTCCATTTTATGTGTAGGTGCTGTATATAATAGAGTTCTTCTATACTGTCTGAAGGTCATCCCCCCTTCCCCCACCTTCTCACAGCCCCAGGAGTAAATGGGTTTCAGGTAAAGTTGATTGGGCTTTTTTGTTTGTTTAAAAAACTGAGAGGAAAGCAGGATTGTACTGAGAACTATTTGTATTTTTCTGCTTGCTATGCATTCATTTTTGGAAAATACAACTATAAATTAGCAGCCTCAGATGAGTACTTGTGATCTGCACTAATGGCTTTGCAATATAGACTTTCATTCTTGGTGACTCATTCATGATTTCTAATCTTTTCTTCAGTATCTTAATTTCCTTGTGTCTTCCTTTAAAGGTACCTTTTTTTTTTTGATAGTCTCCATACTTAGTGTATGTTCTGACTCTAATATAGTTGGGCTAAAGTAATGTGGTCCATCAGAGTTAGATAGACATCTCTTCAGATTATCTTAAAACATTGTGCTCAAAGAATATTTGCAATTTGGCTTTAAAAAAAAGGGGGGGGGTTATGGGCAACACTGTAGTTGTAGTAATTTCCATAGTCATGTGAAGACAGTACTAATTGAAGTCTTTTCTATGAAGAGCTGATTAGTAGTTTTGCAATTAGGGATAAGAAATTCCTATCATTTAAAATGAATAGCATACTTTGAAGAACTATTATAGATTGTTTTACAAGAACACTTTAAAAAAAGACACATTTGAAATCATCAAAGTGCACGTGTCTTTTTAAAAATGATTACATTTTCAATCTGACTTGTACATAGCTACTCAAACAAGGACTAAAAGAAATTTTTGATATGGCTGTCACTTTTGATAATGTAATTTGAAACTTGCATCTCAAGGGAGTACTTACATAAGGCAGGTAAAAAAACATTAAAACAAAATGTTGTTTTGTAGGGTTTTTATTTTCAGTTAAATGCTAGAAAAATAAGATTCATCAGGGAGAAAACTCCACTAAGAATTTATTTTGTTCTTTTAAATTTAGGATTGTAAAATAACTCTTACTTTTGAGAGGTGATACTTTTTGGGGGGATTGTTGTTAATCTTTAATTGATTAGCTTGGCTATATATCTACCCATAACTTACCCATATCTGGCATCCTGATATCCAGCAGCATCTTCTGCTTCATTTAGTTCTACTTTATCTCTGAAGTTTATTTATAATGATAGAACTAAGCATTAAGAACATTGACATTTTTACTTATGAAAAGCTAAAAAACATTTTATTGTATGAGCGCTCTCTCTTCCCCTCAACCTATCCCTCTTTGTGACTTGCCCTACTCTTTCTAATTCAGACTGAGAAAATGATAAATTGACTGGACTAGATGGTTTTTATATTTTGGTTTGGTGTAAAAATGCTGTGCAAAGTAAAGAGTGAAAGCAGACATCTAGTTGAGTAAATGAATATTCAGAGATTAAGGCAAAAAATGTTTTCCCCAGTGCAGTTATATTATTTAGATAATTGCTAAATTCTCCTTATCCCTTCAAAGTGTAGACACAGTGTTTAAATATCTTACCTGACTGAAAATAGTTCTGCTGTCAGTTTGTTTTTAGAGACAGGGAATCAGTTGCATCAAATTGGTCAATCGTGACCTATTTTTCTTCTTACTGGCCCTTTATCCCATTTCTTGTGGTGATTCTCTGAAGGAAGCTCTGCTGTCATTTTAGCTGATAAGAAACATTAAATATTTTTTTCTTCTAAAAAAGCCATGCAAGGGAGGGGGGAAAAAGGTCAACTACATAAAGGTGTGACATATTCAGAAAGAGCCAAGTTTTAAAGCTTGGGTAGGGTGGAAGGGAATATTTAGTCATTTAAATGGCCAAGTCAAACGCCAGGTACAATTAAGACTATCTGGGCCCAAAGGTATTAATAAACTCCTACTAGAGACCTCTGGAGGGGTATTGGGGGAACAAGGGAGAAAGAGAGCTCTAATTGTGTCTTGTTTGACTTGGCTATCAAAGTAGCTAACCCCTTTGTAACTTGGCACATTTTGTAATTATAACACTTGTGGCTGACAAGTTTATTTTTACTTGGCTTATTTTGTACTTAATAAAAGTTTTGTTTTTTTACGATAAATCATTTATTTAGAAGTATAATGAAGTGGCAAAAATGTAGCCATCTAGAGCATATTTTAAAAAAAAGATACATTCATCATGAAATTTGAATGATAAAACAAGTAGCTTCTAAGTCCACAGTATCTTAAAAGTCAGAAAATCTATCTATTCAGCTGTGGTCTCCATTGAAAATCTCTGGAAATTGTAGGTGTTAAATAAGCCACCGCAGGGAGCTGGAATAGCCCCACAAATTTAATGGAAACATTGAACTCTGCAGTCCTTATTTAAGCACTTTTATTCATTTTAACTTAAATTCATTTAAGTCATTTAACTTAAATTCATTTTCTTATTGGTGCACAAGAAGCCTTTAACAAACAACAAAAAGATTATTCTAGTTTGCCAAATGTTTTACATATTCAAGAAGAAAAAATAATTTACTTCTAAAGATGTCAATTTTCCTTAAACCCTGCTCACACTTTTGGAAAACTATATTTGTAATGCAAAACCCCACATTTCTTGCAAAAATTCATGTCTTGTTTTAAGATTGAAAATGTTGTACCTTGAACTAAAGTTTCAGTCTGACTTTATTTTCTTCAACAAATGTATTGATAACTATGTGAAATGTGACCTACTTTTATATTAACAAGATTTTAAACTAAGGGTAAAGTTTTATTTTGACAGTCTAACGTGTCTTGGATTTGTTGTGTGTCAAGACGCTAGCTTCTGTATATAATGCTACTGCTGGCTATTATGGATGCCCACAGGAATGGTTACAGTATAAGATTAGTAATATTATAGCAGTTTGTGCATGTTTGTACCCCCTTCAGACAGTTTTATTCATATATCTACTGGTTGACTGTTCCTTCCCTCCACCACCACCTTGAAATTATACTGACTAGATGCTGAAGTCATTAAATTGATTATAGTCCAATCAGTAGACAATCCAGTATAAACAAAAACAGCAATTACTGTTGGCATGAATCCCATGAGCTCTAGTCAAAGTTCCAGTACTGATGGTCCAGTGAGTGTTTTCCAAAACTACAAGTTTCAGTATTTCAGCAGCTCTGGCAGCATCTTCTTAAAGGGAAGGAACAAAAATTCATAGGATTCCACTTGGCCCTAAAAGCAAAAACATCTGTTTGATGCATGAGTGGATTGTTGCCTTTTATTTGGCCAGCCAAAAAAGGGCAAAAATTAGGATATTGAACATAAAAGCATACATGAAAAATGAAATTACAAAGGGATTTGAGATTAGCACAGTTTTTTTAATAATGCAAGCTGTTTATACTTAGTCTTTTTTTTGTCATGCCAGATTATTCCCATATCCCTTAAAATCCATTGTAGTAATTCCCACTGACAGCAGTGACGTCTCATGGTGATGACAGAATTTATCAACTTTAGGCTTCCAGTAATTGTACTTCGTTCTTTTTAGTTGCTTATTTGGGTCTATGTGAGCAGTGTAGACATTTTCTCTTCATCTTAGAGTTTGTGCTATTTTCAAGGAAGACTTGTGAATGTTGCTTCAGTAAATATCAGTGAAATGCCTCTTACCATAAATGGAAATATATTCTTAAAGAACTCTTGAAAGAGCTATTATTATTGTTTGAGTTTTCTTGTTTATGTAATCTCACAATGAGGAGGAAGATATTGTTAAGATATATTAGTATGTTTCAACAAGATCAATCCAGAATTTTATGAAAGATTTTCTTTTTCTGTTATTGTGTCATGAGAGAGAACATTCATAAAACTGGTTTAATGCTATTAATTCCTTGAAAATGACTGGATTTAGTTGATATGTCTCTTCCATAAACTTTAAGTTGTTTTCAAAGGAAAAAAAAATCTACAAACTTACAGTATTCTTATCCTGAACATTCAGGAAGAATTATAGATTAAAAGGTTATTTTCCATGTACATACTTTAGTGGAATAATGTTAGAGATTGTTTTTAAATCAAATAAAATTTTGTTAGGAGTTCTGAAATCTGAAGTCTAGTCTCTGGTTAAGCATTTTCTCAGATGTATTTATGTTGTTTTTTTTCCCCCCTTGTTGGTTCCTGTGGTGCTGTCAGAGGTCAAAGTTAGTTCTTTTTGAGGAGGGGGGAATGCAGCTTTCTAATCCCATTTCAATTAAATCTGAAATATGGTCTTGTTTTTTGTTTAGGGACTGTGCGCAGTTCCAGCAAGGAATGCCTATGCCTTGTTTGCTGTAATGAAAGTGTACCTGTCTGATGTAAAATATGTTGCGCAACAGTGTTATTACAAAGCAATTAAAACTTAAACATTAAAGTTAACATTAGTAAATTTAAATTGCTCTGTTATAGTATTAATCAAACAGCATACAGAAAGCTTTTAAATGGCTTAAATAATTATGCAATTCTTGGCATGAAAGCCTGACTCAAGATAAATCTTTGAAAACTAAAGTACAGTAGTAGCTTATATAAAAGAAACTTTAATTTTAGGCAGATTGGGCTTTTAGCATGCATCACATTCCACCTCAAGTATGAGTAATTATGCCAGTTTAGTAATTATTAGAGATAAAAGAAATTCAGTAAGATACAAATTCTTTAAAACTTCAGTAGCTTCAGTTTTTGCTTGGATAATGATCAAGCAGTAGTTATCCATATGCCTGGGGACCATGCCACAGTGAAAGGGATAGAGCTGATCTAGGGGGTATCATTATTAGAGTGATACACACTACAGTTAGCAATTCTTTTGGAGATGCCTAATTTCAGAAGGTTTAAAATTTAATTGTAAATACATCCTCCAGATTCAAATGGGACATATGTGTATAAACTCCCTTTCCTCAGAAGATTTTAACTCTGGAACTTTTTTTTAAGGATGATTAATTAAAGTGGAAACAATTCACTTTGTATATGATTTGCAAATTGTTCAGTAGTTCAAAGAACCTTGATTTTACCTGTATTATGTATTCCCTTGCTAGTACAGATGACAACCCCTCTGTATACCTTAATTGACAGTTTCATGAGTGGCTTTGGCCAAAAGGATTTCATTACGTGGTGGTCAGGGCTGAGGTGATGAGTCTACACTGACCTTAGTTAGCCAAACTGTTCCTATTATAACAGACAGAGTCGGTGACAGGGCCTGATCTCTACTTGCTTTAGCCTTCAGAAACCAAGGTCACCTTCATACCACAAGGAGCTCTCAAGGTAGAATTTCAGTATATATCTCTATCCTAATCTATATCTGCTATTTCTCTATATCTCTGTTTCTGCATCTATATCTACATATATAATCTATCACCTATCTGTCTGTGTGTCTTCTTGTACTATGGGAACAGAAATACCTTCAGCATAGCTTAGTAGAGTCAGGATGTCTCACCTCTTAGACACATGCTGATTGTGAGACCCTGGGTAGCTACTGAATATCTCAGAGCTCTAAGCTGGAGTCTGAGACTGTGTGTTGGAGAGAAGGTGCTGACCTGTATTGGTAGAGGGAGTTTTGTTAATGTGGGAATTCCCTATGCTAATGAAATCACAAGTCCGATCTTTATCCCTCTAATTGTCTATACTAAGGGAATACTCAGTAGGTCTGTGATTTAATCAGAGAGGCAGATGGGGGAGAGAGGGGAGAACCAGGTGTAGGAACACCCTCCACTGAGGCCCCTTGTAACCTATTGGTGTCTTATTAGACAGATCCCAGAGAGTTTGCTAAGGCAAATAGAAGTAGTGAATTAAGGGAATTTCTTTATGTTACAGCCAGTATCAGAAATGAGATTTGAATCCAGGGTTTTCTGACTCCCACTTCAGCACTTTATCTGTGAAGCTTGTGTTGCCTCTACATTTCTACACTATGTAGGATTACAAATTTAGAGCTGGAAGGAAACTCAAAGGCCATCTGAAACAACCCCCTCATACTAGAGATAGGAACCTGAGGACCAGAGATCTTATGTGACTTGCCCCATGTCACTGAGATTCTCAGTGAAAGCAGGGATTTAAATGAGTGCCTCCCTGACAACAAATCCAGAGCTTTTCTCATGGACTAACAATAGGTCTCATACTGATATGTACTTCATTATTTACTAATGAAGTAAAATATATGTTAATAATAATACTTGGAAAATATAGACGCATATAGAATATAGAATCTTGTATGAATAAAATCCTTTTATAAAGTATTAAAAAGTTTCAATGGCCATTTAGGAGGCTACCAATGAGGAAAAATATCAGTTGTAAAGCTGTATTAATCAATTTCAGTTCAAATGAAATATTTTGGAAGAAAAAATTACATACATGGCAACATAATAGCCATAGAAAATGTTTTTTTAGAAATACATGTGCTTGGTTCTAAAAATTAGAATACTAGGTCATTCAGGTCGTCCCTAAAAACCTCCACATTTGGTTTTGGGGATTGGTATTATGTTAATTGTTTTGAATAACAATTATTTAGTATCTCAAGATCATCTATGAATCATGTCTTTTTGCATGTAAAGCTTTATCCAAAGGGAAGCATTGGGTTTACAGAAAGCATTATTACCCACGAATAGGAAGGAAGGAATCAAGCATTTATTAAGTACCTCTGTGTGCCAGATGCATAAGTAGATTATTGGCTTTTTTAGGCCAGTCAAAAAAAGGGCAAAAATTTGGATTGAACAAAAAAGCATGGATGAAAAATGAAATTGCAAAGGGATTTGAGATTCATAGGATTTAAAAAATAATGCAAACTATTAATATTCATTTTATTTGGCCATGCCAGATTATTCCCATATCTCTTAAAGTCCATTGTGTCCATTTCCTTTGACAGTATCTGAGGCTAGATTTGAACTCCAGTCTTCCTGACTCTAGGCCCAGCCCTCTGTCTACTGTGCTGCTTATCTGTCTCTACAATGTGTCAAAACTATTTTTATAATTAATGAGTTTAAATGGTTGCATTCACTTTAAGATTCAGATATACATTGAGATACACATTGAGATATACATATATACATGTATATACAACATACATTGTCATAGCAGTATAATTTATTTTAATTACATTTTGGTGTTTTAATTGTTCTTGAATATTGAAAAATATAATATTTCAGTGAAAAATGAAGAAAAAGGTTTACTTTTGGGGGCTGTCTTTTAATGTGAAAAATTACTTTGTTTAGTAAATCCAAGAAATAAATCCATCACCTTTTCATAGAGAAATGACATAATGAAATCTGCCCATGATGCTGTGTACTTAGTGCTATTAAAAACCTTCAATTGATGTTTTACAAATATGGGATCTAAGATAAGACTATATCTGTATTTTAATATGCTGAAATTTGTTCTAGTCAATCACAAAAGAGTAGGATGAGTAAAATCTAAAACTTAAAGCTTAATTACTTCCCTTCTTTTCTACTGTACGTATGCAATCATATTTTCTATTAGAATCAGAAGTATTTTAACTGGGATGGTTCCAGTATTAGTCTATGTTCCTTAGAGAAAACATGGAACGATGGAAAGTATACCCTAATAGCAAATTCTGCTTTGATACTTGCTATTTTTGTCACTAAGGTTATTTTAAAATTTCTCTGAGCCCGAGTTACTTTGTCTATAAAACAGTGATAGTAATACCTGTTGTACCTACTTGACAATGTTGTGCACATCAAATGAGCTCACAGTGCTTTACAGAAATTAAAACACAATATAAAGCAATTAGCAATATTACTGACTGCTCTACTTACCATAATCATCCAGATTGTAACATGGATCCATCAAAATTTATATTTTAAAAATGTGAGTTTTAAAAATGTGTCACTGTATCAAATACTCACAGTTTCCAAACTATTGGGAACAATAAGCTTTTAAGATATAGGCCTAGCAAAAGAAATCAAAGTCATTTAGGGACAGAATGAGGTACAGATCATCTTTATCAATCCTGTCTGCTACCAGATTTATCCTAACTATATCTTCTGTGAAACTAGAGAAGATAAACATAATATCTTCCTTCAGTTGCAGAAAGCAGATATTTTTATCCGCTTGAGCCATTGTGCACAGAATATGAAATATAAAATAATAATAGTGGGATAGTGACCTGTTGCAGGACCATTTCTTTCTGAACTCCCTTGAAAGAGATGAAGAGAATGAAATAAATAACTATAATCATGATAATAATAGATTAGAAATGAGAATGAGAAAACAGTAATTACCATAATAATCTTATTTTTTTTCTCATTTATGATTATTTACCTTGAAAACTTCTGATTCTACCAAACCTAGGGTAAAGAAGATCTCCAGGTCCATTGAATGGTGGTTTTATCTCAGGTATGTTCAAGGATAGGAGGAAGGCATTTTACTTAATTCTCATTTTAAAAAATTATACTGTAGTTAGATTCATCAGTAACCAGAATAGGAGCAGCAAATGGTAAGGAAAAACAACCGATAGGGAGGAATAAACTGGTAATCTTGAATAGACAGAAAGGAGAAAATACACATATAACACACAACACTAAATCCTTATAGTGTAAATGTGGGGAAGGGTATACTGTCAAGAATAGTTTAGGTGAATGCACATTAAAGAGGAAAGCCTGAAAAGAAGAGTGTATTTTCAAAACAAAATTGCCACCAAAAAAAGAACACAATGTTCTCTCTTTAAAGAATGGTGGTCTAGAATTAGCTTATCAATCCAAAAATGAAGATTTTAGTCTTAACTATCCCTTCTAATCAATAAACTAGAGTTGTAAGATGATGATATTGATTTTGTTGTATAACTTCCACCTTCCCTAAAACTTTATCAAATAAATTAACTTAAAATTATTTTTAATTTTAAAAGAATTTTGTGACATTGTGAGAGAAGGAATTGTGATAGGGACATCATAAAATAGATATAGCTATGAATTACTGTTATATAATAACAACAATGTAATGTTAACTAGCTTTTACATAGAGCTTTAAGGTTCACAAAGTGGTTTATATATGTTAGCTAAATTAATATTCAACGGCAACCCTGTAAAGTAGATGCTATGACTATTTCCATTTTATGGATTTTACAAGGGAAGTTGAGGCTGAAAAAGATTAATTGACTTTTCCAGGTCACACAGCTTTTAAATCTCTGAGGCAGGATTTAAACTCAGGTTTTCCTAGCTCTTAAGTCCAATGCTCCATCCACTATAAAATTGGAGGGAATCCATTTTGCTAAAAGAACATTTAATGTAAGTAAAGGAAATGGTACCAATGACCTACAACCTAGTTTAGAATTCTCTTTAAGAAAGAAAACAAAACTTTAAATGGAGACTTTAAATTAACCTTCTTGAAAGTTTGGGATTTTAAGTGTACAACCAAGTAAGGGGTTATGGTCTAGCCTACTTTACAGACTGTTTTCTTCAGAGGGGCCATTCCTATTGTTGGTTGCTGTTTCTCTGTTTGGGTGTGAATGAAAGACCAAATGCAAGATGATCATAAGACCCTGCAAACTCATGTGATTTCTTTAGTGAAAGCATTCCTCTGTCTATAACCATTTCTTTTATCATCAAAGTTTCCATGATAACATATTCATGGGGTATTTCTTGTTAAATTTGTAACTTAATGTTTCTAAATTTATGTGTATTTATATGTATTTTACTCCTTTGCTTTCTCATTTCACATTATATGCATATACTTTGTACTTCCTGTATTTTAGTTTATGATTCTATGTGTTTTCTCAGTTGTACTACATTGTAATCTTCAGAGGGTAAACACACCCTTTGAGAACTTAGCATTGTACAGGCTAAGTATTTAAGAGACATTTATTGAATGAATAACACTGGATTTATTTAAAATGTTCACATTAGTAGGTGGGAAGACGCCATTGTGAATTGGTGGAGTTGATACTTGAAGGATACAGAAGATACGTTTTCCTTTCTGTAAATTGAGATGGAGATTTTCAACCATTATTTTCCAGCCAGGGCTCATTCATGTGGGGGTGGTATTCTTAAGTATTCTATGCTCCTCCTAGGGATTCTGAGTCTTTCTTGGGTAAGCAGTCCTTAGCTCTGAATGTCCTCTCTAAGTACTTTGCCTCTGTTTAAAGGAGGGCCCAGAACCAATAATCTTATTAGAAGTTACCTAGATCTTCAGGTCTGACTTTGGATAAAAAGTGACCCAGTGTGGACTAGAAGGGATCCAAGTAAGCCACATCCCTAGAGGCCTTGCAAGAGTAGGGTAGAGCCTTCCTCTGGTATCCCCATGTGAACCGAAGCATCTTTTGGCATACATCTTTTAGGGATATTCAGAAGATATTTTGTTTTTACAGTATTTCTCTAGCCTTGGGCCCATGTAGTATAAATCCATCAGCCAAAATGCCAGCATTTTAGGTATCTTTGAAAAGCCTTCCCTCTACTTTCCAAACCTTTAATTATTCTGTTGATCTCTGCTAAACCCTCTTTAGGACTGTAATCACCTAAGTGAACTCTCAATGTTGTATATTGTGAAAAGATGTCTCATACATACCACACTAGTGTATTAAGTTCAATTCAGTTACAGTTTTTATTAATTGCCTACTATGTTCAAGGGACTGAGATGGGTGCTTGGGATACAGAAATGAATAATGGCACGAGGATCTTATGGACTAATGAGTGGGATAATACAACATGTGCATAGTAAGTATGATACAAGGAGAAAGTGATCAGGACAAAGAAGGAGCACGCAAAGCCATGTGAGAAATCTGAGGAGGGAGAGACTCCTTTATCTGGGGCTGGAGGGGGAATATGGCATAATAGGTTGTATTGGATTTGGGGTCAGAGATTCAGATTCGATCTCTGACATTTAGTAGTTGTGTGACATTGGCGAAACACTTAGCCTTCCTGAACCTTCCCAACATCATGTGTAAGGTGGATAAAGTGATAACTGTAGTAACTACTGGATAGGTTTATTGTAAGGTTCAGTTGAAATAATTTATGTAAAATGCCTATCAAGTCTAAAGTGCTTTAAATAATCAGGAAGGTGCTGGTTATTTATGATGTCATTCATGGAGGTGAAGCTACTTGAGCCGGTCCTTAAAGAAGGGGAAGGGATTCTACAGAAGATCACAGCCTGCCAAGCAATCCGTTCCAAACAAAGGTATAGAGATGGGAGTGGGCAGGAAAAGGAACAGGAAATGGAAATAATCTGAGAAATAGAATACATGAAGTGAAAATTCCATGAGACAAGGCTGAACAGGTAGGTTGGAGCCAGTTTGTGAGGATCTTGAATTCCCGGGTAAGAAATGTAAAGTTCATTCAAAAGACAATGAGAAGTCCCTAGAAGTTTCCCATAGAGAAAATGAAGCTCATGATCATAGTGGGAGAATAGGAAGACTAATTAGGCAAAAGTGTGGAGAATGAATTGGAGAAGGTATAAACTGAAAGTAGTAAGACCAAGTAGGAATCTCTAAGTGAGAAGACTTGAAGGCGATTGAAATTAAGAGTGGAAAGGAGAGGACTGGATGTAGATTTATATAGGTGGAAATGATGGAAGGTGGTAATTAATTAGATATGATTCCTAGTTCACATTTCCTTTAGCAATAACAGTATATCACTGATTCAGTTGTTTTTTTGAGAATATTTACAAGAACTAATTCTTCCCAGTCTTCTTAATGTGGGGATACATTACCCTTCTTAAATGCATTCCTTATATTGATATGTATTAAGTTTTCAGTTAGGGATGTGGTATTGTTTCCCCCAATTATCTTCATTATTTTGAGTTTTAAATCATTTTTCTAAATTCTAGCTAGTGCACCTTAGTTGGTATCATAAGCAAACTTAACAAGTGTCTTTTAGTTCATTGGTATGGTAATGAAAAGATATATTAATTAAATAGTGAATGTGTTTCTGCATATGGACTCTTCAAAACACACTTCCATTGGAACTAGAATTCTTGAATAATGATAATAAAATCTTAACAAAATGGGATCACAGAAATGCTAATCTCCCTGAACCTCTCCATACCATTCTGTCATCTATACTGCTCATACAACTAAGAAAATATATGAATGGCTACAGTAAAAGAGATTCAGTCTACCTTTTGGTTTCTCTGGTGATGTGGGACTTCTGGACCAGCCTCCAGGCATGAATCTTTGCTTTGAAGGATATATGATATCAAGAGTATGCACACTCTTAGCAGTGATGCAAATTATAACTTCATACTGTCTCATGACATTCAGTTTTTATCAATATGTCCTCATCCAACCTGAGTTAAGGCTCTAACCCAGAGGTTCTCAACCTTCCTAATGCCTCAAACCTTTAAAACAGTTCCTCAGGTTGTGGTGACCCCCAACCATAAGATTATTTTTGCTGCTACTTCATAACTGTAGTTTTGCTTCTGTTATGAATCATAATGTAGATATCTGATATGCAGGATGTATTTAAATTGAATATAACCCACAGGTTGAGAACCACTGCTCTAATCAATAGGAGGTCTCCTATTCTTTTAGTTTCTCACCATGCATATATAGTACTTGGGCTATCTGTCTGTTATCTTTTCTTGCTTTATGATAAGTTACTTTATTTTCTGATCATTTCCATTACCCTTTGGGTTATTTGTACTTTATTCAAAGGCATATAGAAAAATTGGGAGAATATTGGTGTTAACGGTATTGTTAGACTTTTGCTATGGTGGGAAGTTAGGGCTATTGAAAATGATATGCAGTTTCTTAAATGGAAATCAGTCTAAGCACCTAGAATCCACTTAGTTCTGGGGTGAATTTATTTTCCATCAAAGCACTTGCCCAATATAGCATATTGATGGATGAATTCAGTACATAGGCTTGTTACATATTTTGATTGGACATAATTTTTATCCTTTTTTCAGTTTGCATGCTTAAATGCATGCATTTAATGCATGCATTAAATTTATATGGTCATGGATTTTTATCATATGGTTATGGATTTCTCTTGGGGTGGACCCTTGTTAAGTAGTATTTTATTCCAGCATTGAGGCATAACATGACCCTAAGCTTTCAAAAAACTATAACAAGTGTGAAAAAGCTTCAGGAATGGGCTTAGTGATAGATTGTTTATCTGTTGTCTGAAAACCTACCTAGTTAAGTACAAGGAGAATCATCACCAGGGTGCTGGCTACCATGTGATTAAAATATTCATCATAGTAGTCTATGAAATGGACCAAAATGCCACAGAACACTTACTGTTGAGGATTTTTTTCATGCCTATACAGTGATTTACATTGTAACCTCTTACTTGTCAACAAGTTCTTCACCTAATATTCTATTTTCTACTCATTAGAAATCCCCTTATGATTGAAGTGAGTATTCCCATTTTTAGTTTCTGTGATATACTGGTATTTTGTCCATTTCATCTCCTTTGGGTTCCTTACCAAACCATTATGAAGTTGAGCCCTGCTGTAGCAAGAACTCCCAAACTGACAGACATGGTAATTGGCTCCAGAATCAGTTAGCCAGTACAGAAAGAGCCCACAAAGAACTCTTGTTGAAATCTTGACTTGAAGGAAATGAAGTGGAGGGACACCAACAAAATTCTGCCTCAGTGCCTCAACGTGGTATAAAGGTATCCCAGTGCTCCCAAAGTTATGCTGAAGGAGAATAACCTTTGAGAGATTCCACTGTGATGGAAAGATTTTAAATATATTCTGGCAACTATTTCTGTGTTTGTTTTTGTTTTTGTTTTTTAGGATAAGTCTAGATAAATTATTTGTCAATTAAAAAAAAGAAAGTAATAAAATTAGCCACTCATTTGACCTCTTTCTGCTTCAGTAATGATGATGGTAGAGTACAGAACAGGGGACAGAAGAAGATAAGAATTACAATTTCTTAAACCATTTACAAACATTAGATTAGCTTCTGCTATTCTAGATGATACGTGATCCTTGTCCAATGGAATTAGTCTACATATTGTAGGAGGAGGAACTCAGTCATATCACAGGATCATATTATAGGATCATAAACTTGGAATTTAGAGGGACTTCTCTTCATTTTACAGATAAGAAAACTGAGGCCTAGAGATGTTACGTGACTTACCCAAGATCATGTGAATAATATTGGTTATTTTTATAACTGAAACCAGAAAGCAAAAGAAAGTTGCATATAAATGACTAGGAGAGGTCATTGAAACAATCATTACAAACAAGGTATCAAAAAATAAAATTTCATTAGAGATTTGGTCATTTCATATTGCAGTGCCTATGATTAGTGTTTGCAAAAAAGACCACCATGAAAATATTTGTAACCTGTGTGGCAACATCTGTTGTAGAGGATGAAGAGTTAGAGAAATCCTATAAAAACTTCAATAAAATCTTCCAATTAAATCAACATGTACTTAAATAATTGGGAACTTCAATGCAAAGGCAAGAATAGGGAAGTGGGATAGAAAATGTTTGAGTATGTTGTTCAGGAGTAAGGAATGAAATGGGCTAAAGACTTGTATATTACACAAGAGACTCATGCCTATACATCATGAATACATCCTTCAAGAAAATAATTTAAAGGCATTTGACATTATAAGCAACAAATAATAGCACAGAAAATGAAATTAATTATATTTTAATAGATTGAAAAAGACGATACTGTTATGGGAGTAATTTCTGAATCAATTGTCTTTGTATAGTCTATCAAATTGATATTATAAAACAAAAAATTATACAGAGCTAGAATAAGGAATAAAAGGGAGAAAATAATATGGCATGCAATTGAACTTCTCTAACCAATTTATTTAAGCTAATTATTAATAATAGAAAATAGTATTTAGGAAAAGACCATACAAAAGTTTAAGTGATGCAAATAAATTGCCATAATGAAAAGACCAGAAAAATCTAAAAAGCACTTAAGTCATCAGACACTTGTCAATTTAAAATACTTGTCAAATGGAAAGATGTGACAGCTCAAGGCAACAAAAGGTTAGACTATAGACTCGCTTGTAAAATTGCACAGAAAAAAATGGTGGAAGACTCTCAGCAGTCTTGCCATATAAAATAGTGAGAAGAAGTGGAAAGGGGAAAAATCGGTACAGAAAAATTTGAAATGAAATACAACCAACCAAAGTCATACTGAAGACTTAAACAAAACAGAAAGGAAGGCTAAACAGAAATGAAAGATAGAAAAGATCTGTAAAGGTGTGTGTGTGTGTGTGTGTGTGTGTGTGTGTGTGTTTTAAGACTCTGATGCTGGAAAGGATTGAAGGCAAAAGGAAAAGGGGACAGCAGAGAATGAGATGGATAGAAAGTATCATGGAAACATTGAACATGAACCTGGAAAGACTTAGAGAAAGTGGAGGATAGAAGAGACGGGTGTTCAATGGTCCATGGAGTCATGAAGAGTTGGACATGACAATGACTGAACAAAAAAAATACCCTTTTTTTAAAAGAAAACTCTTTTCATCATTAATTAGAGCAGAGGCACCATGTTTGGACTGCATCACAGACCTATATGTGCTTGTAGAGGAAGTAGAAATGGCACTGAAGAAAAGGTAGGAAAAATAGCTGAACTAAATCAAATATGCACAAGAGGAAATCAGTATTGAAAGAAACACATTTTTTAGATGGTTGAGGTATTGATGTTCAAATTATCTGAATTAGAAAATATATCAAAGGTGTGGACAAAATCTCAGACCTTATTATCAAAAAAGCTGACCAAAGGAACATTAATAATTATTAACTCATGTACCTATTTCCTAGGATCCTGGAATCATAGGTTTAGAGCTTGAAGGGAGATTAAAAGCCATCTAGTACAAACCTCTCTTTTCTAGATGAGGAAACGGAGGTAAAATCACATGCCAAAGGGTTTAAGTGATGATGGCATAAAATTGCAAAGCCTCATAAACAAGATCAATAACCATATAGAAGGTTTGGCCTAACTTTGCAAATAGGGAAGACCAAGTATATGAAGAATAAGAATGTCTATTATCCAGTTTATGACAAACATCCGGACAATAATAGTAATAATGCTGTGAGTGGTTGGCATATTACACGTGTGCCTATATGGATATATGTATCTTCAAGGCTTGCAAAACAGTTTGCAAGTTTTAATTCATTTTGTCCTCACAACAACCCCTAGATAGGTGCCATTATCATCCCCATTTTACAGATGAGGAAAATAAGGCTATGAGAAATTAAGTGGCTAGCTCAGAGTCCAAGAGCCAAGTAAGTGTCTGAGACAGTTCTAGTCTCTGGGTGTGTATCTTTGATCTTGAAAATGGATGAGGTGGGCCTACAGTTGGATGGCCGAGCAGAATGAATTGCTTTGAGGCAACTGCAAAATTCTCTTTTGTGAGCTCAAGCTTCTCACTGAAATGGATGTCCATATTTTTGATATCACTGTTCTGGTGTTGTAGGGTTTTAATTCATGGAAAACTATAGTCTATAGAATTATAATAGAAAACCGTCCAAAGGGCAACAGAGGTGTGCATTTTGGACACGATCAGGCCGAAACACAGACATGATAATACAATAGAGAAGTGATATAAAAGATACCACCGCGAATTATATAGGTAAAAAGAAAACGTCCTTATTATTTGACCAAAGGACACTTGAAGGCTAGCTTGTGTGCTCCACAGGGATCTTCTCAAAGTCAAGAAAAAGTGAGGAAGTCTCCCTCCCTCACTGCCTTTGGTTAAGTATGGATTCCTGTGGCAAAATTATAGGGTCATGTGCAAACGTGTCCCAGGATTCAAAGGCATGTTTTGACTGTAATCTGAATAGTTGTAGGAAATACATTGAGATCACTGACCCATTTAGTACGTTGAATATTTGCTTTTTCATAATCCAGGTCTGATTTCTTTTAGGCTCTATGCAAAAGAATCCATGATAATTGGGGTAGTTGATTTAACCTCCATCTTCCACGTGAGCTCCAGACTCAAATTTCTTGATGAATATCTCTAGTTATTCCATAAACATCTCAAAATGAATAAATCTCAAACAGACCTCACTAGTGTTCTCATAATTTCACTGCTTCTACTTTTTCTATTTCTTTCAAAGTAACATCATAATTCCAGTCACCCAAGTTTGCAGCATGACAGTCCTTCTTGATATTTTCTCTTATGACTTGTATTTAAGCATTTGCCTAGTCTTGCCACTTCTCTCTTTCTAACATAACTTCCATCTCCTTCTTTCCACTCATATGGCTGCCATTCAGATTCACAATCTTTTGCCTGGAATATTGCAGTAACCTTTTAATTGGTCTCCTTGAATCTAAACTCCACTTTGATCCCTTTCAGTTTATCCATCACACAGCTACCAAATGCATGTTTTTAAAGCTTAGGTCTGTCTGTATCACTCCCCTTCTTAAGAAGCATCATTGATTCTTGACTGTCTCTGTGACAAAATACAAACTCCTTAGTTTGGCATTTAAAGCCATTTACAGTATGGCTCTAACCTATCTTTCCAGGCTGATAACTTATCATGCATTTCAGCATAATATGCTTATTTGCTGTACCCCCTTTATGGCATTTTGTCTCACTTTCATGCCTTTGCACAATTTTGTCCTCCTTTACTGGAATCCCCCCCCATCATCTCCACCTGTTAGAACCCTTAGTTCCCTTCAAGGACATGTGCCGCATTCTACCAGAGACCTTTCTTGATAACCCTAGATATTGACACTTCCTTTACCCAAATTATTATATGTGTCTGCATGTGTGTATACACACACACACACACATATATATGTATATACACACATATATGTGTGTAAATAGATATGTCTTATATTTACTTCTCTGTGTACATATTGCTTTCTCCTAGTAGAATATAAGCTCCTGGAAGGCAAGTGCTATTTTGTCAGTGTCTTTATATCTCCACCAGCCAGTGCAATTCCTGGAACACAATAGGGGCTTAAGAAATGATTATTGAATTGAATTAAATAGTTGTTCATTGGAGAGAGATAAGAGTCAAACAAATCATATGTAACCATGATGCTTTAATTTATAATTGTTACTGAGTTTAAATATCAAATAAGCAAAAGATTTTGTTTTTAAAAAGAAATTAGGATGGTAGGAGTAGATGTGTACCCTGATTTATCAGTAATATTTGTCCTGAAAGCAAATTTCCTTAGTGTTCTGCATCAGAACAGAGTTGTACAGCAAAGGTTGAAAGGGAAGATGGGGGATGGTGCTGCATACTGGTTGGTTGTTAGCCATGAATCTGACCCCTGGTTCATCTTTACTTTGCTTTCATATATATTATTATATGTTGTAAATCATCTGAAACCTTCCTTTCACTAATTTGCTGAATATCCTTGATTTCTATAAGTCTTATGGGGTCTTTTTACTTAACCTTCTTTGCTCTTTATCCTAGCCCATTAAAGGATTCATTGATCTTGATTTCTGTTTTGTTCATGGTCTTATCAAGTGACTACTCCCAGCTTGAATGTTGCATAGTTCAGTCTTTCAGTCAAATTGCTTCATTTCAGTCCCCCTCCCCAAACAGACATACATACACTCACACACATATGTGTAAGTGTATATGTGTGTATGTATGTATACACACATGTACATACGTACATTTATAAACACTTTTAATCCTTAAGTTTAAATAACTTACATTTATCAAATAATTGTGTTTTCAAGGTTTTAGACCAGTGGCTCTCAATCTTCCTAGTGCCACGACCCTTTAATACTCATATGTGGGCATATCTGCATGCAGGTGGACCTGCCTGGAGAAAGATGGAAGAGTGGTGTCTTGGTTCCTAAGACCATCAGAAATATGTTTTCCAATGTCTTAGGGACACCTGTGAAAGGGTTGTTTGACCCCCAAAGTGGTCACAATCCACAGTTTGAGAACCACTGTTTTAGACCATATAATTAATCAAATGTAATTCAGATTTCTAGTTTTAGATTGGTTCCCTTGACTCTCAATTCAGCTTTTACATTGAATGAAATGACAGTATCATTAATTTTAAAAGGAATTTGGAAAAAGAATATCATAGGACTCTCTGATACCACTTTTATAGCACAGAAAGTACTAATGAGTGTGAGAGTAACAAAGGACATTCAACTTTAAGATTAATTACAAATTGTATTTTTAGTTAACAGATAGAATCCTATGAACTTTCTCCTTACCTCCAACTCAGAGTTTCAGATGCATCTCAAGCACCATCTTTTGCATGAACCCATTCCTAATTCCTCTTCAAGTACCACTCTCACAAACTACCTGTAGTTAACTACTTTTTGTGTGTTTATTAACTTTATAGTTATGTTGTTATATATGTAAATATGTAGTATTTAATTATTTCCTCCCTTATTAGTAAATTTGTTATATTTACTTATTATTTCTCTAATTACAAACAGAGATTGTTCCATTCATTGTACTTGTATATCCAATGCCTAGCATAGAGGCTGAAATATATCAAGTATTTAATAAATACTTGTTGATTGATTAATAGATTTCTTGGCTCCATGCCTTTGCATAGGCTGTCTCACACGTCTGTATTATCCTCTTCACCCCACTTTGTAGAAACCCTAGTTTACTTCAAAGCTCAACTGAAATGCTTCTTCCCCTATGAGACCTTTCTCCTCAGGTGTTAGTGCTCCCATCCTCAAAATTATCTTGAATATTTATTTGATTTATACTTATATGTGTGTGTGTTGTCTTCTCTGACAGAATGTAAGCTCCTTGTGGTCAGGGGATTCTTTCTTTTTGTTTGAGAATCTCTATTTCCTAGTGCATTACCTGACACCTAGTAGAAACTGAAAAACATGCCTGACTTGATAGGCTTTACAGAGAGGGGAAAAGGCCTTTCTTCTACATTTCTTATCAAATATAGAAAATCAACTTTCTGTTACGTGAAGCCCAGTCTTTCCTCTGTAGTTTGAAATGTCTGGGCTCTTCAGTCTCTTGTTCCCAAAGCACATAATTACATGTAGAGAAGAACCTAAAAGGGTCCCAGGCTGGGGAAGTAGGCTCTCCTGGCCTTCCTGTCTACAGAATCACAGAGTTTTAGAGATAGAAGGGACCTCAGTGGCCAACTAGTCTATCCCATACCTTGCAAAGCTCCCTGGGTTGTGCTTAGTCTTGGGCTATTTTCTAATTGCCCTGCACCTGAGTGAAGGGAAGAAGGAAGGAAATATGGTGTCCCATTCCACCCTGGCCCCTTTGACAGAAAGCCACAGAAGAATGACAAGCATGTTTTTTCCTAGGATTTCCCCAACTCATTTTCTTCAATGTGAGGAAAATTCTGAAAAGAGTTTTCTGGAAAGAAAGTTGCAATTCCCAGAGGAATGCTAATGATGATGGGGATATGCCAATTGAAAGATTTTGACCCTAATGTCCATGTTTGTTTTGCTTTGGGGAATGTGTGTTTTTTGGAAAAGAGAACAATAGATCTCATATATTTTATCTTTTGAGAGATTTGGTTGGCATCTAGCCTTAAGGTTCTATTGTACTTTCATAGGTCTGTTTATCAGGTAGGCATTAAGGCACTAAAAAGTGCTATTTTATTATTGTAAGAGCTCCATTAAACTTTTTTGGGAAAAAAACCCTATCCCATCTATTACTTCATTTGTTCCTCAAAAGAACCACATAAAGAACTATGAGTATGGCAGGTTAAATGACTATACCTGTTCTATAGGAAGGAAACTGAGGTACAGAGAAGGCAAACAGAACAAGACAGCACAGATAATGACAAAAGTGGATCGTAAATCCAATCCTCTTGACTCTGGATCAGTCCCAATTCCTAATCTGACCATTGTTTAATAAAAGAAGTATTATGACCTTAGAACCAGGCAAAATTATTAACCAAATAAAGTTTCTATTTGATGCTCTCAGTCTCCCCTTTTGTCCTTTCAGTGACCTTCCCTCCCAGTTGTAGTTCTGATGACCTTTGCCCATTGTCAAAAACAGCTTTGCAGAAAGTATCTATTGTTATTTATTTGAACCTTTGCTTAAATTTAAATCATTGTGTTACCTCTCCCAACTTTTTAAGCCTGAGCTCTGATTTTGGAATGAAAGACTTTGGCTCATCTCTACTAAAGAGATTTCAGACAAATGGGAGAAGGTGGAATAGGTGTCTGGGGAATGGGGTGGAAGGAAGGAGAGGAAATTTATATTTCCCTGGAAATTATATCATAAAGCCCATGTCACCTCTCTGGGACTCATTTTAATCAAAGGTAAAAACAAAAATGTTTGGACTACATTTCTTCTAGCTCCAAATTTATATGAATAAAGTGGCACCCTGTTCTGCTGTTCAATTAGGCTGAGCCTTCTTGTAACCAAAGTTACTCAACTCCCCAAAAGATTTTTCCAACTCATCCTTCTGACTTTGAGAAAAATATGATTGAACACTGTTTCAGTATTCAAAAGTGCTTTAGTCAGCACCAGTGTTGTTCTGGGATGGGTTCCGCATCTTTGGAAGAATAATCTGCTATTGAGAACCTTGGTTATCAATAACTAATAACTATTGGTAACCTTGATCACATGATATATGTCCTTACCATTATTTTTCTAACTCTGTGCCTGCCAGTACTTTAGCTGTGACTGTTCATTGAACTCTCAAGTTGTTCTCTGTGTTATTTCCTTTTCTTGGTTTTGTTGACTGACTAGAATTTGGAGCTAGGGTAGAAGGTTCCAGGCTATAGCGTTAGGCAAGTCATTTACTTGAATTTGGTTTGGGTTGCATAGTATAATTTTAGTTTTTAAAAAATGGTACAGCACAAAACAAAGCCAAATTCACTTCTGCCTAATTACTTCTGAAAGGAACATGTCTTAACTGACGTCATGCATGAGGTGGACTGTAAGATAAAAGAAAAAGAAGCTGTTTTAGGAAAACAAAGATTCATTATTGTTAAGCATACATATATATGATGACTCTGGGGACAAATGGCTCAGGGGCTGGTGGCACACTATTGACATGTGTGGTGTAGATGACTCAGAACAACCTATTACAGCTAATCCCATGGTAAAAACAATTAAAAATCACATTCTCTAGAAAGGTGGTTTAGTAGTATTTCTCTGTATTCATATATGCAAACATATACACATACAATCATACATACATGTATATGTATGTGTGTGTATGTATGAAAACAGGTACAGACAGATGGGGAGAGAGAGAAAGAGAGACGGAGAAAGCAGTGAGTAAGATGGGAGAAGGAAGGAGAGAGAAAAATAAATTATTCCTCTAGTTTTGAGTTTTGGTCACTTAGATTAATGGAGGATTTCAGGTGGCTTTTTCAAATAGTGTCCAATTGAAGTGTTAGGTATGTTAGCTTTCTCATTTGTTTAAAAGAAGTGGGATGAGATCTATTCTTTCACAAATATTGTCAAAGGTTTAGATGCAGTTTCCACATTACAAAAAAGTTGCATTTGTGTGTGTGTATAAGAATATAAAGGGGATTAGATTGTTATCTTTAGTAAACAATAATCCTCACTGTCAAGTATGTGACCGACTAAACTGTGCATATTTAAAGAGTTGGGTAATATAATATATGTTATTCCCCCTTTCATTTCCCACCCTCTCCCCACTCTACATAAACAGGCTATGATGGATAAAAGTGAGGTAGATAGGTGAGAAACGCTTTCAGAAAATACTATAAATTTGTATTTACTAAAATAATGGCACACACGTTTGCTTTCTGTTCTATCTGGGTAGCTCTGTAAATTGTATATTGATTATGCTAATGGAGCTGGTTTCTTTATTACTTGTCTGCGGATACTCAAACATGCAGATTGAATGCACATTTGCTAAGGTTCTTTAAGAAAAAGTACATTTAAAAATGCAGTTTGGGGACAGACAGCTAAAACTTAATACTAATTAAGCTCACATGGAGATCTATAAAATATTTTTTGTGTTCTAGGAAATGAAAAGTACAATTCAAATATTTTAAAAGGATGCTATTAGGTTTCTTTTGTTTGTTTCACATTCCTTAAGGAAAGTGTTACAGAAATGTATTAAATCAATAATGATCTATTTTTATAGTTTATTTTGGGATGTGTGGCTTTTCTTGTTTTGTTTAACAAGCTAAAAAAGCCATAGACATTCAAGATAGTATGCATTTTAAAATTTATTAACCCAACTAGAGTAGAAGAAAATGAATCTTTTTTCAATTATGTACAGTTTTTATTTTATTGTATCTTGTAGTAGCCTAAAGCTATAAATTATAGCTTCATTCTTTGCTTTAATTTTTCATTTAATGAAAATATACATTATTTTACAAAATTTTTTAATTTCCTTCTTTATTTGATGTTAAACTGGCTTCAGTCCAAGGAATTTATGTAGGAAAGAGAAAGAAAGGAAGGAAGGGAGGAAGGGAGGAGGGGGAAAGAGAAAAAGACAAAGAAAGAAAATATTTATCTGTAATGGGATATCCATATTTTTCAAAATGAACCTTCTAGAAGTAGGATGACTAAAGACTACTATGAAAGATGTCTTCTTTTTAATTATTTTCACATTTAAAAATATATTTTAATAAGTTTCTTTTCTAATGAGCCAAGATTGCATGGCAAAAAGGTGTAGTTAAAAAGAAATCAAATTAAATCAAATAAATAGCATTTTCTCTATCCTTTGAGAATAACAATTCTTCTAGATTGGAAAACTCAATGATCAGAGTTGGCTTTTCGTTGGATGTTTCTTTTTTGGTGGAAAGAGGGCATTTATGAAACATCCCACAACCCTTAGTTGAATTCAGCAATTCTTTCTTTTTATAACTGATAACTCTAAATATATCCCAACAGTAAATATAAGTGCACCAGGTTCTCAAAAGCAACTCTCTTACATTGGGTAACTGGGTTGATTATCATGAGTGAACTCATTAAAAAAGTGAAATGTACAAGTATCCAATAATGTTTTTCTTCTTGATAATTATTAAGGAGCACATTGTATAAGGTAGTGTGTTTAGAAATGCTCCCCCCTCCAATTTATAAAATTAACCTCTGTTAGGATCATTCATGGTAATATCACTTTAAAAGAGACATTAAAAGTGATTCTAAGGGCAGAACTAAGATGGCAGAGTACAGAAAGTACTCAGCTGAGCTCTCTCAACATTCCCTTCAAAATAATGTTAAAATATATCAAATCGAATTCTGGAGTGGCAGAGCCAACGAAAGGTCAGAGTGAGATATTCTTCCAGCCCAAGACAACATAGGAGGTCAGAAAGAGAGACCTGTGACATGAGGGAGGAAGCTTTCCAGGACCCCACATGAATGAAATACTAGTGGTGGGTGGGACTAGGTGGTGGCAACAGAAACAGCAGCAGCTTTGGGGGAGATGGTCACATCATCTTGGAAGCACCAAAAACCTCTAAAACTCCCAGACCTGGCTCTGAAAATAGGAGTGCACAAAAGCCTGAAAGCCTGAGACAGATACCCTCTGTGACCACACTGGGAACAGAACCAACATTAACATAAAGTTTCAAGTCAAGAAATAGGATGGGAAAATGAGCAAATAACAGTAACAACAAAAGAACCTAACCACAAAAATCTACTATGATGAAAGAGAACATCAAGGCACAAACTCAGAAGACAATGAAGGCAAAATAGCTACAAGCAAAACCTAAAAGAAAAATGTGAGTTGGATACAAACTCAACAAGAATTCCTGGAAGAGCTTAAAAAAAATTTACTTCAAAGCTCAAATAAGAGTGATAGGGGGAAAAATTAGGTTAAAAAAATGAAAGCAAAGGAAGAAATTGATAAAAAGCCAATTATCAACTTGGTAAAAGAGGCACAAAAACTACTGAAGAAAATAACACACAAAAAAAACCAGAATTGGACAAATGGAAAAAGAGGTAAAAAAAAAAAGCTCACCCAAGAAAATAATTCCTTAAACATTAGAATTGGGTAAGTGGAAGTTAATGACTCCATGAGATATCAAGAAACAATAAAAGAAAATCAAAAGACTAAAAAAATTAGAAGAAAATGTGAAATATCTCATTGGAAAATAGATGAAGAAGAAACAGCTTAAGAATTATTGGATTACCTGAAAGCCACGACCAGTGAAAGAGCCTAGATGGTATATTTCAATAAATTGTCAAGAAAACTGCCCTGATATCCTAGAACCAGAGAGGGAAAATATAAATTGAAAGAATCTACTGATTACCACCTGAAAAATATTCCAAAATGAAAGTTATCAGGAATATTATAGCCAAATTCCAGAGTTCACAGGTAAAAGAGAAAAGACTTCAAGCAGCCACAAAGAAATCATTCAAATTATCATGGACCCACAGTCAAGATCACACAAGATTTAGCAGCTGCCACATTAAAGGAGGGGAAGACTTGGAATATGGTATGGTATCCTGGAAGACAAAAGAGTTGGCATTATGACCACGAATAATGTACATAGAAAACACAGTATAATCCTTCAAGGCAAAAAATTGATATTTAATGAAATAGAGGACTTTCAAGCATTCTTGATGAAAAGATAAGAGCTGAATAGAAAATTAGACTTTCAAATACAAGACTCAAGAGAAGCATAAAAAGTTAAACATGAAAGAGAAATTATAAGAGACTCAATAAGGTTAAACTGTTTATATTCCCACATGAGAAGATGATACTTGTAATTCCTAAGAACTTCATCATTATTGGGGCAGTTAGGATTCTACATAGAGAGGGTGGGAGTCAGTCTATTATGTTGGAATGATGTAAAAAAAATGGATAGGCAAGAAAGATGGATGTCCTGGGAGAAGGAAGAAGGTAGAGGAAGAATGGGGAAAATTATCACATATAAAAGAGGCACACAAGGAAGAGGTTTTTTTTTTTTAATTATTTATTTACTTTTAGTTTACCACATTCTGTTCCACAATCCCTTGAGTTCCAAATTTTCTCCCCCTCTTCTCCTGCTTTCCCCCCATGGCAACATGCTATCTCATGTAAGTTCTACAAATATCTTCTCATTAAACATTAGTCAAATTGTAAAGAAGAGTTATAACCAATGGAGTGTATAACCAGAGAAAAAGAATGAAACAAAGCAAAACACGAAAGAGAGAGAGAAAGTAGTTTGCTTCAATCTGCATGCAGACTCTGTAGTTCTTTTCTCTAGATGTGGATATCCCTTTCCATTATGAGTCTTTTGGAGTTGTCTTATAGCCTTTCATTGCTGAGAGGAGTCCAGTCTATCAAAGTTAGTCATCACATATATGCTGTGTCTGTAGTAGTATACAAAGTTCTCCTGGTTCTGCTCTTCTCTCTCAGCATCAGTTTATATAAGTCTCTCCAGGTTATTATGAAGTGTGTCTGCTCCTCATTACTTGTAGTGTGATAATATTCCATTACATTCATATACCATAACTTGTTTATCCATTCCCCAATTGATGGGCATTCCCTTGATTTCCAATTATTTGCCACCACAAAAAGAACTGCTATAAATTTTTTTATATGTATGAGTCTTTCTCCCACTTGAATGATCTCTTTGGGATTACAGTCCTAGAAGCTATGTCAAAGGGTATGGACATTTTTATAGCCTCTTGGGCATAGTTCCAAATTGCTCTCCAGAATGTTTGGATCAGTTCACAACTCCACCAACAATGCATTAGTGTTCCAATTTCTCCACATCCTCTCCAGCATTTATCATTTTCCAGTTTTGTCATGTTAGCCAATCTTACTAGTGAGATATGGTACCTCAGAGTTGTTTTAATTTGCATTCATCTAATCAATAGTGATTTAGAGCATTTTTCCATATGCTTATAGATATCTTTAATTTTTTACAAGGGTTTTTACAGTAGAGGTGAAACAACATAAGCTTCACTCACATCTAAATTGGTTGAAAAGAGGAAATAAATAAATAAGTAAATGAATACACACACACACACACACACACACTCATTTGGCAATAGAAATCTATTTTACCTAATAGGGAAGTAGCAGGAAAAGGAGAAAAATTAAAGGGGGAGGGGATGATAAAAGGACAGGTAGATGAAAGAAAACAGAAAGGGGGTGATAAAAAGAAAGTAAGACAAAAGAAAGCAAAAAAGGAGTGTTCAGAATAAAAACAGATTTTAGAGGAGAGAGAAAGAGAAATAGAGGGGCAATAGGATAGAGGAAGATGCACAGTTAGTAATCATAATTGTGAATGTAAATGGGATGAACTCACCCATGAAGGAGAAAGAGAGAGAGGGAGAGAGAGAGACAGAGAGAGAGAGACAGAGACAGACAGAGACAGAGAGACAGAGAGGGGAAATAGGATGGAGGGAGATGCACAGTTAGTAATCAAAATTGTGAATATAAATGGGATGAACTCACTCATAAAACAGAAGTGGATACCAGAATGGATTGGAACCTAAAATCCAACAATGTGTTGTTTGTACACTTTAAACAGACACATAGAGTTAAAATAAGGGGCTAGAGCAGAATTTATTATGCGCTAACTGAAGTAACAAAGACAAAGGTAGCAATCATGACCTCAAAGCAAAAGCAAAAATAGACCTAATTGAAAGGGATAATTAGGGAAACTACATCTTGCTAAAGGGAGCCATAGACAATGAAATAATATCAGAACTAAATATCTATACACCAGATGGCATGGAATTCAAGTACTTAAAGAAAAAGTTAAATGAATTAACAGGAGGAAATAGACAGAAAACTATAGTAGTAGTGGACCTCAACTACTCTTAAAAAAGCAAGATAAATTTAACCATAAAATAAATAAGAAAGAAGTCAAGGAGAGGAATAGAATCTTAGAAAAGTTAGATATAATAAACCTCTGTGAAAAAAAAATTGAATGGAAATAGAAAGGAACATACCTCTTTCTCAGCTGTTTATGGCACCTTTACAACAACTGACCGTGTATCAAGATATAAAATTTTCACAGTGAAATGCAGAAAAGCAGAAATATGAAATGAACCCTGTGGTCACAGTGCAATAAAAATTACATTTTAAAAAGGACTATGGAGACATAGATTAAAAGTCAATTGGAATTAATTGAATCCTAAATAATGAGTTGGTTAAAGAACAAATCACAGAAACAATCAATAATTTCATTAACAGTAATGACAATAAGACAAAAATCCAAAATTTTTGGATTGGAGACAAAGCAATACTAAGGAAAAAATTTATATCTCTAAATGCATACAAAAATAAAAGAGAAAAAAAGAAGTCAAAGAATTGGGTATGTAAGTTAAAAAAAAAAAAACCTAGAAAAAGAGCAAATTAGAAATTACCGGGGCGGGTAGGTGGCGCAGTCAAGAGAGCACTGGCCATGGAGTCAGAAGGACCTGAGTTCAAATCCAGCCTCAGACACTCTACCTAAAAAAAAATCTAGCTGTGTGACCTTGGGCAAGTCACTTAACCCCAATTACCCTCCAAAAAATAAAATAAAATATTAAAAAAAAAAGAAATTTCCAATAAAATACCAGAATGGACGTCCTGAAAAATCAAAGGAGGGAATAATAAAATTGAATGTAAAAAACAATTGAGCTAATAAACTAGGAGCTGATTTTATGGGGAAGACAGTAAAATAAATAAACCATTGGTTAAATTTGATTTATTTTTAAAAAGAAGACCAAATTACTAGTATGAATAATTAAGAGGGTGAATGCACTACCAGTGAAGATGAAATTAAAGCAATTATTAGGATTTATTTTACCCAATTATATGTCAGTAAAATTGACAATCTATGTGAAATCAAGGAATATTTGCAAAAATGTAAACTGCCCAGATTAATATGAAAGGAAATAGAATATTTGACTAAACCTAACTTAGAAAAAGAATTGAACAAGCCATTATTGTGCTCCCTAAGAAAATGTCCCCCAAATAAGATGGATTTTCAAGTGGATTCTTTCTGAATCCTTTCTGAAATAATTAATCCCAATATTATATAAACTACTTCCTACCAAAGCTCTTTTATGACACAAATATGGTTTTGATACCTAAACTAGGAGTGAAAATAGAGATAGAAAACTATAGACCAATTTTCTTAATGAATAGTGATACAAAAAAATTTAAATAAAATACTAGCAAAGAGATTATAGCAATATATCACAAAGATTGTACATTATGACCAGCTGGAATGTATGCCAGGAATATGCAGCTGGTTCAATATTAGGAAAACTATCAGTATAATTGACCTTATCACTAGCAAGAATAACAAAAATCACATGATCATATCAATAGATGCCCAAAAAGCATTTGACAAAATACAGTACTCATTATTATTAAATACATCAGAAAAGACAGGAATTGATGGTAACTTTCTTAAAATAATAAGTAGAATCTATGTAAAACCAAAGAACAAAACTTTTTTGTAATAGGGATTAACTTGAAGCCTTCACCATAGGGCCAAAAGTGAAGCAAGGGTGTTTATTATTACCACTATTATTCAGTATTTTACTAGCTAGTTAAAGCAAAAAGACAAGGAAAAGAAATGAAAGGAATAAAAATGAGCAATGAGGAAACAAAGCTGTCCATCTTTGCAGATGATATGATGGTCTACTTGAAGAACCCTAGAGAATCTTGATGGTCACAAAGATGAGAAAATATTTTTATGGCTTGGCAGGAGTTATCTGAAATAGCTGAACTGATGACTGATTGATTGCAAGAAGTAGCACAATGCAGTTCATCCTCTCCCTGAATTCAAAGTTTGTTTGCCCCAAATTTTGTAAGATAGCTTAAAGTTAACTTTAACCCATTTTTATGGACTGTTGGACCTGCAGTCAGGAAGACCTTAGTTCACATTCTGCCTCCAACCCTTAGTAGCTGTGTGGCCCTGGGCAAGTCATTTAACCTTTGTATACCTGAAAATTTTTTTTACTGTAAAATAGGGATAATACTAGCACCATTGTTTTAAGAGTAAAAGAGTAATATTTATAAAATGCTTTGCAAAAGTTAATGCTGTATATAAAAGCTAGTTGTTGTTACTGTTGTTATCATCATCTTGGACATATTAAGTATGTTTAAAGAGTATTTTAATAAACTCAACCCCTATATTCCATTCCTCATCTTCACAAATCTGATTTTGATTTTGGAGTACTAGACTAATTTGTTAAGGAAAAGGACTGTTTCTTAGAAATGATTAATACGCATGGAATCCTTCATAGACCGTTAGAGTGTCCTTTGTTTTTTTTCTCATGCACTCTTTTTTTTTTGGAGGGCAGTTGGGGTTAAGTGACTTGCCCAAGGTCACATGGCTAGTTTTTTGTATTAAGTGTCTGAGGCCGGATTTGAACTCAGGTACTCCTAACTCCAGGGCCGGTGCTCTATTCACTGCGCCACCTAGCCACCCCTTTCTCATGCACTCTTAAACCCTTTTGGTTTTCAATCAGTTTAACAGAATTTGTACAGGGGTGTCAAATCAAAAATGGTTCTTTTCTGAGAAAAGCAAGATTCCTTCTTTTAAAATTAAGAAAGGAACCACAATAACTTGTTTTGAGATTGAGGGTAGGAACATACAGACTCTTAATACACAAGTTGTTGTAGAGACTCTTAGGGCACCATTTATTATCTATCTATTTGAGGTTAAACTGTAGCAGTCTGCAGCATCAGCAACATCTTCACTGTTAAACATGACATGTTAAATAGGAAGGTATTTGAGTAGGGTAACGAATGGAGTCTGAAACCTGGAAGGAGAAGGCTTATGGTAAAACAAACAAAATCCAAGAAGTATGTTGTCACTACAGAGGGTCTCAGCCTTTTCTTGGTCTAGGAGAGAACATGGTGGCTGAGGAAAGTGTTTTTTAGTTACACAAATTAACAAATTTTGAAAGAAGGGCTCTGCTTAATTTCTGACTTTTTCCTTGAGATTCTTCACAGTTATTTGCTTTCTCTCACTAATCCTATTATATCTTCTCCCCACAAAGTTATCTCCTTCTTATCTTTTTACCCCTGACAAACAGTTCTGTTGTTCAGGTCGAATGTTATTTTTATAGTGACCCTTCTCTCTCTCTCTCTTCCTCTCTCTGTCTCTGTCTCTCCTTCCCTCCCCCTCCCTCCCCCTCCCTCTCTTTCCTTCTCTCTGTCTCTCCCCCCACCCCCGGCTCAGTTCTCCTTGGCTATAGAATGTTGTTAATAAATTTATGATCTACTACAGTTTTCATTTTTATGAACAGACAATAACTAAGGTGTCTTTAAGTTATTTTTTCTACCTATATTTAAAATTTCCCTTATTTTTGACTATAGTCTTTATGTCTGAAATAAGACTCAAGTGACAAATATCTCTCCATAGCCAGTGAAAACTTTGACAAATGCCTGCAGGATCAACCTTTAATCCTTGTGAAACAGTTTTGTTTTGTTTTTCTAAAGATGTTTTAATTTTAATTTTCCAAATTTCCACCACCTTTGTAATCAATGTCCTTCATAACTTGAGGAAAATGGGATAAAAGGTAAATTGATTGAGGGGAGAAAATAGGAAGAGGAAATATGAGAATTATGGAATTCTTTAAGTGATGTAGACTTATCATTGACTGACTGTAGAAGGTATTTTAAATCAAGACATCTGAAGAGCCATCATGATTCATTTTTAAAGATTTGCTGGTTTGAGAGAATCATACTAATATCTAATATGTTACTGGTATTTAAATTAGGTTCTGAGTGCAATGGACAGGAAGAAAGGGTAAAAGAAGAGATTTTGGGCTATTTTCTTTGGTCTACACTTGTTTTCATTTGACTGTTCTGGTAAAGATAATGAAGGATTCTATAGAAGGTTGAGTAACTGAAGGCAACCTGGAAGTTTCAGATTTTAAAGGGAAACTATTTTTACTTGGCTCCAAAAAGCTCTTGTTTCTTTTCTTATCAAGGTTAGTTTCTCCCCACCCATAGTTCCATCTCAGTATGATATAAGTAGTTCCACTGTGGATCAAGAGTAGTAAGAAATTCACTTTTTGGTATGTGCTCCTTAGATATTCTACCTCTCTTTCTTTCCTTCTTGGTCTTCAAAAGCCATGATACACCTTTAGGATGAAAATCCCCACAGAAAATTTAGACTTCATGTAGTTTGGTTCACTGGTTTCCCTGCCTCATATCTTTCTATACTTTTCTACTTGTTTTCAGTTCTTTGTTTTTGAAAAGCATGTATTATGCTTCAGCTCCAGGAACTCTAGTGGTTCCCCACTATATCTACTATTAATTATAAATGCATATGTTTAGCATTTAAATCTCTTCATTGCCATGCCCCTTCTTACCTTTTCAACCTTATTCACCTCCATGCATTCTACAGTTCAGCTCAGAAAATGCTTATTTGCAGCTCCTTGCACATAATACTCCATGTTTCTTCTCCATGCCCTGTTTTGGAATGCTCTTCTCTTCAATCTCCAAGTTTCCTTGGCTTCCTTCAAAGCTCAGCCTAAATTCCACTTTCCACAGGAAGCCGTTTTTAGTTCCCTTAGCTGCTGATTCCTTCCCCTTTCAAGTCACTTGCATATGGTCTTTATACTATTCATATTTAGCTAGATATTATATGTTGTCTCCTCAGTTAGGATGTATTCTGCTCAAAAGCGTGCATTATATGTTGTCTTTCTTTCTATCTCTAACCCTTAGAGTAGTGTCTGATTACTGATGACTGACAATAATGGTATCTCTCACTGTCTAGGAAAACTAAGAAGGTAGAGAAAGGAGAGAAAAAGTTCACAAAAACTTTTCTTAAAGCAGTAAAGTGATATCTAAAATATTATGAGATGGTTAGACAGGAAACCTTCCCTACATGTTTTTCTTCCTTAGCACAAACAACTTTTCTTCACATCAACTGCTTAGTTTGGGTAGGACAGAGCAAAGTCTTAATGCTCTTAGTAACTGGTCATACATGCTGGGAGGCCATAACTGACCGGTCCAAAGATCAGTGATGTTCATTTCAGCTACCCCACCTAACATCTTTGTTTTATTTTGTTTTGTTTTGTTTGTTTACCTTTTCTTGACAGTAGAAGAAAATGAGGCAGAGGACCATCAGGAGGGTGTAGGACAGACGGCCACACAGTCTGGTAATGCTACATTCCTTCATTAGTACCTGCTTGCCATTTTATTATAGTGTGCAATTTATGTTCCTTAAGTGTGTTTTCATCTTATGGGGCTTCAATCTCAAATGTATTTCTACAGTCAACAAAGGAAAAAAGGAATAATCCCATACATCAATTTCAGGGTACCAGGAATGCTACTGCTCCTGGTTAGAATCTCTCCTGAAAGGGAAATTGTTATTTCTTTGAAACTTTGAGGTGATAGGTTTTTTCCTTATTTTTCTAACACGTTAAAGTAAGACCAGTGAAATAAATTCGAAAACCCTTAAAGGGGAAGGGACTCTTACGCATAGGGTTTGATTTAAATATGCAAGAGTTTAGTTTGGTTTTTAGGCAAGAGGATTCTAAATATGTCAGAAAAAAATTAGAAGACTAGCCCTTTGTACAGATGTGTACCTTTTAAAGGGAACTCTGGACAGAAATAGTTATAGCTTGGTATGAAGTACTCATGAATGAAAGGATTCTCAGTGTGCCATCTATTTCTGGTAGTAACAAAGGGAACTTTCTCACACATGTACAATTCTTTGATTTAGCATACTTTTTTGAGTTCCTACTATGTGCTTAGTGCTTGATTTTTGTAATGATTTTTAAAAATATGATACAACTATGACAATACGCACTCATCAATATCACAACATATGGAACATATTTTAATTCTAGACATCACAAGAAAGGTTGACCAGAGGAATTTGTGCTAAGGCATCCAATTTCACA
Source organism: Pseudocheirus occidentalis (assembly GCA_028646575.1). Lineage (NCBI taxonomy): Eukaryota > Metazoa > Chordata > Mammalia > Diprotodontia > Pseudocheiridae > Pseudocheirus > Pseudocheirus occidentalis. The sequence continues at coordinate 185,879,486 of CM053594.1, forward strand.
TTCTGATTTGTTTGTGTAGTCTTTATGCACTGGATATGATTGGATTCTTTTCAATATTTTGGCAATTTTTCACAATAAAATAATACATTTTTAATTTTAGAAAGGTATTTCATTTCTAACACAGGATATTGTGAATATATTTCCTTAAGTCTTTATGTTTGTCACAGTTAGTTCATTAACTTGCTCTTCAGGAATTCATGGGGACTTAACTGAAGGTTTGCTTTTAAGCAGAATATTCTGTGTACTTTTTATTGGCAGTCCTCTGGACTTGTTCCAACGGTATTAGTTGATTCAAGGTTGAGCATTAATAAATGCCATGGTTGTTTAATTTGGTGAAAAGCTGGCTATGACTATAGAATAGACTTAGGAAATGGTCCAGTTTTAACATTGCATGTGTATCAAAGTCAGTGTATTTTCTTTCATTCATCTCTTGCCAGTGTTTGTTATTAAATAGTCTTCTCACATTCACATATTTACATCACTCCCTCTATCTCATGTTCTTCTACCCTCATAAAAACCGATTCTGGATTTTAGGTAGGGGCTGATGATTGGAATTAACCAGGAATAACCTCATTTATATCTTCTGCAAGGGGCAAAGAAGGCCTGCCCTGTATACATGCTGCCAGAAGTTTTTATAGTAATACTTTGTATCTAAGCTCTGGCTCTTACCATTAAATGTGCTTTTTATAGAGTACCAAGTTATAAATGTAGTGCAGCTACGGCATATTAATCTTACTGCAGAGATTTAATGAGGCAGTTGTTTTGCGATGGACACTATTGGGAGCAGAGAGCGACAGAGTTTTACTTTACCACTGAGCTGCAGAAATATTCCTTGCCTGGTAATAATTATAACCACATGATCTCTTAAGTTTTCCTTTCTTTGGCCAGTGCTTTTCCATGCAAAAGTGGCTTGGAAGGAGGTCCATTACAAGGCAGTGAAATGGATTAGAAATTGGGCTGTTTTCTCAGTAGTTTGACATTTTAGCTCTCTGATCAGGCATGGATCCTTGTTGCACAGAAATATGTAAGATGAGTTTCAAGAATACAGATAGTCTTTGCCAGTCCACTGAGATGGCTTTTAGATATTCATTACTTTTACTTGACTTTTATATAGGTTATAAAAAGTAAATGTGGTGAAACCTCATTTTTACATGGACAGAATAGAATTTCTGCTGCTCGGCCTTAAACTGATCCCACACTTGAAATTAATTGAAGTCCATGGGTTTATTGCCTCCAACTCTTTTAAGCCAGGGCAATTTTTCATTTTCCCCAAAGTTGTGGTTTTATTAGACCAAGTTACAGCAATAACATCTCTCATGAGGAGGAGGAGGAGGAGGAAGAGAAGGTGGAGCAGAAAAAGGAAAAGGAGACGAAAGAAAACCCCACCTACCAGAATATAGTAATGAGAAAATCATACCCCTTTTAAATTTCCATTTATAAGTAATGTTAAAATGATCCATAACAGAAGACAGCCATTCATTTTTTTGTGTGTGTTCACATTTGAATTTACTTCTTTTCCAAATTCAGGCTCCCCCCCCCCCCAGCCCCCATTTTGGCTAATTATTCATTGAGTCTTTGCAGACAGTTCAGAAAGGAAGAGGTGAAGTGGGCAAGATGAGTTTGATCTCTCTGTCGTTATCTCCCCTGTAGTGGTCTGTGGTAATGTTTGTAGTAGATGATTGGGAGAGAGGGGTGGGAGGCAGTGCCCCGCCTCTGTGACAGTGTTTGTGGTAGGCAAGAACTTGAAGACAGGAGGCATTTGTTGGTTTTAGATGGAGAGGGAGTAACATTTGAAAGTGTTAATAAATTTTATGCAATGAATAGAGTGGACATGGAGTGAGGGGTTAGGGTTAAACATACAGTCAGAAAGGCTGAAAGTAGGAAAGAGAAAGCCAATTAGGATGGATAGCATAGTAATAAAATACTTTTTATGTTAGGATCTCAAAGGGCTTTATAAAAACTACCTAACGAAGGCTTTGTGCAATTACTGAAGTGTAGCTACCTCTGGGAAAGGAGATTGATTGTCATTTAAAATTGCCCCAAATCTTTCCAAATAGTAGTGACAGAGAGGGAAAAAAAACCCCTAACAAATCCTAAAGACATTTCGGACATACATGGGAGAGTCTGTATGAAAATGAAGGATGTATAAATCCATTTACCAAGAAAGTGGCTGAGGCTTCAAGAACTCATTACACCGAGGCATCATAGGCTATAATCGAACCCATCTCCCAGAGGGTCCCACTTAAGTGTTGACCTAAAAACAAATTCGCCAGTTGGCTGGAGCATGCATTCTAAAGTTGCAGCAGAAGTGAATCAGCTTGACTGACTTAGGTCCCTGTAGGGTTATATCTGTAAATGTAGAAGTAGAAGGGAAAAAAAACCCAAACATTTCTTATTACTCTTAAAATGACCCTAATTTTAATAATTAGACACCCTATAAGAAGGGTTGACTGGAGGAATTCTTTAGGACCAATGCATCCAATGTCACATGGTTTGATTCGTTTGTTTTGTATTTATTCAGTGGGTGTGATTAGATTCTCTTCAAGTGTTAAAATTCTTGAATAAGAAATATGGGGATTTCTGCCTTTTTTTTCTGTCCTAATACTTACAGCAGTCAGACTCTATCCTTATTTTAAAACAAACAAGTCTGTAAACTTTATGTGTAGCATTTAAATACACATGTTAAAATTCAGACCCAGCACCCATATTTCCCTGAGTGCTGTCAGTTTTATGAGATGAAGCTGGGAGTTCAAGCTAAACAACTCAAGTATGCAGTGTGCACACATGCTGCCTTCCAACAAGTGTTTAATGATGTTGGGGTCAGGCTGCAATAGTTAAGATACTTATTTCTTTTCCTGAATTGCTCTCTAACCTAGCAGTATTTTAAAGCATTTGGTTCAAGCCTGTAGAGGAACTTGGGAAGTTTGCTTGTTTATAGCTTCTGAAGCTCCAGATGAAATATCAGAAATGAGCAAGGAGCAGCTCCATTGGGCTGACAACATAGAATCACCTCTGGAAAGTATAAGTATGGGAGGCAATTTTTACAATTTGGAGGCATTTAGTATATTTTTGCCTCAAGAAAATTATTTCTACTGGATTTCTCCTCTACCTGATCCCCTTCTTTTTCTTTATCATCATGAAGATCATTGCTAATTCTAACATTTACATGCAATATTATGTCAGGGACTGTATTAAAACAAATTGAAAATACCTTCAAGTTTTTTCCTTATTTTGATACAGACAACAAGTAGACCTTTGGAATAATACCTTTCAAATGACAACTCCACTTAAATAATTAACTTGACTAATTCCATTTAAAAAAGTGTCTTTGTTTTTCAAGCTGCATTTTCTTTGACACAAACTCTTATCAGTTTTCATGGTCCAAAAGATTCCTGGATGATAAAATTTTATAAATTCTTTTTGACACATAGGTGGATGTTAGACATATGTGAATCATTTGGGGAGTGGTGGTCTGGCTGCTATTTATTGCAGTTAGGAAAAAGTAGTTTGCAACAGCTGCAGGAAAAGTGGGAGGGCTTTATGTGAAACTCAGTGTGACTAGTGGCATTGCACTAAAGACAAGGCAGCTGGAGCTATCATTTTCAGAGTAAAGGGGACTGTGATGAGATTGCATTGACTTCCCCAGAACAATGTTTTGTAAGAGGATTTATTGATATTTTTGTGAATGTTTTATGAGAATTTACCAATTATCTCATAATCAAATTGTTAAAAATAATCTAAGATTTGATTAAAAATAAACTTGAATTGTGTACCTTCTTTATTGTACTGCTCCATTTCCTATTTAAATAAATATACTGTAACACTCTCAAAAATGTAAATACAAGTTGCTACTTAGACTTTACTTAATTCTGAGACTATTTGTTTATAACTTTGGAAAATGGTAAAGAAGAAGAAAACAGAATTTCAAATAGTTAAGTCACTGCATTGTATGTCCTACCATAAATAAATATAAGTTTTTCTGCGTATTAGTCATCTGTGAAGGAAAATAGTGTCATGGAAATAGATGGGAATAATATCCTAGTATGAAAAGAAAATGATTTCTATCAACATGTTGAGTACCTATTATGTGCCAGCTGTTGTCTCTTTTTCACTATTCACATGTGTATTTGTGTTACTGACTTTTCAGAGAAAATTAAAATGGTATGAGTTATAAAAATATTTAACCAATCCAACATTAACATTTCCAAATAAGCGATAGTTGATTACAATTTACTACAGTATTTTTCTTTACCACCACTTCCTCCCCCCGCCTTTTTTTGGCACTGCAAAAGGAATAGAAACTTGCTAAGTGTAGATTCTAATTTGTGTATTTAAGTACATTTTGTTGTATGGTGGAGTTTATTTTTCTACCACTGTCTAGCAAATAATAGGGTGACTGTGTGTTTTGACCAGTTTATGAGTAAAGGTCAATTTCATGCCTATGGTAATTAGCTGAGTTTATTCTAGGCTTTTGGCTAATTCTGGTAATTTCCCGTGAAACAGTATATTTAAGTGAAAAGTAATTCATTCTTAAGCATGCTGGTTTTTTCTTTTCATTGGAGACTATTCAATCTTAAAGGTGATTTATTCTTTTTCTTCATGTTTGTATGTTTAAAAGTGATCAATGTCATTCCATAGCTGTGATAGACATGGAAGTATGGAAGGGGTGTTTGAATGGGGAAGTGGGAGGATTACATGGTAGTGTTGAAAATGAGGTGCTTTTCCAAACCAAGAACAAAAAAACAATTGATGGAAGAATATTACTTCTGTTTATTTGACAACAAAACAGGCAGAGATCTTGTCCTGTGACAAACCCAAGGAAAATGCCCTTTCTGTCCTTTTGGTAGCAAGAAAATAAAATACAACTTTGTCTTCAATGCTGCAAAGTCACAGACTTACTTTTCTTTCAGACCCCAACTGTAAATTAGAAGACAAGACAGAAGATGGAGATGCATTAGATTGTAAGAAAAGGCCAGAAGATGGGGAGGAATTAGAGGAAGAAGCTGTGCACAGCTGTGACAGCTGCCTCCAGGTGTTTGAATCGTTGAGCGATATCACAGAACACAAGATTAATCAATGTCAACTGACAGGTAAACAATACTTATCACTTTGTGTCTTCTTATTCTGTTCTATTTCTGATTTTTCCAGTTTGTTCTTTTGCATATTTCCCCCCTCTGGAGATGTTTTACTCCCATACTTGAATGCCTTGGTTGGGCTAGTGATATTTAGGGTGTAAGATGCCCATTTGCAGTGAACTCCCCAGCAAACTTGTCTTTATACTTTGCGTACATGGAGGGAGTTACATGGTTGAAACTCTTGTGTTTAAACTGTATTTCAAGAATCTTCAAGACAGAAATTGTGTTGTTGTTTTCACATCCCAAGTACATAGGAGGCACTCCATAAATGAAATTGATGATGAGATACTTTTTTGACTGTGCCTAACTCAAGCCACCTGGAATGTATGTGCCATGAGTCCCATTTCAGCAGTGCTACCAGTCTCCCAATTACATGGGTGTCAATTTTTCTAATAAATTCTAACTTTATCCTCATAATAATTCTGTGAGATGAATGGGTAAAGTATTACTTCATTACACACATTGTACATGTGAGGGAATATGAGGCAAAAGCATCTCATATGTTTATTTGTCCAATTTGGCAGCAGAGCTGGAGTTAAAATTCAGACCTCCTCACTTGTAGCTTAGTACTTGTTCTAGTGTTTTTTAAAGGTTCTTTTCTGAAAAGTCTCATAATAATTCACAATGTGGATGTTGGTGGGACACGTTGCATCATTTCATTTTACTTTTAATAACTGAAGCTGGAAGATAACATTAAAAATTTTTCCAAGTATCAACTTTTCTTTGGCTGTGGCAGGCATCAGATACACTGTAGACACTGCCAATACATATTTATTCCTTTGACATCATTCAATACATGTCATGCAGTGTAATCTTTTTAAAAGGTCCTGCTAAAGGTATCATTAACTTCTACGAATCCCATTTTTAGTAAAACATTTTGTCCTAACAAAGTAATTCAATGGTTACTTTGGTCAGAAAAATAAAGTCCAGCTTACAGCTATAGAATGCTTTATGGTTACAAAGCACTTTACATACATTGTCTTATTGATTCTCACAGCCATCCTGAGAGGCAAATAAATATTACTCTTCTTATTTTATGAGGAAATGTGTCTCAGAGGAGTCACGTGACTTAGCCAAGGTCACACTGCTTAGACTCTAATTTGAATCTCCTAACTTCAAATCCATTTTTTACTGTACTGTACTTGGGAAGTTGTTTACATTATTGTTAGACAAAGTGATCTGAAGAGTTGTCCAGGACATGCTGTGGTGGGATATTCCACCTTAGGGAAAAAGATAACATCTTATGATATTAACTTTATATTTTAGGGAGTAGCCCTAAACCTCTACCTTGAATACTCAGTTATCCTTTAAAATGTTTTTTATTGAGTGTCTGCTCTGTACCTTCCATTGCGTTTGGTCCTGTGGGCATACGATACGGTCTTTATTCCAAACAAGTATAATGATTAAAAACAGTAGTTGCTGATTTATTAAATACTTTTGTGCTGCATAGACTTAGCTTATGCTGAAGATATATTTTGTAATGGAAAAACCATTTATTAAGATGTTTGATTTTATGCTGTTCTTATGGTTTATTTAATATGTATGTGCATGTGTAGATGTATATCTATTTATTTTCATTAGTACTGTCTCTGCTGTTTTGGATTGAAACCTCTCTAATGACTTAGTTGGTTTTGTTATGATTTGTTGTAACTAAAACTGTTCATCCCCTGGACAGTTTTCTTCCAAATATAGCTGGAATGGTCCTCAGATGATAGTCTGGACCCATACTCAAAGCCTTTGCAGCTTGGTGTGACCTGTCATAGCTCATTCCTCATTAAACTAGTAGACTTTATGCTGGTCACCACTTTGCTATAACAGGGCATTGAAGTTGTGATGATGATGGTGGTGAGGAGAGCCCTCACAAATTAGGCTATTTATTACTGCCTTAGTCCAGATATAATTCAGCATCTAATGCATGAGAATGCTTAGGTTGAACACAATTCAACATCTTTTGCATGAGGATGAAGTCATGTTCAGAATTTGATGGACGATGGTCTGTCACCTGTACACAATGATTGGGACTAGAGAAAAAGTTTGTGGAGCGGTAAAGAGTAGAAACAGACTAGAAGAGGAGGAACAGAATCTGAAGAAAGCAGCTTTGTATAGGGTCTAAAAACTGTCACCCTTTGTCAGCCAAAGGGAAATCTTTGATTAAGTCCAGAAAAGTTTGGGAAAGATCGAAAGCACCTAGAAGCATTTTAATTGCTAAAGAAATATGACCTTTCTCCTTGGTTGAAATGTTTTTGGTGGAAGGTTTAACCTTTGCAATTTTCTCTTTTCCTTTATGTAGGCAGTTAGATTTCGTTAAGTTCACTCCTGACTGACTAAGGTGCCGAATCTGAAACTTATATTTTTTATACCTTTTCTTGACCTTCTTCACTTATAATTTTTTTTACTGTGTGTGTCTTTCTATTTTTCATTCTTTGCAATTTTCACAATCATCTTTGCTATTTTTAGTACACAGTCCAGACACATTGTTTTTTGTGTCTTCTTTCATGTATTGGCAGTCATTGGTTATCTAGATGCTCCTCTCCCTACTACCTCTCATTTTTATGTTTTCTTAATGTTGCCTTCCCTCCTTCCCATGTACTCTCTGGTTTCCCCTCTCTGCCCTATAACCCTTTCTTTACAGCCACAACAAAGCATGAAACTTCCTTGCTGAACATTACTTTGAGAAAGTGGGCCATTCTGATCAGTGGCTTAACTCTAGGTGTGACATTAGTGTGGAAATAGTACAGAAAGGGATGTCAGAGATGTTGCTGTTCTTCACAATGTCAAAAAATTCAGGCATGGTTTTTGGTCTGATAATTCTTAATATTTGTTTTTAGGATGGCTCTGTTATAGGACATATTCCTGAAATCAGACTATTATGTTAGTATAATTCTACTCATTCTTTTATTTTGTAGCTTTTCATTTCAAGTGATGAATTGAGCCCTTCTTTATAAACATTTTTCTCTCAGATAGTCTTAAGAATAAACTGATAATCCAAAGAATCCACCCTGGTTAATATTTTGCATCAATTGACAACCTAGGCAGCTGGTAGCACAGCAGATCTAGAGTCAGAAATTAGAAATGAACTAATTCTTATTGATTAGCAGAGCAATCCTGAGAGCCAAATAAATATTTCTATTCTAAGCTCAGAGAAATTAAACGTTCAACTCTGGCCTTGGACACTTGGTAGCTGTGTGTCCCATGACACATTACTTAACCTTGGTATGCCTTGGTTTCCTCCTCTATAAAATGGGTATCATCTTAACAGCTATACAAGGCACTTAATAAATGCTTATTTCCTTCCTTCCTTCCTTTCATTAAAGCTTTGTTAAATTCTGGCAGTGCTTATAGGAGTTGGTCTGGAACAGTCCAAGTATTGGAGAACAGGTTAACTTTAAAGCAGATCCTGGAGATCCTGGCTCCAGGTTATCTCCACTGTGAAGGACTCTTGGAAGAACTGGATGTTGTCAGCCCTGCATTCAGATCTGTTTAGTGTTCACCAAGGAGTCCTGATGTGCTCTGGAATGAACCTAGTTTTCCAGCTGATCCTGGAATTCTCCTTTTAGTCCTCAGTAAGTAAGATACTTAATACCTGAAGCTGGGTAATTTGTTCTGGAATTATCAGAAGGAGAGGAACAGTAGAAAATGGTATCTCACATTTCTGTAGTGCCTGACAACAGTCCTTCCTTCACAATAATCCATTTTTACAGTTGAGAAAACCGAGACTCAACTGAGTTCATTATCACCTTGTTCTTACAAACCTGATAGACAATTTTACGTCTGGCCTAGCTTAAGAGATATCTGGTCTTCTGGAATATTCAGGTTAGAAAGGATCCCCCCAAATCATCTAATTCAAATGCCTCATTTTACAGGTAAGAAAAGTAAGATATGTTATGGTTGTATGACTTGCTCTTGTGTCAGAGCAAGCTATAGTTTAAACGTAGTTCCTTTCAGTCAAAATCCAGTGTTCTTTCTATCACTCTCCCACACTGACTTTTACTGGACTTAAAATGGGAGACCTGGGTCTTGGTCACAGCTCTGTCATAGAAGTTGACTTCCATATAGCAATTTAGGGTTTGCAAAGCACTTTCATGAAAGACACTCTTTTTTGAGGCTTATGAAAGCACCATGGTATAGATGCTAGTACTACTCCTTTCTCTCTCCCCACTATGACATCGATGGAAATTGAGTTCTTTATACTTTAAATGACTTGCCCATAGTCACTAGAAGGACCTCAAGGTAGGAATTAAATATAGATCTCGTCCAGGTCCAAGCTATGTTTGCTACACTAACCATTCCATTCCTCACTTTCTTTTTTGTAAAATGTGGCAGTTGGATTAGATGATCCCTAAGGTCCCTTCTAACCCTAAGAGTCCATAAGAACAGGCATCTTTTGAGGTAGCCTGGAATTAAAAAAACTAAATTGGTCTTTTGGATTTGGAGGGACGGGATGATATTCAAACAGGTGAGTTCTATTCTTTTATGGGCTAATGTTACTGGTCTCTTCTGCATCTTGGGCAGATAAATTCTGTGTCATTTTTGCTTAGGGGGGAAGGTGAAAAGGTGCATGGTAGAAATAAATACTATTCAGAATGTAGCAGTAGATGGAAACCACCTGTATTTCTTTGCTAGCTTTCCTCTCTTGCACCAAAAGGGCCAAGAAGACAGGGAAATGAGCACAGTATCGCTTTGGGGCTTTTGGATACAGAAGACACATTATCAAAATATATATTTAAAGAAGAAAAAGCATAGAGAACCTCTCATTTTACTAATCCACAAACCCTATCATTTCTTGCCAATCCTTGTAGGGGGTGAGGAGGGCGGGAAACTGGAAGGGTCTCATCACACTTCTCAGCAAAGATTTAATAGCAGGGTGCTGTGGTGAGGGCTGAGATTACTAAGCCTTCATTACATTTACAAAACAGACTGTGAACTAGCCCTGTAAGTCATCAAAACTAAGCTGGCCTTACCAGGATAAATGTCTAATAGTTTATTTGGTTATGTACATTTTTTCTTTTGAGTCTTTTTTCCCTTCTCTTTCTATGTTGCAAAACTCTGGTCATTCGTAAAAGATGAGTTCAAATTATCAGTGTGACAAGCTTAGGCATTAAATGTGGAAAAGAACTCATATTCTTTTATTAAATATGACTGCCTGTCTGAATGCATACACTTGTAAAGATGTTGTTGATAGGGAACATTGAGAGATACAAAAGACCCATATTGATATGAAGAGGTTTATTGAATATGTAACAATTATACCAACAAGTGGAACTGTAGGCGATTGGTTCTTCAGTCAGTCAACAAGCATATAATATAGTAAGTGCATCTTATATGCCAAGCCCTTTATAGCTGAGCATAGTGACTCAGACCACTACATGAATGCTTTTTGCAGAATATATGACATTACATGCTCTTTGTGTTACAAAAATTCTTTTATGTTTTGTGCAAATTGTAGTCAAATTGAAAATTGTAGTTAGCTGCCAAAGAACCGGTAAAAATAGAATAATTTTTATACAGTCATCTTAAATTAAAGACAGGGTACCTCTATTTAGAAATCAACAGAGCAAGAGCCCTAAAATAGAACCTGAAGTTCTGCTGGCACATTCAAATGTTTTTTCATCTTTATGAGGACTTATATTTGACAATTCTTTTCCGAATTCTCTTCTCTAACTTCTCTTAATTCTTGTGTCTTCCTTCAATTATTTCTTATTTATCTTGTATAGTGCTTCCTGTGTGTGTGCGTGCGTGTGTGTGTGTGTTTGCATGTTGTCTCCCCCATTAAATTGTAAGGTCCCTGAAGGCAGGGGCTATCTTTTACTACTTTTTGCATGCCCAGAGCTTAGCACAATGACTGGCACTTAGAAGCTACTTAATAAATTTTGATTGATTGAAATCTAGTTTGTTTAAATTACATGAAAAGAATGGTGTATCCTTTTAGATGGATGTTAATAAAACAAAGTACCAGCAATGATTCTTTTTTTTAAAATCCCTCAAAATTCTGCCTCATATTTTTTTAATATTAGAATCTTAGCTCAGGACTTCTATTACTGTTTTTTTTTCTTCCAAGAAAGAAAATGCCTCAAGTAAATACTGAAAAGTTATGTTTAGAGATTTCAATTCATATGCACGCACACTAGCACTCAGTTCATTCTTGAAAGAAATATTCACATCAGAACTCCTTTTTGGTGTTAGTTTTCAAGAATGAGGTGAGACTGAGTGTGTCAGTTTAGTGGTCTGGTGGTGCCCTAAATCTGTTCACCTTCATACCTATCTATGGAAAGGAAAAGTGATTATTTACAATTGGTTTTAACCTGTAGGCTGTTGGCTGAGTGAACTCTTTCCTGTTTTGGAGGAGGGATCATTTGAGTCTTACTTTGTCATGAATACTTAGTAATTTTCAAGTTTCCAACTTCATAGTAGTGATTTTTATATTGAGATTTAGCCCATAACTCTTCTCTTAATGTTCTTGGTATTAAATCACGTACAAAAAAAGTGTATGTATAAAAGCAACACATTTTTACACCTCTTAATTGCTCAGAATGTCTGCCTGTTCTTAGGTTTAAGAAACTAGGATTTATAAAAGGAATCTTTTTATCTATCTGTCTATCTATCTATCTATCTATCTATCTATCTATCTATCTATCTATCTATCTATCTATCTATCTGTCTGTCTGTCTGTCTATCTGTACCTGTCTGTCTGTCTGTCTACTTATGTGGTAGATGATGTGATTAAATATGCAACTTGAAAACACTTGATTTAAGGAGAAGCAGGTTTTAGGCACAATTTTGCCACTGCAGCCTATATGTTTTTAATTTATGTTTTCAGTTAAAACAAAAAATAACTGTTGGATCACCATTTAGTTATCATTCTTTGGGAAAGTTTTAAAAATGATGTTACTGTGGAATAGAGTCTCCTTTCTATCAGAATCCTTATTAATAAACTTCTTCATTCAATTTAATTTTTATAACAAATGAACTTGGGTAGAGAATTTTCTGAATCAGTGATAGAATTACTCAAATTACTTTCTGTACTTTATATTTAAATTTTGTTTTAATTACCATCTCCAAATAGTAAAATAGAAATGAAAGAAAATGAACACTAATTAACCTGTAAGTTAAGATTACAGGTTTGATTATCTATGATATAATGTATTTAAATGAATCTTTATCTCATTCTTTGTTTTTAATATTATAATGGTAATGGTCTAATGCTTTGCTTTTGTTTCATTTTACGCAACACCCAGCCCCACAAAGTAACTGTAACTGGAGTATAGGATTATAGATCTAAACCTTGAAAAAACTAGAGTTATCTAGTCTTAGCCCTTCATTTTACAGATAAAAAATTGTGGTCTAGAGAAATTAAGTGATTTGTGACTAATTGCAGAGCTGGGATTAGTTCAATATTCTCTCCACTGGACCATGATGTGTCCAGCTTCTACATCTTTTACCTGTCAGTGATGTTGTTGAAAGTAATCTCTTTGTCCCCGTGTCAAACTGCAAATATTTATACATTTAGGACTTTATTAATTATATAGAGGTGATGTACCTTTTTTGATATAATGAAACAAATGAAAATATGCTTCCTTGGTGATAAAACTGTAAACTTATTTCATGTACTAATAGCACGTCATTTCAATGGTATGGGATTCTATGCACATGGCAACTATGCCACATTTTTCCTTTTAAATATGAAATTCAGCCCAGCAGTAACAACCTAAGATAGTACACTATGAAACTTAACATAGTGAGATAATTGTAATATTTGTGGCAAACTTACTTATGTTTTAAAATAACTAATTGCTAAAGAAATCTATTAAAAAGTGCCCTGTTTTCACATCTTTCCCTTTGTGCTAATCGACAAGGGATATTATCTTTGGGGAATGGTCCTAGTGTCACAGAGATCTATGACCTCTTAATAGGCATCAGGAGGAGAAGATGGGAATCATTCTACGGTGTGCCCTCAGGACTTAAGTCCCTTTAAACTTCAAGGAATAAGAATGGAACTCTTCAACTTTTCCTTTCTTTTAGCTTTACCTTCAGGGGGAAATTGATCGATTAGAGGTGATTATTCCACAAACTCTGAGCCCTTTCTCCTTCTGTGTTGCTAGAGTAGCTTCTCAAAGTTTAAAGAGATTTTCTCCTGGGTAAATGAATTCAAGTAGATTATTAGGATAGAAATCTTTGAGCAGACATTAAAAGTACTAAAAATGAATTTGGACCTGAAAGAATAGTTGGAACAAAAAGTTCATAGGAATCTATAAGTACATTTGTATCATTATAATTTTTCATCAGTTTGGAAAAATTCCTCTGTTTTTAATATTTTCAGTGAATATGTAGATGGTAGAATAAAGTTATAGTAGTACTTGAAGTTAAGTAAATGGTAATATTCTTTTATTTGAGACAGATGTGCAAAGTAATAAGAGAAAAATAATCCCTCAGCAGATTCCAAAAGGAGCCTATGTATCGGTATATCTCTGCTTTTGTTTTTTTCTTCAAAGAACTGATACATATCTGTAAAAGAAAGAGGCCAGAGAGGGTGATCTCAGAGGTCCCTGCCTGTCATAATGCAATATGATTCTAAATTTTACCAACAGGAAAGTTCTATCTTCTTTATCGTTTTGTAGAATAAGAAAAACATTTAAAATGTAATCTTATCCTTGTGAAACATTTGCTTTCATGTCAAATTTGGAATTAATTTAGGATTATATTTCATTTAAAGTCCCTAGAATGTCCATTTAATTTTCTTATTTATTAATTTTTTAATTCATTTCTTAGAGGCTACCTATTATACTCGAGGTACAGTATTAGCTCCCCCTGGTGACTAAATTAAAACATCAGAAAACCCATGGATAGAAAAAGAGGAACATAGTGATGAGTCATAGTAACTTAAATAGCTAAATAAATAATTATTCCATAAGTTTGGTGATTTTATATATATATATATACATGCATGTCTGCGTGTACGGATGACTGTGTATGTAGATACACAAACACCAAACAGAAAAAAATATCTACTATGTGAAATTTCATTCCACTTTTTTTGTAGTAGTGAATACTACCCCTTCTTTTTGCAGAGACTTCCTTGAGTGACATTTATATTAATGATAAGATGAGAATCAGCTGACATGGGAGAAAAGCCTATATAGTAGGGGCAGGCATACTTAGTTTTCAAATATATAGTTTTAGGTGGCAACTGAAGAAGCAAGAGAAAAAGCAAAGGGGAGGCACACATTCTAAGTCTCCTAAAAATTAGTTTACATACTTGAATTGATCTGTGATTTCTCTGACATAGTATTTACTTCGTTGATACATATTTTGCAATATTTTTAATACTTTCTCATTCTGAATGATTTTAATCCATGCTTTCCCATGAATTCTACATAAAGGGCCTATCCAATACATTGAAGGCATTTTTTAAAAAAGAATCTCTAGGGTGCCAGTGTAATAATACTCAAGCTTTGCATCCACTGTCTTTCATTATTTTACATGGAGTTCCCCCTCTCTTCTGGCCATATATACCCTGCTATAAGAATATGACACAGAGTACTTTTACCTATCACATATCATTCCATTGCCTTTTTAGATTACTTGTAATTTCGATTTTTCACTCAGACAGTCAGCAGTCATTTAAAAAACATTTGTAATGTGCTAGGCACTGTGAGAAAAGTTGAAAATAGTTTCTCCTCGCAAGGAACTTACATTCTAACGTGGGAGATAATGTGTTACATTATCTAGTTACATACAAGATACATGCATACATACATACATACACATATATATTTATAAAATAGATAGAAGACAATTTTGAAGGGGTAATCTCATAGCAACAGTGGGAAATATTGATATTAAGGAGATTGACTTAGTGAGAGTAAACAAATTACTTTCATATAAAGCAGGAGTTTGCAGTCTATTTTGGCGGGGGGGGGAGGAAGGCATCATGGAGGATCTCCTTGGCAGTTGGTGTAGCCTATGGACCCCTTGCTTAAAAGAATGTTTTTAAGGGCATAAAATTAAAAAAAAACCTGATGATTACAAAAGATAACAGTTATAATGAAATAGTTACCTAAGTATTTTTAAAGACAAATCATTGGACTCCAGGTTAAAAGCCACTGATTTGAAGGCAGGATGTTTTAGGAGACCTGAATTCAAATCTTGGTTCAGTTACTTTTTAGATATGCACTTTGTATAATTCACTTAACATCTCTAAGGATCAATTTCCTCACCTATAAAATTTGGATAATAGTTCCATACTTGCAATGCCTACCTCACTGGGATTGTAAACTTTTAAACACTATATAAATAAGACTCATCATTATCATCATCATGGACAGTACTATTCCCAAATATAATCCAACCTAATCTCATCCTTCTTCCCAACTCTCCACCCAGTTCCCTGTCCAAATGTTCATATTGGTAGCCTAACCTGTTATTTTTACTAGTCAATCACATGTCATAGTCTGGGCAATATCCTTTTTTTAAAAATTACCTTTTTCCCCCTAGTGTTTTGTTGTAGGTATCTTTTTTGCATTGCTGTTTGTTTTACTAAAAGAGCTTCTAATTCTAAATTCTGTACACTTCTATGAATAATTCCCTTTCTCTTTTTAAAAAGATTACTTAACACATTTTCTGGCTAGTTCACTGACTTCGGAGGCGCTCTTTGTTGAAATTTTCTTTTAAATCTTTGTCATATCATTAATGGTTTGGGTTCTTAATTGTCTTGACCATCTAGACTACTTGCATCTTCCCAATCTTTTGTAATGGTCCACAGAAAGTGAGTGTTTACTTGACCGCTATTCATTAAAGGAGGATTAGTATGAGGTTTAGTGTTCTAGACTTTCTTTGTGTATTCTAAAGGGAGGATGGAAAAAAAAAATCTTATCTAGGATCTCACATATTAGTTTCTTCTTTGCTGTTCTAATTCTCCCATATAGCTCTTTCTACAATTAAACAAGTACTTTTGCTACCTCCTCCTTTCCTAAACTTTTCCTTTGGAGTTTGTTGGTTTTATACTCAGTGTCTATTGATTTGTTCACGTCTTTCTTTTCTTCACCAGTATTTCTTTTCTTCTCATCATGGTGGAGATGTGAATTGTCCTTTTTTCTTCTCATTGCCCTTCCTTTACCTTCAGAAATCTAGAGCAGTTGATAGTACTTTCTCATTTAGCTTAAAAGAATTGCTAGTCAGCAATACAAGGATCGTGAGTGTGTTTCTGTTAAGTCTTTGGTCTAATTGAAAGCCCCTTATACTTCATTCAGCCTGCTGCTGGCATGAATAACAGTAGACTATGATTGGTCTTGAACTCCGACACCTCGCCGATTTGCGTCTTAGAGTAATGGGTCAACTTGCTGCTAGATACCGCTTCCAACCCAATCAGATGCCATTTTTTCCTGCTAAAAATCAGTTTTAAAAATTGACAATATTTATTTACAACACAGATATCTCTATGTTTATTCATAATATATTGAAAATTTGGCTTTATTTAATGAACAAGCATAGGGCAGCTAGACTGTGCAGTGAATAGACTGTGCAGTGAATAGACTGTGCAGTGAATAGACTGTGCACTGGGCCTAGAGTCAGGAAGACATGAGTTCAAATTTGGCCTCATACACTGGACAAGTCACTTAACCCAATTTGCCTCAGTTTCCTCATTTGAAAAATGAGTTAGAGAAGGAAATGGCAAACCTCAAGTATCTCTGCCAGGAAAACCCTGAAAAGGGCCCACAAAAAGTCAGACACAAGTGAAATGATCAAACAACCACAAAAATGAGCACACATATGGTCCCATTTCATGCTGTTCCAGTCACCACATTGGAAGGCCTAAAGGCAACTGTGTGATGCAGTGGACAGAGCACTGGACTTGAGTTAGGAGGATCTGAGTTCCAATCTAGCCTCAGATACTGACTAGCTATGTGTTCCTGGGTGAATTCCTTAACTCTGTTTGCTTCAGTTTCCTCAACTGTAAGATGGAGATAATAACAGCACTGACCTTACAGGGTTGTGGTGAGGATCAGCTCAGGTAGTATTTGTAAAAAGCATTAACACAGTACCTAGAACACAGTAGGTGCTATATAAATGCTTCTTGCTTCCTTCGTTCAATCAACATTTATTCAGTACCTACTGTGTACATAGTACATATCTCCTAGATTCTTGGAATTAAAAAAAATAAGAACTTGACTCTAAGAACCTTGCATTCTTTTATTTTTATTTTTTTAATTTATTTTTATTTTTTTTAATTAACAGAATCTTACATTCTTTTTTCTCTATCCTTTCTTGGCATATATATATGTATATATATTTATGTGTATATATATATATATATGTGTGTGTGTGTGTGTGTGTGTATATAATGTGGTTTTTTTGTTCCATTGACTTGTTTATTAACTTTTAGTTTATAAGATTCAGTTCCACAATCCCTTGAGTTTCAATTTTTCTCCTCTCCCTTTCCCCCCCCATGGCAGCATGCAATCAAATATAGGATCTGCAAATACTTTCACATTGTACAATAGTCTGGTTGTATAGAAGCGTTGTAACCAATGGAGTGGACAATGGGAAAAAAAGAAAGAAAACCAAACATGAAAAGGATCAATAGCATGTAGATTGCTTCAGTCTCCATTTAAACTCTGGTCTTTCTAGATCTTTCTCTGAATGTAGATATCTCCCTCCATCCTGAGACTTGTAGAGTTGTCTTATAATTGTGGATTGCTGAGAGGAGTCCAGTTTATCAAAGTTGGTTGTCACACATACAAAGTGTCTGTCATTGTGTACACATTTTTTCTGAGAACCTTACATTCTTTAGTGAGGTTTTCTTTCTCCAAGAAAATTTCCAGAAATTATAAAATGAATAGAAGCTCACAGCAATGCCCTACACACTCTTCCATTCTTCAGCCCACTTCTCTTTCCCATTGTTTATGCATTTCTATCCACTGTCCCTTTGTAGGTCACCTTGGAGAGTTTCGTTTCTTTGGTGGGATATATCTATTCTTGTCTTGCCCTTTAAAAATTCTGTGCCCCAGGGTGGTACCTTTTAAAACCTTAGCTTCTGGATATCATGTTGCCTGGTACCTGAGCCTGCCACAGGAATTAGGAATGATACTTTGCAAATCTGTTTTTATAAAAGCAAGGTGTGTTGAATCACCAGCAAAGACTAAGGAAGTTTCCCATAAAGACTGAGTTTTGACATATGGAAATTATTATAAGTCACTTTTCTATGCTGATTTGATAGTTACAAGTATTCTCATCAAAGCAATCCTGTGAGATAGGTACAATATAATGTTATTCACATTTTACAGATGAGGAAACTGAGGCTGAGAGTTTAAATGACTTGGCAGATGGTCATATAGATAGGAAATGTTTGAGCTTGGATTTTATCTCAGTTCTCCTGACTCCAAATTCAATGCTATTTCATGCTTCTCTGAAAACCTTGTAAATGGATGCTGACAAGAGCTTGGTCATTCCACAGATATAGAGTTGTTTCCAGAAGAAATGTTGTCAAAGGATTATTGTTGCAGAGAAACTCATTCACCACCAAAGACTTTTGTCTTTCTAATAATATAAAAAAGGTATCTAATTTCAACTCGATCTGAGAATTTACAATTTTTGTATTTTACAATTTTCTTCATTTTTACTGCAAGGACTTGGATTGTTTTCAGACTTGGCATTTTCCATCTCTTCTCTTAATATTTTTTCATTGAAATTCTATTAACTTTTTAATGAGTGTGATTAAACAGTAGTAATTAATTCTTACAAAAAAAAGAGAGCGGGTGTAAGAATGGAGAAAATTCCATGAATCCTAAAGAGAAACAACTTGAAAAAAAATAGTACTGTTATGGAAAGGTGGCAGAGGTTTAAAAATGACCCCATTAACAAGAACACATATGGACCAGATACTATCTTTGGATAGTTTCACAGAATTCCCTTTGGATTCTGTAGAGTGGGCATAACTAAGTGGTTGGCCTTCAGTGTTTAACCGTATACACTTGGCCTTAACTTTCCCCTTTTTAGAGTTCACAAGGGAGCACTTAATTGATATTAGGAAGAACAGGACAAATGGGAGAAACAAGAATTGGGGGCTAGAGTATTGTCCTAGTTCTATTTAATTATGCTTCTTTATCACCTTTTTCAGCTGTGGCTACATTTTTAGATTTATATAGGACAAGAAAAATCAGATTCTGGGAGGAAAGGGGAATAGCCATATTTCTGGGTAACAATAGTATTTTAAAGCCAACTCAACCACAAAATTAAAAACTTTGAATTTGAAATCAGCTTTAATCCTATTCTCCAACGTATGTATTTTGTGACATTGTCTTTCAATGCATAGTTATATAGTGGATACTGCTTTAAAAGAAATTATGTTGCAACTGAAGATTGTTTATTTAGGGGTACTGAATTTCTCTATGCAACTTTTTAGCACAGTGATTTCGTGACGCCCCAAGATGTCTCCTGTTGCCTCAAGTGTTATACTGAAAGTCTTAGAAAATTCTCAGAAATATTAAATCACATTTCCTTTCATTTTTAAAAATACATATTAATACATAACGTTCTAGAGGAGTGCAATAATGTGATGAAGTTGAACAGAGATGGATTCAGAAAATTATCCTGGATTCAGGTGAATCTAAATCCATGTGAGAGTCTTAGAAGACTATTAACTACTGAAATATGATAAATTTAATGCTTTTGTGCTAAAAGTAATAAAAAAGATGAGTTGGTTCTATTTATACTAATAATACAAAATGACATGCTGAGTGTTTGCGTCAGGTTTTCAATAGCATGTTGCAAGCACTTCTGTTTTGCGGTTTTAAACCCCTTATAATCATGTTCCAAACTATCTTTGCTGTTGGTTTCGTATTACTCCCCTTCACACTCTCTACATTTCAACCAAGCTAACATACTTGCTATGTTTTTTTGTCCCCACCTCTGGTTGTTTCCTACTTTACCTCTATCTTAGGTCCCATTAGGACTCAGCTAAAGAGCCATCCGATATATGAAGCTTTTCTACATGTTTGGACTCTTCTTTTCCTTCTGCGTGTTAGAACTCTGCCAGCTGAATTACTCTGTGTTTGCTTTGCATATATTTCACAATTTATTTATCTGTGTACGTCTTGTTTTCCTCTAATAGAATGCCTTTGAGGGCAGGGTCTCTTCTGGTTTTCTGTTTTTATACTCAGAGTATATGCACAGTGCATGGCACATGGTAGCACTTAATAAATTATTGTTGAAACTTATGTAAAGTGTAAAATGTGGCAAAATTGTCATTTGACAAGTATTTATTGTGTCCCTACCATGTGTTTAGCCCTTTGCTAGATACTGATGGGATTCAGTTGAATGTAGGGCATGGTCCCTTCTCTCCAGGAACTTTACTGTCTACTTGAGGAGACAATGCATATACATAATTAAATAGTTGTTCCAGGGCAAGACAGGGTGAGACTAAAAGCCAGAATGTGTCAAGGAAAATTAATTCTGTAAGAAGCTGAAAAAAAGAGGAGGTTAAGAGGGGCTAAGGTGGTCAGCAAAGGCATCCTGGAGGTGTTTAGGCTCGAGCTGGACTTTGACAAATGAAAATGGGTAACTTTTTGGAAAAGAGCAGGGCATCAAGAAGGATATTATACCAGGGCAAGTATAAGCAGAATCTTAGAGAAAGAAATTCTGAATTATCATCCAGAAAAGGAGCTCCTCACGTGTACTCTTGTGAGTATAGTTACAAAGTCGTACATTGAGAGCATACAGAAATAAAGGCAGGTCACTGTGCAAGCAGTATGTATTTTGTATGTGAACAGAACAAAGTAAATATGCAGCAAGGGAGTGGTCAGGGAGAACCTTCTCCCCAAGTTAAGTTGTTCAGGAAAACGGAGAGCTGTGATTTCTCTGAACAGAAGGGAATAATCAAGCAGGGTAGGTCTGATGACTCTACGGCCAAGAAAGGGGGGATAGTTTTGGGGAGTAAATTTTTGCAGAAAAGCAAATAAATGAATAAATATGCATACATTTATATACATATAGTTCTTAGTCTGGATGCTCATACATATATACACAATAAATATAGCAAGTACATGAATATGTGTATATATATGTAATTACATATAATATCTATAGGGAAAACTAAAATATACTTATATATACATATACATATGCACGTGTGTGTATGTGCATACATATGCAGATGCATATAACCCTGTAGTATATGGTGTATGTATGTATGTGTTAGGTATATATGTAACAAACCTATAGGGAAAAAAACAAAACCTTAAAACAGGATGTAGTCTGCTTCTCTGTCTAGCCCACTAACAATACCCAGTACTTTTTGAAGAAGTGTGAAAAGTAAAGGAAATACTAGTGTGAGTTAATTCTAAAACTAAGACAATTTAAATAAAATTGTTATTGAGATAATAAAACATGCCAATAGTATTTGGCTTGGGAAATTGTAGGAAATGTCATATTAAGCCAATTTCCCAATGTCTACGCTATTTAGTTAACACTTTTTTGACCTTTGAACTTAATATTTGTTATCAGAACGTTATAGATTCTTCTTAAACTTAATTTTCATCTTAAGTTTTATCCTTATTACATTATGAGTCTTCAGTGCTTTATAAAATTTAAATAAGCACTACTATTAATAGTTTTAATAAAAAAAGCATTATTGCTACTTACACTTTATATTTCCATGGTGATTGATACTCATTAATTAGTTAATCCTCTCACTGTGCTTGTGAGGTAATTCAATATTATCAACATTATAAAGATGAAGAAATTGGGAAATCAAGAACTGAATTGGCTCTCGACCTCCAGCGTGTTCTATACATATTTATTCAAGAGTGGTAGACTTAACCAGTATATATCTGAGTTCATTGTATTCTTTGTAGCTTATGGACTTCTTTACGTCCACTCCCCTAATTTTAAAGTCACACTGAACCTAGGTCTTCCAAGTCAACAGAAAGAGAACTGAACTCTTTTTGGTTCTAGGTAGATAGTTGGGCCAACTATCAGAATGTGAAATAATTCCAGAGCTAAACATTACATAGTAATATCTGGTTTTTCCAGTATTTTGTATTACTAATGACTTTACCATTCTGCAGTTGGAAGTTCATTGTTATTTGGTGTACAAAACACCAAATAATTCATGTAGGCCAGCTTTTTTTAAGGGTACTTTTGCCAACACTCTCCAAAATTTTAGTCACAGGTTTTCCATCTAGAAAAATTTTGATTTGGGTGAAGGATAACATCTAAAGTCTCTATGACTTTGTGTTTAGGCCATTTCGATATCTAGCCTTTGGTTTTGGTGTGTCGGTAATTTCGAGAGAAAAATGGAGACACATCTTTTTCAGCCCCAAAATGTTTTAACACATTCAAGTTAGGCATATTATTGACTGACCATCTTAGGGAATTTTTTTCTGGAACATGACATTGCTCATATAATTTCTGTCTACCTAGCTATTTCATATTTTGCCCCAGGAATTATGCTACTGAAAAAAATATAAACTATGCATCACCCTATATGATGGGACACATAGGTCAAGAAAATGAAAAGCTTGATGTATTCCTGCCTTTTAGATGTGACATATCACCCAGGCATTTGCCTGCCACTGTTAGCTTGTGACATGGCATTGCCCAGGCAGTCTGCCATAGGTAAACAGCTGGTGTGTGACATGCATTCTCCTTCATTGATATGCATACCACATGCTATAAAATGCTGCAAAACCCCCTCTTCCTCTCTTTCTCCTTCCTTCTTTCAAGCCTTCTCACCTCTTCTATAGAGAAATGAACAGTGCAGAAAGGATTTAACTTGCTTGACTGCACAAAAGAGTAGTGCTAGGTATTTCTCAGAACTCCAAGGTGACCCAACCAGTGATCATTTAATTAACTCTTACCAGAGAGCAGAATCATAGCACTTCTGAACTGAAAGGGGCCTCAGAAGCCAGCTGGTCTAATCTTTACCTAACGAGAATTAGCCATTACCCTTCCTTAAAAAGAATGGTTTGATGCATAGAATACTGAATTTCGAGTCAGAAAGACTCTGAGACTGAGTTCATATTCTGCCTCAGATACCTACAGACTAGCTACGTGACCCTGGGCAAGTCTTTTCACCTTTCCTGGTCTCAGTTTCCTCATCTGTAAAATGGAAATGATAGCACCTACCTCACAGGGTTGTTTTGAGGATTAAATTAAGTGACCTATGTAAAGCTCTTTGCCAACTGTAAAATGCTATGTAAATGTTAGCTTTAATAATAACATTATAATGGTGATGATGGTGGTGATGGTGGTGGTAGTGGTGGTGGTGGTGGTGGTGATGGTGGTGGTGGTGATGGTGATGGTGTGTTCACCTGAAGACCTCCAATGATGGTGAATCAACCATCTCTTTGGTCCTCAGTTTCCATATGTGTATATCACAACCTTTAGGCTCACTCTCTGAGTACCTACTCTCACTGGAAGGTTGAGTGCTTAGAGAGTTCCAGCTTCTACTCTCTTTATAGTTTGAGAGGTTATGGATTCTCTCTTT
Source organism: Pseudocheirus occidentalis (assembly GCA_028646575.1). Taxonomy (NCBI): domain Eukaryota; kingdom Metazoa; phylum Chordata; class Mammalia; order Diprotodontia; family Pseudocheiridae; genus Pseudocheirus; species Pseudocheirus occidentalis. The sequence goes on from CM053594.1 coordinate 185,903,102, forward strand.
TGTGTGGTCCCTCATGAGCCCCTATCCAGAGCACCCACCAATATTTATCCAGTTGTTATCTCCCTAATATCAATTAACCAATTCCTACAAGTACCTCCTTAACACAAGTACCTATAGATGGGGGGTAGAAGTAGGCTTCAGTTTGGAGAACATATGTGACATAGTGGTAGCTCACAGGCTGATATGCCATCAACCACTGCTGGGATGAGAGTCACTCATCTTCCAAGGACACTGCTGAGATACGGAATAAAAGTCAGGATTATCTGAGCTTTCAAAGTTCGTAAGATGCTAGAAGTAGCCTCTCTTCTCCCAACTGCCCCTGCCCCCCAACCAGCAATGCCTTTTTGAGAGTTTGTTTGGAACTGTTCTGCTACCATGGGAAGTTCCAAGTTCTGAACTATCTTGCTGTTTTTATGTGAGCCTTACATATTTGCTTTCATCCAATGGCTCTTAAGCATTTCACTCTTCCTTAGATTTAGTGTTCTTCCTTAGTTGATGTCTTTGAGTCAGTAAAAATGTCTCATTCACACTGATTTCATTCCTTTGATTGATTGATTAGTTCTTTTAGAAGTATGGTCCATTGATATTATTAATGTGGTGGTATGGGACACCCCCCCTCATATCTGTAAAATGGCAGGTTATAATGGTTGATAACTAAGTTCCCTTTCACTTCTAATTCTGTGATTCTATGGGAAGTCTTTAATTTTTGTAATTTAATTTTGTTTTAGAACCAGACTTGATTTCATGGAAATAGGATTCTCCCTATACAGCAAGAGGCCTTAAACTTTTATCTTTTTATCTATCATCTATCTATCTCTTTATTTTTATTTGATTATTTGTTTATTTATTTATAAATCTACTTTTTTTTATTTTTTCATTATAGACTCTTTTGATAGACTTGTGAAACCTATTGATCCCTTCTCAAAATAACACTTTAAAAGGAATGAAATAAAATATACAGATTTATAAAGGAAACTAAATAAATTTAAAGATCTACCAAAATATTATTTTAAAAGCAAGTTTATGGACCCAATGTTAAGAACACTTCCCATAGAAGAACTTTTACCAAAGCAGATCAGTAACTTCTCTGAAACCTCATAGAGTCTTAGAGAGCTGTCTGGACATTGAAAGCAGAAGGAACTTGCCCAGGGTCGTACAGCCAGGTGGAACAGAGACCAGACTTGAACGCAGATCTTTCTAGGTATAAGGACAATTCTCTAGCCACTGCACCATGTTGCCTTTTGATAGCTTTAATTTTTAGAAAGCTTGCCCTTAATGTGAAGCCAAAATCTGTGACTCTGTAACTTCGAATCATTGATCCTCCTTTGGTTATCTCAGGCCAAGTCCAGTCCCTTTTCCACCTGACTGATCACCCTTAAAATATCTGAAAACAGCAATTATGCCTCTTTTAAGTCTCACTCCAAAATCCCCATTTCCTTTAATTGGTCTTTAATTTGGTATTGCATGGTTTCTGGTCTTTTCTTTTCCTTCCTTCCTTCCTTCTTTCCTTCCTTCCTTCCTTCCTTCCTTCTGTCCTTTCTTCCTTCCAATTCTCATTGACCCTCTCTAGACATGGTCCAGGTTATTCATTTCATTCCTAAAATACAGAACCCACAAATGAACTCAGTAATCCAGATACGGTATGACAAGGACAGTGTCTAGTGGGACCATCACATCCTTTGTTCTAGATACTTCATTTCTCTTGATGCAGACTGACTGCTTTCTCCTTCTTGGATGGTTCACCATTGATACATGTTGTCTATTAAAAGCTCAAGATGCTTTTTTCATAGAAATTGAAGCCTAACCATACTCTCTCCTTCTGACTTATATAGTTTATGCTTTTGAGCCCTTTACATTTATACTTATGGAATTTTATCCCATAAGATTTGGTTTATTATTCTCTTCTGTTGAGAACTTTTTGGATCCTGATTTTGTGGATCAACTTGTTAACTAGCTAGCTATTCCCCAGCTCTGTGTCATATGTAAATTAAATAAGAAATCCATCAAAATAATTGATAAAAAATGTTGAATAAAGTAAGGCCAAGGACAGATCCATAGAGTACTCCACTGGAGACCTGCCTCTGAATTAGCATCAATCCATTAATCACTACTCCTTTGGTCTGGTCAGTAAATCAGGCATGAATCCACCTAATAACACTATCATTTAGCCAAACTCTCTACATCTTAAGCAAAGAAAATAATAGTCTTATTGAAATTTTTGTGTATTAAATCCTACCTCTGACAGTGAAGTGGTATTTGAAGATATAAAGGGAGGAGGATAATATGAGATTTTTTTCAAGTGTTTTTCTGAAATATAAGATCAATATGTTTATGGCATTGCCTTGATCAGTTTTACTCTAGTAAACCTGAAAGAAAGAAAAAAATAAAAGAAATTATATTAGTCTGGTATGAATTATTCTTGATTAAATTATGTTAAGGATAACTTTTCTTTTTTAAAATGCTCATAGATCATCCATTAAAAAATTCATTCTATAATTTTCCAGGAATAATAACAACAATGACAACAACCAGCATCCTAGAATCAATCATAAGTCTGAAGCAAGAAGGAATTTGGGCCATATAATCTTTGCCCCCTTCCCCTCCCATTTCACAGATAAAGGAGCATAGACCCATGGAGATTCAATAACCATCTCAAGGTCACACAGGCATAAAGTGCTTTAAATTTTACAAAGCATATTATAATACTTTGTTTGAACCTTGATGTAATCCTGTGAGGTAGGTACTAAAGTTACAATTATATCCATTTTACAGATGAGGTATAAGGGTCAGTTAGGTTAACTGAATTGCCTGACATCACACAGCTAATGTCAGGCTCATGTTTTGAATCCTGGTAGGTTTTCCTGATTCCAAATCCCATACAAGTGTAGTTGTGTTCATTGACCCATAGATTGGAGTGCACCCTTTTCTCTTAAAAAAAAAAATAAGGAAAAAATCAGGACAGCTGCTCATCTCATCCCCAGTCTTGTAGTATGTTTCCTATTTGCCTTAATATATTTAAAACTCACCAATAGTAGTTTTTTTGTGTACTCTACAATGTTGTTTGCTCTGGCCAGGAGACTTGAACTAATTAAGGAGAATTAGGAGCTCTCTGGTGACTTTACTTATCTTGGGTTTGACTCCCTATTAAATATTTTAGTTCTATTTCCCCAACCACCTAGATAATTCTCGGTTAAAAATTCAAAGTAAAATAAAAGTTGAAAAATCTATCTTTTTTTTTTACCTTTGTTATTTCCCTTCTATCTACCCCCAAGAAATGGTCCTGTTCATTCCTAAATCTTCCTTCTAACCTCAATTTAGTCGAAGTTTGTTTATACCTACATTACAGCTGTGATAGGAGGTGATTTTCTCTTTATAAAAAAGCAACAGTAGCAAACTAGGCCCCTCTTTAATTGTTGTAGTGGAAATTTTTGTTGCCTTCTTTACATTTTCAAATCAGTAGGATTTTTAGAAACTACTTTTGCATTACATATGTGCTCAATTATTTTCCTTCTTTTGTGGATTGGAGGGAATAATTTTTTTTTGTTTGTTTCAGAAAGCAAAGTCTTGGACCAAAATCACTGTTTTTTGGAATATAGTAGCAATAGCTCTTAAGCATTACAGATTTCTTTGAAGTTTCCTTTGAATCATGGAGAACATTCTAGATGTGCGTTCTAGCTTGAAGTTGGGTTCTCTTACTTCTTTGTCTTTTGACATCATTACAGTCTAATTTCTAATTTTTAGATGGATGTACTTAATTGGATTGGAGATTTAAGGGAATCGGCCATGTGACAGGTGTTTTAATTAAAGGTGAAATTGTATGTTTTGAGGGGAAGGTATAGAATAAAAATATGCAAATGTGCCCTTACTCAATTATTCTTTTTACTAAATACTGTTAAGCAAAGTGTTATCTGAATTTTACTTACTTCTTTTACTCTGCCAGATATTTTATTGTTTCTAAGCCTATGTTAAATCTTTTTCCTGATTTTTAATAAATCATAATTCTATAAAGTCCCTGTGGCAGTAAATAATTGAAGGAAGAAGTCTGAGTCAGTTGCTAATGTCACATATTGAATATTTGGGAAAGTTGTATCTGTATTTTCAGTCTGAGAAAAATATATATGCATGTTTGATACTAAGGACTCCATCTTTAGTGAGTGAATTATGGGTTATAGCATAAGCAACGTTCATATTAATGTTTACAATGTATATGGAAATGTTTATGTAGCCTTTAATGAAAGAAACAATATTATTTGGGGGGTAATCTGGGGATAAGGCAAGGCAAATGTGGTTAAATGACTTGCCCAAGGCCACACAGCTAGTGTCAAGTGTTTGAAGCTGGATTTGAACTCAGGTCCTCCTGACTCCAGGGCTGGTACCCTATTCACTGTACTCCCTAGCTGCCCAGAGAAACAATATTCTTACTGGAGTTTTCTGTATAAAATTTTAACACATTTGTATCATTGAGAACTGGGTGATATTTGAAGGCAAAAAGAAGGCAAAGGAAGGGGCAGAATACATTTCCAATAAGCTTAAGTAAGAAATATGCCATTTTGTCTATCTTGCTCATTTAATAATCAAATATTTTATGGTCCGAAAGTCTCAATTGCGACATCCTAAAATTCAATGACTCGCTTTGTTTTTGTTTTAACTTTTTGTTCTTTCATACACAGAGTCAAGGATGCTTGCTTTTAATTTTAAAAAAATGATATAGAAAGGCATCGAATAGGGGAAATCCCTCGTCTAGTCACTGAGTTAAGAATTGTGCTTACAAACTGCCATCTGGTCCATTTATCCCTGGATATCTTTTGTGTGTGTCACTTTACAAGTTATGTGTGCTGATAGTGTTGATGCTGTTATCACCAATTATGTAAATAGAATTAAGTATGACAGTTCCTACTTCTTATCATGTGGCTCCTTAGTGAGAGACTCGCCTTACTTATCATGACTTCTTAACTGAAGTGTGGGTTCTTTTTCTAGACTTTTATTTTTTATTTAATCAATATGTAATAATCTGTTAAGTCCTTACAATGTACCACTCACAGTGCTGGGCACCAGGAGTATAATGACACATATTTACCAACGGAGACCATGGTTACATATATGAGTATGTACAGAATGAATGAATGAATGAATGAATAAATAAATGCAGTCAGCCATTCTGCAAGGGTTTATTGAGCATTGGTTTAAGGGTCCTGTGCTGTGCAAAGTAGTAAGGCTACAAAAAAATGGCGAAAGACATAAACAATTTGGCCTTTTCTTTGTGAAGCTCCTATTTTAATGTGTGTGTGTGTGGAAAAAACCCTATCCAAATAACTGTACAACTATACAAGACAAATGCAGTGTAAATAGAAGGTAATTTCAGAGGGAATGCAATTGCACTGGGGCAGAGGGACCAGGAAAGGCCTCTTGCAGACAGTGGGGTTTGGATGGCATCTTAGAGCAGACCAGGGAAGCCAGTTGAGCAAGGAGTCGACTCTAGGTTTGGAGGGAAGTCAATAAAAAGGCCTCAAGGTGGGAGATGGAGTGTCTTGTTCGAAGAAGAACAAATAAGTCAGTGTTACTGGATTATAAACAATAAAGAGGGCAGTAATTTAGAAGAAGACTGGAAAGGTGAGAAGGGCCAGCATATGAAGAGCTTTACATATCAAATATACAATTTTATATTTGATTCTGGACATAATAGGGAAGCCGCTATTAAATACATGATCATTAGGATGGGAGGGCACTAGAAGCTGAGGGTCGGGACTTTGGGTAGGATTACAGAAGGTCGGTCTGTATCTACATTACAGTGTAATGTTGTGAAATGCCTGCTTCATAAAGAAACGTTGATCTATTATTGTTACTGTTTAGTAACAAGTTATTACTTTTTGAAAAAAATATCCTATTTCCTCCATAATGTTTAGAACAGGCATGGATGAAGATTGCTCAATAAACAGTCTTTTAGAAGTTGACCAAAATATAATTTGATATTTGAGTGGTGTCCCATGTACTTATCTCTCAGTGAGAGAGTTCTATGAGTATTATCATGGTGGATACAGTGAGGATATTCCCCCTTTTTATTTCCCTTTGTATTCAGAATTTACTTCAGTGAATCTTACTCTTCCACATACCGTCTCTCCCCAATATTTCCTCTTTGAATGCAGTCATGTTTTATTTTAAGATTTTGGTTTTTGTTTTGGGGAGGTTTTCTTTCACCACCTTCTTCAGCACCCTCAGTCTTAGGCCATCTGGGGTCAGCAACTTTTAGGTTTCAACCTCTGCAGTAAAGGGGAGCACTAGCTAAAATTCTCTTTGGTATCTCCTTTCAGAGCTTGCATGTGTCCCCGTGCCCTCCAGGCTAAGGAAAACTGACTTTTCCTGATAGGGATTAGTCAGTTTCCTTCTCTGTCAAGCTGTTTACACATAAAGACGGATACAGAGGATGGCAACCAGGATCACATGGTCCACAGGTTGTTTCCCTTTCCAATGTTTCTCTGTGTGAAGCATGGGGAGCCAGAGCCTGGAGGAGTTACTGCTGCTCCCAGGATGTCCGCTGACCAAAGGTGCTTCCCAGTCTTCACAACACAGACTAGTGGCAACCAGCCAGCATTCATCCTAGTATATATAGATAGAATGGGTCCCTATGCTTTCTTTAGGGAAGTTTTCTAGGCCTGTCTATAAATATCGTAGGGTTCTTTAACCCTAGCTGCCTTAGAATTGTTAAATTATTAAACTGCTCTCCAGAAGTTTCTTGAGAGAAAGTAGTGTAACAGAAAGATCAGAGTATATGGAGTAGGAGACCTGGGTTATTGTCCAGGGGTGGGGAATCTGAGGCCTTGAGGCCACATGTCCTAGGAACCTGAGGCCTTGAGGCCACTTGTTCTAGGTCCTTGGGTATACCATGCAGCCTTTTGATTGAGTTCAAGTTTTAAAGAATAAATCATTTTCTTGGTTTTTTTTTTTTTTTTTTGCTTTTTGGAGGTTAATTGGGGTTAAGTGACTTGCTCAAAAAGTCACATGGCTAGTAAGTATGTCAAGTATCTGAGGCTGGATTTGAACTCAGGTTCTCCTGACTCTAGGGCCAGTGCTCTATTCACTGTGCCACCTAGCCACCCAACCAGCAAATCCTTTTCTTAAGGGGATTTGTTCTCGGAAGTTCAGATTTGGTCAAAGGGTTACACTTGTGAGAACCTAGAGGGTCACATGTGGCCTTGAGGTAGCACCCTGTTCTAGACTGAGTCATACGCTATTTGCACAGCATTTAAGAAGTCACTTAAACTTTCCCAGTTTCAGTTTTCTCCTCTGTGTGAAATGTTTCCTCATTTGTAAAGTGAATTGAACTACATAACCTCTAATATGACCAGAAGCAACTCCTACAAAGTTCTGACCTGTGTGATTGACAGCCTTGTAAAGAGAACAGTCTTGTATATTATAAAAGTTAACAAAAAAAATAGGTGATGAATCAGTGATTACCAGCATCTACTCTCCCATATATACCAAATCTTTTTTCCCCTAAATCCTGAACTTGACGAATATAAAATAAAACGGGCATTTCATTTATGTATACATAAGAGAACAAAAAAAAGGATTGACCATGAAGCTACAGTTCTCTGTTATGTACAACTAGCTTTTCTTTTTAATATAACAAATTTTTTGAGAGTCATCTATGCATGAATTAAGGATATTCTTCATGTGGTATTCATGTGGTTAAAATAAGCAAGTTTTCTATAAATAATATTCAATAATGGGGTCACATCTTTATCTTTTCACGATTAATGAAAAGATTTAGAAATTATAAGATACCATCATGTTTCTTGTTTATTGAAACTTTTTTTCCTGTTAGGTAATATACCTTTAATTCCTCTAAACATTTCACATACTACAAGATTTTGAATTTGCCTAACATCTTGTCCCTTAGTCTTTGGACAAGTTTCATTTTGTCACTTCCCATTCTGTTGTGGTCCCCAGAACTTATTACAATATTCCAAATGTAGTGTGATCAGCATAATTACTTAATCAGTCAATAGCCAACAAGCATTTATTTATTAAAATTTATTATGTGCCTGGAACTGTGTTAAATGCTGGGAATACAAAGAAAGGTAAAAATGGTCCCTGCCCTCAAGGAGCTCTCATTCTAATGAGTATTGAGAATATCACCTCTCCTATTATGTATATATTATACTTCATTCCATTCAGTCTAGGACTATATATCTATATATTTTATCATTCATTTGTTATTCTTGTTGAGTTGGGAGTGAACTTAAACCTCTTAGTCTTTCAAATGACTCATGTTAAGTTGCAACTCCTCATTTTGTACTTATATAATTGAATTTTTGAAGTTAAATTCAGATGTCTCTCCAGGTTGACATTGTTCTATTTCTTTGCCCTCCTAGGAGATAGTTGATCAGCCTGTTCCACATCCATCTATCTGTACAATTATCTAATTCATTTAAATTCAACAGGGATTTGTTAAATGTTCATTATAAGGTGCAAAGTGGTCAGGCATGGTGGGTCATGCCTATGACTCTTACTAAGGGGGCAGCTCAGGGTTGGGTCCTCTTGAGCTTAGGAGTTCCAGGCAGCAATAAGTAATCCCACTTGGTCTGTGAACTAAGTTTGATATCATTGTAGTAAACCCTCAGGAGTAGAGTGAGGCATCAGATTACCTAAAGCAGGGCAATCCATCCAAGGTCAGAAACAGTGCAAGTCAAAGCTTTCATTCTAATCAGTAATGATATCAGGTCTGTGAGTAGTGCCCTGCACTTAATGTCTGGGTGTGATTGGGCACCCCAGCCTTAAAAATAAGTAAATGAATAAATGGATAAATAGGAAGATAAATAAATGATAAATTGATTTTTAAAATGATATGCACTGTGCTTAATGTGTAAAGCGTAATATACTATTCCCCTCCTCAAAATTATAGTCTAGTAGAAGAGATGATGGATAATAAAAGAATTATACAAAACAGAAGTATGTGAATGGTTAAAAAAAATACTGTTTACTCATTTTGTCTATACGTGTAACCTTAGAAACTTTGTCATGTGCTTTGCTAAAATTAAGATTTGCTATGTCCTCAATATTTCCTTGCTCTATTAGTCTAATAAAGCTATCAAAAAAAGAAATGAGATTAACATCTATGATAATATTAAGATGTGTGAAATGTCAGCCAAAAAAACTAATGAGATCTTGGGTGGCATTGACAGACACTACTTCCAGGAATAAGGACATTATTGTATTCTGCCCTGGTCAGACTACATCTGGTCATTGTGGGAAGTGTGGGGTACTTCATTTTAGTAAGAACCTGAATAAGCTGGAGAGTGTCCAGAGGAGGGCAATCTGGGTGGTAAAGGATCATGCTGTGAGAGGCAGGGTATATTTGGCATGGAGGAGGAAAAGAAAAAAGTTTGGGAGGAACACAGTAGCTATCTTTAAAAATGTTTAAAGGACAGCTCTGCAAAAGAAGGATTAAGCTTGTTCTCCTTTGTTACACACAGCAGAGCACTAGGAGGCAGTTGTATAGAGGAAAAATTAGGTTGCTTGTTAATACAAGGTTTCTAACAACTAAAGTCAACCCAAAGTGAAAGGAACTGCCTGGAATCTATAGCCTTCACACTCTTTGGAGGTCTTTGGACAAAAGCCAGATGACCACTTGTTAGATATGTTGTAGTGAGTATTTTTTGAGTGTAGTATTAGATGGATGCTGAGAACCTTTCCAATTCTGATATTTCTTATTTTGCAACTGTAGTATGCTATAATATATATTTTAGTGGAGGCATGTTGACTCCTGAGTTCTCACAAACCATCCATTTCATAATAATTTCTAGAATTGTGTTGGACACTCTGTTGAACTCATTAACTTGTCCATAGTTTGTAGAATTCTCTAAAAGATGTCTCTCTCCAACAGACAACTTCTACCACCTCTCACTTTCTCTGTGATTATGCGATTATTAGGAATGACTGGTTCCGCTGATATCATTAATAAGTAGGCTTTTATTGAACAATTGCCATAAGCTAGGTGCTATGCTAGACATTGAGGGTCCAAAGACAAAACTGATACAGTTTCTGCCCTCAAGGCACAGAGAATATATTATATTGAATTATATTCAGCTGTGAAGTCAATGTACCTACATATAATTATATTAAAACATATACAAAATAAATACAAGGTAATTTTGGAGGAAAGAACTACTACCTAGAGGACTCTGGAAAGTCTTCATGTCATTTTAGCTGAACCTCTAAATAAACTAGGAATTTAGAGATGCAGAAGTGAGGATTTGGATGTGTTCTAGGCCCTAAGGGTGGGGCAGCCTTTGCAATAGCAGGGAGGCAGATATAAAGAGAAAAGATGTATGAAAAGAAGAAAAACCAAGAATGTCAGTTTGACTGGATGGAAGGGTGCATGAAGGAAAGTGATATGTAATAATGCTGGAAAGGTAGAAGCATGTATGAAGGGCTTAAAATGTCAAATAGAGTAATTTTGTATCTGATTCTGGAAATAAGGCGCTGATGGAATTTATTGAGCAACGGAATGACATGGTCAGATGTGTGCTTTAAAAGCGTCATTATGGAAAGTCTGTGGAGGATGGACTGGAGAGGGTAGAAACTTGAAGCAATGGGACCAATTAGGAGGTTACTACAATAATACATGTGAGAGGTGAGGAGAGTCTGAGCTAGGCTGGTGGCTTTGTGAGAAGAGATGAAGGGACGTATATGAGAGATGTACCCATAGAAGGTAAGCTCCTTCAGAATGCAGGAGATAGCCCCGCTTTTTCTTTATATCTTTATCAAAGTCCTTGTATGTAGCAGGTGCTTAATAAATGTTTGTTGAATTTTGAGTTTTTTCAGAACTCATTGAAAGCATATAATTACTCTCTTAATTTCTACTCATACGTCTTGGGCTTTAATGCCATTCTTTTCAACAAGTATTTTTTCAATATTAACCGTGTCTGCTCTACCTTTTTTTTAAAAAAAATCTATAATCTAATAATAGGTTAAATTGATAATAGTGCTTTATTATTTCCATGGTACTTTTCTCAGAACAACCCTATGAGGTCAGTAGTGTAAGTATTATTTCCCTACCTTCTTCTACAGGTGGAAAAAAAAAGCTAGGCTCAGAAAGATTAAGTCACTTGCCTTAGCTCACATGGTGGTAGTGGCAGAAGTGGGAATATAATCTAAATCCTCTAATTCCATGGGCAAAACATAAAGAGCATTCTATTCTTCATTTCAACAAACATTAAGCACTTCTTCCTTCCCTTCTTTCTCTCCCCCCTTTCCTCCACCTCTTTTTTTCTTCTCTTCCCCCTCCCCCTTTCCTCTTCCCCTCCTCCTCTTACTACCTAACATTTACACAGAGATTTATGGTTTACTAAATGACTTGCAAATATTATCTCATTTGATCCTTACTACAACCCTGGGATGAAGGTTCAATCCTTATCTTCTTTTTATGAATCTGAGGCAAACAGCAGTTAAGTGACTTACCTAGGGTCATGCAAGTAGTAAGTGCCTGAGGAGAGATTTGCTTATTGAGCCAGCTAGCTGCCTCCAGGTGGTGTTATAGTAGGTGTTTTAAATATGAAACTAAAAACAAAATGGTACCTTCCTTCATAGAGCTTATATATTCTATGGCTTGTAGAGGCGAGATGAGGATGCATATATTAAATACTATGTATGCATGTATGTCTATGTGCATATATGTGGGGTATATTTGTGTATGCAAGTGTAGATATGTATATAAATATTTTATATACATGCAAATATATCTATATGGAGTAATTCCAAGAGAGAAGAAAGCACTTATACCTGGGAGAATGAGAAAAGGTAGGAGATAGCTTCTGAGTTTGTTTCAAAGGAAACTAAGTATAGAAGCAAGTTAGAGGCTGAATAATTGTGCTTCCTTTGCTATCTTTTTTTTTTAACATTATATAATTTCTGTTCAGTTCAGTTTAACAAACCCTTATTAAGTGCTTGTCCTGTGTAGGAGCACCATTCTAGGCACTGGTGAGGTACATATTTTAGATTCAGTGTGATCTGTGCTCTCATGGAGCTTAGAATATTATGAAATAGATGACATATATATACATATATTACATACATATATTATATACACTTTACACACATACATGTATACATATATATGTATAATCCATATATTAAAGAATACATGATAAGGGCACAAGAATGGAACAAACAAATTGCTATTGAGATTAAGGGAGTAAGGTTATTATTTTCCTGGGATATCATGTAAAATATCCTAGAGATATCCTGTAGTATTTGAGTTGGGCTTTGGAGGATGAATAGGAAGTAAACAGACTGAGGGGTGTGTGTCAAAGAAAAATAGAAAGGAAGCTATAGGATGTTTATAGATGGAGGGTAGTTGCGATTGGTGGGGATATAGGGTACGTGGAGTGGAGCAGCATGAGTTAAAGGTAGAAGATATAATTGTATCAGATTGTGGAAGATCTTGAAATCCAGGCAACATATTTCAAATCTTACCTCACAAACAACAGAGAACAACAGAAGGGTATGGAATAAAAGAGTTACGTGACCAGAACTACACAAAAGGAAAATGAGTCTGACAACCATGTGTGTAGAGTCTGGGGTGCCACAAAAGGAAAGCCAGTAGACACGAGAAGATTTATTATACAATTGTTGTATTAATTTCAGTTATTGGTTATGAAGTTCTATATTAAAATATTGGCAGTGAGAAGGAGAAAGGAGACACAGGTAAGAAATACTGTATGCAGTGAATACATAGGAAATGGCAACTGGACATGAGGCAAAAGAAAATAACAAATACGAGAATGTTCTGGACATAAGAGCCAAGGTGAGTTGTGGTGCCATTGATGGGAATAGTGAAATCAAAAGGAAGACCAGACTAAGAGGCAAAGACAATAGGTTCAGATATGAACATATTGAGTTTAGGATGTATGTAGGCAGAGATGGCATGCGGGCCTATGTCTTTTGGGAGATAGAGTAGGGAGAAAGTTATTGCGTTGAGGGACTAATTGAAACTATGCAAAGAAATGGATTTCGCAGTATAGACAACAGAGAAAAAGAGGAAAGGACAGGGAACAAAACTTGTGAAAACATGCTAAGGAGTTGGGAAGATACAGAAGAAGAAACAAAGGAGACAGAAGACCAATTGGGCATATAGGAGGCAAAGTAGGCAGGTGTGATGTCTTGGAAAACAAGGGAAGAAAAAGAATCTAGGAGGTAAGGGTTTTAATCAGCGATTTCAGATGCTGCAGAAGCTTCATGCACAATGAGAAGTGAAAAAGGTGCCGCTGCGTAGGGTAATTAGGAAGTCACTGGTGACTTTTGAGAGAGCAGTTTTACTTGAGCGATGGGGATGGAAGTCCCTAATGCAGCGCAAAGGGTTGAGGACAGTGGTGGTGAAGAGGAAGTTTTAGTTGTAGCCAACTTTTTCAAAGTGGGTTTGGGAATGGAGAAGAGGAGGGAGGTAGGGTAGTAGGCAGATGGCACTGAATGGTCAAAGGAAGTTTTCTTTTTGTTTTAACAGTTAAGGAAATGTTAATAGATTTATTTTGTGAGCTACTTGAAGGCATATGTTTTTCCCTTTCTTTGTATCTCCAGTGCTTAGCACAGTGCTTGGAAAATAGCAGGCACTTAATAAATGCTGTTTAGTTGAATTGTAGACACATATGATAGAGTGAGAGAGGAAATGACTGAAAATGCTTTAGTAAGAAGTGATGACTATAGGCCATAATCCTGGGGGAGAAGAGAGGTGGCCAGCTCAAAATCACAGGCAGAGTAATTAAGCTTATTCTCAGGTAAGGAAACTTTTCCTTTTTCTCTGCCTTGCACGTCCCTGATGTCATGGACCTCTTCAAAAATGAAGGACAGACAAACAACAATGCAACCTCTGTGTGAGAAGAAATTGTTTGGGAGAATCAGTTTGGGGAATGATCTTCACCCAAAGACGAGGGATAATCCTTTCCTTATTTGTATTTCCTGAGCATAGCTCAAAACTCATCTGATTGCCCTTATTTTCATAATCCTCAACCCTCTGGGGGTTTTAACCTTTCTGGCATGATCCTTACCACTTTCAGACACACTTTTTCTATTCCTTTGTGGATATTCTTCCATTAAATGCTATCTATATGGATGCAAATCTTGGAATTCAACAACATCTGAAGAATCAAAATTGCAGGTCACCCAAAGGGCAATAAAAAGATCCATGAGCGAGCACATGAGTAGACTTCAGTATACAATCATTGACAAAATTCACAGGAGAGATGTCAGCCAGGAGGCGCCTGATCAGAGAAAGTAAACAGGCTGTACATCTAGCAAGACCCTCATGTAGTAGAAGGATAGTTTGGAGGTTGCATTACTATCCTTGTTATATTAAGTGACCAAGAGAAATGCTCCTAGAATGTTGTGTGGACCAACTAAGGGGACTACATGAAAGACAAGGGTAAGAACCACACAGGATTGGTCAGCAGAGACAGCTTTCAATTTGTATTGAGGGGAACACCCACAATGATGAACTTGCGATTTATAAGAATATAAGAAATCTGTTTCTCTTTTCTTCCTTTGCATTGGCTACTATCCATTTATATATCCATCTATCTAGGCATATATGTCCATTAAATGCATTTATCTATCTATCTATCTATCTATCTATCTATCTATCTATCTATCTATCTGTGTATCTATCTGTCTGTCTGTCTATCTATCTCTCTATCTATGTATCTGTCTGTCTGTCTGTCTCTCTATCTATCTATCTATCTACCTACCTGTCTGTCTGTCTATCTATCTATCTATCTATCTATCTATCTATCTATCTATCTATCTATCTATCTATCTGTGTATCTGTCTATCTGTCTATCTATCTGTCTATCTCTCTCTCTATCTGTCTAGCTTTCTATCTATCTATCTATGTATCTATCTGTCTATTTATCTATCTATCTATCTATCTCTCTCTATCTCTCTATCCGTCTGTCTATCTATCTCTCTCTATCTATCTCTCTTTCTATCTGTCTATCTCTCTCTCTATCTGTCTACGTGTCTATCTCTCTATCTCTCTATCTATCTGTCTGTCTATCTATCTATCTATCCATCTGTGTATCTAGCTATCTATTTTTCTGTCTATCTATCTCTCTATCTCTATCTATCTGTCTGTCTATCTATCTATCTATCTATCTATGCATCTATCATCTATCTATCTGTCTATCTATGTATCTATGTATCTATGTATCTATCTATCTATCTATCTCTATCTCTCTGTCTGTCTATCTCTATCTCTCTATCTCTCTGTCTATCTATCTGTCTATCTATCTATCTGTGTATCTATCTATCTGTGTATCTATCTATCTATCTATCTATCTATCTGTCTGTCTGTCTGTCTATCTCTATCTGTATCAATCTATCTATCTATCTATATCTATCTATCTATCTATGATCTATCTATCTGTCTATCTATCTATGTATCTATCTATCTATCTATCTTTCTATTTATCTATCTATGTATCTATCTATCTATCGTTCTATTTATCTATGTATCTATCATCTATGTATGTATGTATGTATCTATCTATCTTTCTATGTATCCATGTATCTATCTGTCTATCTATGTATCTATCTCTCTATCTCTCTGTCTATCTATCTCTGTATCTCTCTGTTTATCTCTCTCTGTCTATCTATCTCTCTCTCTCTCTCTCTATCTGTCTATCTCTCTATTTCTCTATCTGTCTATCTATCTATCTGTGTATCTATCTATCTATCTGTGTATCTATCTATCCATCTGTCTGTCTGTCTATCTATCTCTCTATCTCTATCTATCTGTCTATCTATCTATCTATGCATATATCATCTATCTTTCTATCTATCTATGCATCTATCATCTATCTTTCTATCTGTCTATCTATCTATCATCTATCTATGTATCTATGTATCTATCTATGTATCTATCTATGTATCTATCTATCTTCATCTTGGCTACATTCTCCTTTTTTTTTTTTGTTCATTGTAATTATTTCCATTTGCATCGCCAGGATTTTGTTTCTGAAATTCTTCCACCTTTCTTGAAATAAGTACAATTTTTGCATTTTTCAGCCACGAGAACGTACCTAGCCTATAATTTTTCTAAACTTTATGAAATCTGCTTTGCCAAAGTTTGAGTACGTGTCTTTCTGGGCCTGTGTTTGTGCTAGCTATGATGAAATGACATAAATAATTCTCCACAAGTTTTCTGTCGCTTCCACATCACTAAACAGTTCCTCCATCATCAAATCTTAGTTCTAGCTCCCATTGCCATTTACTTTTCATTCTGAGAGACAAAATTGCCAGAAAAATTTGTAAAAGATTTATCAGCTGCTCTACTTTTTGGGGGAATGCCATTGCCAGTAGGTAATGTGTTCCCCAATGAAGCCCTCCATCACTTAGGTATCTTGCCTCTGTGATTTCATTTAGGGTAGTATTATTCTAAACATTGAAACATTTTTTTACCATTCTAAATCGTTCACAATAAGCCAAACTTAAATAATTTATCTATTCTTAAGGGCAAATTTTAAAAAATGAGGGATCAGAAACATGGAAAGCAACTTGATAGTTTACCCTTGTATCAAGTGCCATTAGACAATTCCAATTGCGGTCATAACTACAAGTTAATACACAGTGTATACAGTCTGTTTTGCAAAGTTACAAGGATGTAGAGAAAAGAAAAGAAAAAGAAATGCAATTGTTTCAAAAGAGACTAAAATCATTGGGACTTTATAATGCAATAGAGAGGGATTCTTCCCGTATCCTAAACGTGTGTTCCTTGAAACCTGACAGTCATCACGAATCTATAGATGAGTTGCTTCTGTGGGTCTAGCAGTTTCATTTCTAAGTACCATTTGTACATGGCCTGAAACAGAGTTGCCAGGCAGCTGCTGATCTGAGAGGAGGAAAATCCCTGTGTTCTGAAATCATAGAACAAGAAAGAAATCCTAGGATCTTAGCATCAAATTTGGTAGCTATTTTTTTTAACATAATTAGTCTTCCAAGCTATACAGATCTTTATTGATTGAAACCAGTCTCTTGAATCACACCTGGAAGCAAATTGGCTGGAGGATCAACTGGAAATTAACAACAAGGACCAAGTGGGAATATTGGTCTTATCTAGAGAAACAGGACCTTTTTAAAAATCATTATTATTATTTGGAGGGTGGGAAGGAAATGAAAGCAAGTTCCCCTTTAAGGGAAATGTTAATAGCTCCTGAGTACTAAGAGTGTTGTAGAATATTATCCAGTAATGAAAGAGAATGTTAATAAATTCATTTCTTTTTTATGTTGATATGGATCAAAGTTGAAACTTCAAAATACCAATGATAAGAATGAACCTTTTAAGATTCAAGACTAATGCTCACTAAAACTAGTGTCATTAACTGTAGCTCCCTTCTTTTGTTATAGATCAAAAAATATTTGCAAGTAGGCAAGACAAAAAGTCATTTTAGCTTGGTAATCATAATATTAAAATGTATTGTGTCTTTAAAATTTATATTCAGTTTAAAGTTTAAAGAATGTGGCAGTCATATGAAACATCTTTGGGTAAAGGCATTAGAAAATGGGCTAGGAAGTTATTTTATATGCAAGAAATAGTGGCAACATCATTTGTTAAAACACAAATTGCCAAATTGATTTCTTTTTCAGATAAACCATACTACACTATTTAAACATTGACATTTAGTAAGGAATACTAACAAAGGTACCAAAAGTGTCCATTGTAGAATAGAAAATCTTCAAGTAATGAGACTAGAGTTAGAAATTTCATATTAGGTTTTCAGAAGAATAAAATTTGGAAATGTATTATTTGTTGTGAATTCTATCATTTATCATTTGGGAATATACTGAAGTAGAATCTGGAAGAGTAAATTTTGAATCTAGTTTTGCATTTTCTGGTACATTTTCTAGTGCATATGACTTAATAAATGGCATTTTAGAGGAATATCCATCAGAAATTAATGAAAATGTAGTAACTGAACCTGCACTAGTGCAACAGCAGCCATTTAGCCCCCATCTGGGTAAAAAGAGGATGGAACATAAGGATATTAATCATGACATAATGTGGAAAAGTTTGAGAATAAGGATGGAAATATATCAAATTGAAACCAGTTATTTTTTCCCTTGATTTGATCACTGCTTAAGATTACTAATCAGTGATGGGATGGGGAAAAGTGCTTGTCCATTGTAAAACTACAGAATTGTAAAGTTAAAAGGGACATTAGAGATCATTGTACTATCTTATTACCTGATGCAGATGCCATTTATACAACGTTCCTAATGGGTGATCATTCAACTTTTACTTAAAGGCATTCAGTGACAAGGAATTCCCTTCCTCTTGATATTATTCCATTTTTGCAAAGATCAAAGTTACTCTCAGAAATTTCTCCTTAGATTTACCTAAAACTTGCTTTCCTATATTTTTATGTATCAGTCCTAATTCTGCCAAGTGGAGATATATGGAATAAATCTAATCCTTTTTCTAAATAACAGACTTTCTTCATATATTGGAAGTCAATTATTTGTGCCCCAGACCCAGTTCCACCATTATATATCTTCTCTCTCCTTCCTCTCCCTCTCCTTCCTCTCCATCTCTTACTTACTCTCGCATTTTTTTGCCTCATCTTCTCCAGGTTTGCTAGCCTCAGTTCCTTCTATCATTTTGAATATGACTATTCTATTATGTTAATTTTTTACCACTTAATTTTAAGCCACAATTAGAGACTAAGAGGGTAGTAGTTCTGCCTTCACTGGAAGTATTTAAAGGCTAAATGAATACTTGTTAAGAGTATTATTAAGAGGTATGGATTGGATTGTGTAGCTTTTACAGGCCCTTCCACCTCTGAGCTTCTGTGATTCTAAAACTGAGAAAATTCAATTGTTTGACAAAATAATATAAAAAACACTCATGTAAAATGGAAATAGACTGATAATAAATATCACTTCACATTTCCCCTCTTCAGTTTCCTGAATTTGTGTATAATTTACCTTATGGAAAGGAAGTAAGATACCATCATTTGAAAGAGAAAACTACTCTGGATGAAATAGAGAGATTAACAGAGAAAGTTCATCATCCATACACATAGTTAGAAGAAATTGTTCCTTTGGGAAGGCTTTATTAGGAGGGTCATTTATTTATTTGTTCATTCATTCATCTATCTATTCATCCATCCATCTATCTGTCTATCTGTCTGTCTGTCTATCTATCTATCTATCTATTTTTGTAATTAGGGTCCCTTTCTTTTTCTGATGCTCTGGTGGCTCAAACTAACTCACCAAAGAGGTACTGTGCTCCATACTTAATAAAATGGATTAAGAATGTCAGCTACATCCAGATCCCAAATACAAAGTGTCAAAATGGTTTTAGAGAAATCTTAGTGAAATTTGCCAAATTCCATGGCGCATAGTTAAAGATGGCATCATTATAGGTGCTCTTCATATTTGGTGGCAGACACTCATTTGACTTGATCCCAATTATCTTTATCTCATACCTGAGGAGAGGAAGTTTTTTCTTTGTTTTGTTTCTTTTCCATAGGCAATCTTCAGGAATAAACTGGCTTTTGTCACAAGAAGTTAAAAGTACAGTATTTTGTTTCTTGGTTCCATTGTAGGAAAGGTAAAGGTACTGGAAATGAAACAAGTCTGCTGCCTTTTGAGGTACAATATTTACCAAAGAAGCAGACTAGAGTCCTTAGGATAATGATTGGAGCATACTGGGTATGGACTCAAAAATCTTCCTTAACTGACAAAACTTAACTTCCTTAACTGACAAAATAGGAATGCCATTACTTTAACAAGTCAGTAGAATGTTAAAAAGAGCAGAACGATGCTTTACTTTCAGATGTTGAACCACTGATTAATCTTTTTGATTAAATTGTCTTCTGATGTTTGAAGGCAAAATATGAAGAGCTGATATGCATTTGTTCTGATAGAGGAAGATGAACTCTCTTCAACCAGCTATGTTCCCAAAACAAACAAACAAGCTAGCAAATGCACAAAAATCCCCAAACCAAACAAAGTCTCTTTCTGGAGTGGCAGAAAAACTGAATTCTTACAACCCTAGAAGTAAAACAGTAATTCAAAATTTGGTATCATGGTACTACTTAAAAAATTTAATTCTTAAACATGAATGACTGTAGTAGAATGCAAGTGCCAAGTAAGTTGGCCACATTCATGCATCCTTTATGAGAATTGGTAGAAACTTTTCCAGATACCAGTGAGCACTGAGTCCTGGAATACAGATTGTCCATTGTACTGATTTTGATTGATATCTCTTGTAAATGAATGTGTCATTAACTAGTTTTATTCCTTGTTTCTTCCACTTGTCCATGGAATATCAGATAGAGGAAACATAAGAGAAACACAGATAAGTTGGCATATCTCCTCCTCCATGCCTTTGCACACCTAGTTCTCCATGCTGGGAATACACTGCCTCCTCATCTTCACCTAGATAAAATGGTAGAGGCAGCTTCAGAAATTCTGAAAACATAACAAAGCAACTTTTGTGCAGGAAAGAGATCTAAATATAGAGACAGGAGAATGGAATTAAAATCCTAGTCCCAACAGGTTCAGTATCTAACTGAACAAACCACTCGACCCTTCTGAGCTTCAGTTTACTCATCCATAAAACGAGAATAATAATGCTTATGCAACCTAAGGAATGGTTTATGGAGAAGGCTTTGTAAACCAAAGTATCTTGCCTAAGTGTGAGTTGTTATTCTTAATAAAATGATTGCTGTAGTCTCTTTTAACACTATTTACCTATAGTTCACTTTGTCTTTTTATCCATTTTATCTATGGTTTATCTATGGCTCTAAATTTAAGCTTTAAATTGTCTCTTTCTATACACACACACACACACACACACACACACACATATATTTGCATGTAAAAAGGTTGGTTCCATCAAAGTGGGAAGACGTTGGTTGAGATTAGTAAAAGATGTTGTAAATTAACCATCTGTACATTGAAGAAAAACATCATTTCAATTCTGTTCTTTACCTGAAGATTACCGTAATGGCAACGAAAGGTATGGAATGGAAGTAAGTAGCAAGTATTTCACCAGTGTTTTTGATGATTAAGGAAATTTTAATTTGGAAAAAAAGTCTAAAGTTTCTAAGAAATTATTACATAATTCAACTTCAAAATTGCCATGATTTCACCAGTATAGATATTCTTTCCACTGATGCAGGTTGGAACCATTTAGACCTGGATAGAGAGTTTAATGAATTTCTGTGACAAAAACAAAACAAAAGCAAAAGCAACACTCATTGCCTTGTGTCCAACCTTCTGGAGACAAGTCTTTCTTAACATATTTAGACTGTGCCTCTGATGACAGTCATACTGTTCTTTTCTAGACCTATGCTTCAAATATGGCAGCCAAAAGAAGTTAATTCAACTGAAGCATCATTAAAGGAAGCATAGTGTCCCTGACTAGAGAACTGATCTTGTCCCTGTTCTCTGGCTTGGTACCACTCCTGGCATATAGTCATCCAGAGAAAGCAGAGACTTCTGGGTACCATATTTTAGGAAGGACATTGATAATATGGAGAGCATCTACAAAAAGATACCCAGTGTTTTTTTTTAAAAGAATCAAGTTAATTCCACATGAGAATTGATTGAAGAAACCAAGGATGTTTAGCTTTTCTTATTGCTGTTCATCCTTCATTCTTGAAGAAGACCAATAACAACGTTATGAGGGTGATGTCTTGACTTGCTTGTGAACTGAATTTAAGCCAGGCAGAAATGTGAAGAAAAAGCATGTTCCGGGGGTGGTGGTGGTAGTATGCCTTGAAGTATTTGAAGGGCTATGAAGAAGAAGAGGAATTCAACTTAATTTCTTTGGGTTGATAGAGCAGATCTAGAAAAAATAATTAAAAGTTGGAAAAGAGGAGAATTTTAGACTTTATATGTAAGGAAAAAAATTGTTCAACAGTTAGAACTACACAAAAGTGGAATGAATTGACCTGGGGGGCAGGGCGAGAATCCTTTTCAGTAGAACACTTAAATCA
Source organism: Pseudocheirus occidentalis (assembly GCA_028646575.1). Taxonomy (NCBI): domain Eukaryota; kingdom Metazoa; phylum Chordata; class Mammalia; order Diprotodontia; family Pseudocheiridae; genus Pseudocheirus; species Pseudocheirus occidentalis. Next base: position 185,925,097 of record CM053594.1, read on the forward strand.
AAGACAGGATGACCACTGGTGGACTATGTTGTAAAGGGGATTTTATTCAGTTTCATGTTGGACTGGATGGTCCCTGAGGTCTCTTCCATTCTTGAAATTCTATGACTCTGTGATCATTTATAACTCTCCACTGTAGAAAGCTGGTACCACACTTTGCTGACATAGCTTTGGAGAATCTACTGAAGGTTATTTCCATATCATGGTGAAGCATGAGAGTAGGATATGAGTGG
>CM053594.1:185930326-185999554 GCA_028646575.1 Pseudocheirus occidentalis
TACAATGCCTACATTTCAGAAATTTGAACTTGGGACCCTTAGGGGGTTCTCTCCGAATGCCTGAAAATGTAGAGTTATATTGTTGCCCGTCCCCAAGCGGTCTTTACTAATACCTGAATTCGGAGAAGCTGGAAATTACAGAGCTCCCCAGGGGGAGCTTTATCCACACCAGGAAGAAGAGAATAACTCTGCAGGGAGATTGCTTAATGCATTGCTGAAATAAAAGAATTTGAGAGAGATGGGTTGAAGTGTTTTTTTTTTCTTCTTTTTTTTTTCTGGCCACTCCTTCGGCTTAGCTAAGTCCTTAAAGACAAAGTCAGGGTAGAGAAGCAGCTGGGCTCTTTTTAATGAAATTTTAGATGTGGCTTTTGAAACAGTCAGATGCCTGATGCCTCCGTGTGCATGTGCATTTGTGTGTGTGTGTGTTTGTGTGTATTTTTCCTTACTGAGAGACCTCTTTTGTTTACATGCAAAAGTTGCCTTTGTTTTTAGTTGCATCATCAGTTTTGTCTTGTTTCTCTCCATCTTCAGCTGTTCATTCTTTTTTTAAAATACTCCCTGTGTACCTGTCTCAGTTACTTGGAGATATTTCTTCATTCCTTTCTCTTTTTTATAGTGTTTTTCTTTTATTGCATCTGCCTGGCATGGTTTGCACTCTACCTTTTTCATAACTTGTGATCCTACTATTTTCTTTCTTATTTTCAAGGCTTTCTTTACTCCTATGATTCCTCCCCCTCCCCCCATTACTTCCTGTTCTTAACTCTATCCTTGTTCTCTCTCCACATCCCCTTTCTGGTGTTGGAAAATTGCAAGAGAATTGGCAGTGCTCTGGTCAGATAAGTTTCCCTGTTTTTGTTGTTGTGTTTTGTTTTGCTTCTTTGTCATATTGGTGTTATGCTGACTTCTGAATTTCATTAAGAGAGCCAGGGCTCTTTGGAAAGGCACAGGGGCCATCTAGCTTCTTCCCTTAAGCCGTGGATAAATTCAGGAAGTGGGATAGAGCTGCTGCAGAAAGGAGACAGAAAGCATACACAGTTGCATTCTTAAGTTTCCAAAAGAGCAGGAAAATCTGAAATCCAACTGTGTTCTTTATCATCTTTGGTAAAGCAAAAAAAAAAAAAAAAAGTCTTTCTTGTGTGTGCAGTTTTCTAGATCTTTCCTTGGCTGTCTTTTGACACTGTGTCACCTGACCCTATCAGGAGGGAGCTGGGGGCCTGGGCTCATGTTTACCCAGGGTCCTCCTGGGACTGAACTGTACCTTTGAGTCCAACTTCTTTCAGTTTTACAGACAAAGACAAGGAGAACATTCTCACAGAACTCAGCCGTCTAGTGTAAAACAGTTCCAGCTGTTGCTGCTCATGAATTTGGAGGAAAAAAAAAGTATTAGCTTGTGTTTTAGGTGTGGCTACATGCATAGAGTTGCCTCCAGAAGTTGCTTTTAAGTGAGTCAGTTAAAAAGTGGAGAAGGATTAAAATGTCACCTAGTTTACAATTTAGCCAATTATAACATAACCTTCTAAACCTTTAGCGTCCATGGTGGGAGGGATTGACAGCTGCATTCTGTTTTGTTGAGATTAAGTGGGGGGAGGAGGATGTCATACTTTCTTACCATAACTTTACCCACGATCTACAGTGTACTTGAAGTGTTAGAGCAATACAATCTGTTCTTTTTCAAGCTTAAATTTCCTTTTATTATTAAGTGGCAAGACACCAGTAGTTAGCCATTGAATAGTTTTCCACACCTCCCTTCCTTCTGAGAAACTTTTCAATGGAAAAAATCAAGGCCATGGAATCGATTATACTAAGTGCAGACACACTCTGACAGGATGGATATGTGATTCTTAACTAATGCTTTTGCTTCATAGATATATTTATTGTGGAAACATAATCGGAAATCCACCCAGGCTGCTAATTAACCTATTGCACAAGAAACCAGGGTAGAAATCTTAAGTTTTACTTAGATTTTCATCTTTACTCACTACTGTTGAACACTCAAGATAAGAACTGAAGAATGGAATGGCGAATATGGAGAGAGTTGTTCTACAAAGCCTGGTAGGTGCCAGAGGATATGCAGGCCCATCTCAAAAAAAAAAAAAAAAAAAAAAAGGAGCAACTTTTCAAAGTTAGAGGAGGGCCAAGTGCAGACGTTTTTTGGGGAAAAAAATGTGTGAAGCCAACATTTAACATGTATTGGAGGTTTAAGCTTCTCTCTCTCTCTCTCTCTCTCTCTCTCTCTCTCTCTCTCTCTCTCTCTCTCTCTCTCTCTCTCTCTCTCTCTCTCTCTCTCTCTTCTCTGTAAAACTTTGGGGAGATTGCTACCCCTGTTCAATCCAAAAAAAAAAAGGGCCAGCTATCCTTTTGACAAAGCAAGTACTCTGTTGTTAAAGTCATTCTCTTTGTGCTTAAAGCATTTCAATAAACTGTTTTTCACTTAAACATTTTAAAATGTCCATTGGAATACTTGAATCTGACACCCTAAAATTTTTAAAAATCCTTTTATCTATACTTTCATGTAGATTTGGTGCCTTGCATATACTCTGTTTTTTGTCGCCTTATTCAGTTGGAAAGGGTTTTATTATGATTTGAGTTGTTTTACTTATTTGACAATGAATTCGATTTTTAAAAAAAAACTTTTTGTAATCCAAATATCACCTACAATTTGTCTGAAATCATCTTTCCCTCTTAGACGTGGTGTTTTGCATAGTTTAACTTGTTAACATTTTCTTTTTAACATCTGACTGATCCTTTCTAAAAGATTCTTCTGATACTTTGTCACACTTGTAATGTTATATTGTTTTTGGCACAGGCCAAATTGCCTTTCTTTCCCCTTCCTCACCACACACACACTCTTTATTACTTCACGGCTTGGTCAGCCAGATGGAGTGCTGCTGTATGGACTGCCTTCTCCCAAACACTGACTTGTATTATTCCTAAACCTCCTTTGCTTCCCTTAAGGTTTGGATTTGAAAAACTAGCCCTGAACTCTGATCTCTGGTGTGGTGGCATAATGTGCTATATTAGTGATTCCAGAACTCATGGATGTGGATATCTCTTTCTGTCTCTATCTCTGTCTCTCTGTGTCTCTCTCTCCCCCTCTTCCTCTCTCTTTCTCTCTCTCTCCCTCTCAATGGTCTTTCCCTCCCTCTCTTATTCTCTGCATTCCTTCATTTCTCCTCCCCTCTCCCATTCACTTTTTTCTTGGAACTTTTTTCTTTTCTTTTACAGGAACAGAAAAAGAATTTGAGAATTTTTAAGAGATGCTTTAAAGTTATCAGGAGGAAAGAATTTTCACAAAATATTTTTTAAAATTCTTTGTTTTTTCATTTTACCTCATATTCTAGAAAGGTTGGGAAATGAAGCAGATGAGTTTTTTCAGCTGCAGCAAACCCCTGGGTTCTTAAACAGAATGGCCATTTAGAGCCTGGAAAAATAAGGAGATTCCTGGTGGAAAAGAGTTACGTACAAAACTAATTCACTTCTTCTGGGAGGATGAAAAAGTTATTTTCGAGAGTATTAGTCAATCAGTAATCCTCTGCCCAGGATAAGGGAAACTATTTTTCAGCCAGTTTTATGGTTGCAGGATTCTAATAAATGCTAATCTAGGACTGCTTTTGACTCATTATTCTTAACTACATACTTTATCATAACCACCTGCCTGATGAGATACACTTGACTATTATACTGGACAATCATGGAGTAGTTTAAGTGAACGCAGCAGAATTGTGTCTTTTGTGTAGGTTGGCAAGTTGGGAGGAAAGCCTGGCACTGATTTTTCCAAGATTTTGTGAGCCCACTCATACAAAATATGAACTGGATTTTCTTCAGTCCTTGATTGATGATAGCAAAATTAACTCAGGGAAAAAAGTTTTACTCTTTAAATGGAAAATAAGAAGTTGCTGTGTGTGTGTGTGTGTGTGTGTGTGTGTGTGTGTGTGTGTACAACTCAGGGCCCTAGACAGCTAGGATACCATTCTCTTTCTCAGTGGAGTCTGTTTGTGTTGAACAGCTCAGCACTCAGCAGACACAACATCTAACTTGGTTTACATCAAAAATAATTGCCTCAGATGTGTTTTAGTCTGCTCCCTGTCTTTCTCATCATTCTCTATTTCTCTTTTATTGTGGAGAAGACCCTGCATATCAAATGCCACATGAACCATTGTATGCAGTAAGGACATATCAAATTAAATAGCTGGATTTCTTGAATTTAAATATTAAGACATTCTCTGCTCACTAACCTCCTCTTCTCCCCTCCTTTTTTTTTCTCATGGGAGGTAACCAGACTCCCATATTTGGAGAGGAGTAGGGGGAAAAATTATAGACAGGGTGTTATAGTGGAATGAACACTGGATTTGATGTCAAGAGTCTCAGCTCTGTTACTTATTAGTGGTGTGGCCTTGGGTAAGTCACTTTTTCTCACAAGGTCCTGGTTCCCCAGATACAAAATGAAGAGTCTGAACTGTATGACCTATAAGGTCACTCTAGCTAAACATCTCATTCTGTGATATCAAGTGGGACTAGGAAAATCCTGAATAAAGAGTGACATGGTTGTTTGATTGGGCATGTGGAGCAAAGTCTAGATTCAGTGATAATTCAGGAGAATTGGGTAAGGGGACCAATTGGCAGAGGACTTGGAAGCTTCATAGGTGTTTAAATTTAATTATATTTGAGGAAAATTTGGATAGATGTGATTTTTTTTATATATAATATCACTGAAAAATAATTGGAATGACTATACATAAAATTAATTCTTTCTTCTAAGGCAGGTTAAGGATAAACTCTCTTCTTCTCAATGGTAAAAGATAATTATGTTTTCATTAATTGGTGCTGTCCGTAGAACTGATCAGATATGTAGGAGACTTGGACCACATTTTATATCTTATAGTATTTAGCTATCATAAGCATCTAAAGTTCTAAATGTAAACTTCTCTGCTTTCATTCTTTTCTCAGTCCCCTGTACTTACACAGAATAATAGACTATCCTTTTAAGAAATACTTTTGGTTTTGATTCCTACCAAAGATGTTAAATGACCTACAGATGAGGATTGTTGCTCCTTACTTACATAGACAAAGGAAAACAGCAAAGCAGTTTGAGAAATCGCAGTCCTATGTGTCCCAGAGAGAGAGACCAGCAGAGTAAATGTATATATGACTGTTTTTGTGTCAAACAGAACTCAACATGGTGATGACTGGCATTCGAATCTACTGATGGACATTAGCATTTGAATGTGTTACTTAAAAGTCATCTTACATTAAATTTATTTACATGTCTATAATATCCTTTCATTCTTCCCCCTTCCCAATATTTTGACTTCTATCAGCTTTGAAGTATACATTTGTCTGATTGTCTGTCAAGAGAATCGTTGAGGGGAAGACTGTATTGGCCATGGGACTAGATTGGATAACTTCTAAGACCTGGTCTCTTCCAACTATTAAGTTGTTATGTTTCTATTATTCTTAGAAGTAATTTGATTCTAGATTAGTAGGAACAGAGACTTTTTTGAAACCAAATGTGATCTCTTGTCCTGTATATTGTATCATCACAGTTTGTGACATTATGCTGCAAAATGCTAGGCCATAAAAGCCTGTAATTTATAAGGATATATTAGGTACTTACAGTATGTATTATAGCCTGATAGCCTTGTAATTCTACATTGCCTATCATTTATTCTATATATAATTCCATAGAGGGTTCTGGTGACATTATAAACCACAAAAGCAGAGCTGAAGTGGTTAGTCATTAGAACCCCAAGATGGAATTACTTCATATTACATTATTCAGTATTTATTATTTTTCATAATGTTAAGTTAAAACACTTCGATTTAAAGCATTTTCTGTTTACATTCCATGCTACGGAATCTGTATGCATGTCAGTCAAAAACGTTCTGCTTAAATACCCTCTCACATCCATATGGAGTGTTGTTTTTGTTCCAAAGGAATGTTTGTTATATGAGGGTGTGTTGTTACTGCTCTGTATAACAAGGTTTCTACTGGCAAGTTATCAAAGTGAACACTATCTCTACATTGTGGAGTTTGTGTGAGCTAATATGTCAAAGAGAAGCCAATACAATTATGTTTGAATGAATTCTAAATCATTCATAAAGGGCTCGTGCAGAATAAATACTCTTCAGGGCTTCTTGACATAAAATCCACTACAGTGTTGGTAATGGTCCAGTGTCATGAAGGAGAAGTAACATACTTTAAATCGCACTTGGTCATTATTGTAGAATGATATAGTATATTTGTTTTAAGTTTTCTATGTGTTCAGGTTAATTATATAGTCATATAGAATGATATCATTATCTTATCTAAACCTGATCATTTTAAAAATAGTTGTGTTCTTCCTTTTCCAACCTCACCAGCATTTAGTAACTTTTTAGAAATGTTTAGGTTGTTATTATTTTGTCTGTTATGACTGTGACCCCATTTTTAGGGTGTTCTTGGCAAAGATACTGGAGTGGTTTGCCCTGTCTTCTCCAGCTCATCTTACAGGTGAGGAAACTCAGGCAAACAGGATTATGTGACTTGCCCAGAATCCCACAGCTAGTAAGTGTTTGGGGCCAGTTTTGAACTCAGGTCCTCCTGAGTTCAGGGCTGGCATTCTATGTTCTGCACCACCTCACAACATGTTTAGATTATAGAAGTAAACAATGGGTAGGATGGCTGCGTAGGGCAACAACAGCCTGAAGGGTTGTGATATTTCTGAATGAAAACTAAGCTATTCTCAAAGAATGATTTTCTTTGGTGATTTTTATCTTGGACTTTTTAAAGGGTTGAAAACCCAGAAAGATGACCAAAGTTTATGTAACAACTTAGTTAAGAAATAAGTAAGAAATGAGCCTACTTCAAAAAGCACATTTTCTCTGAAATGGCATTGCTAGAACTATAACTGTGGTGACAAATTTTTGGAGGACACATAGTTAAGGTAATTTAACATTTGTTAAAAAGAGAAGGAGCAAGATTGTGAGACAGAAAGAGAGGAGAAAAGGAAGAGGGCAGCAAGCTGACTGCTTTTACTTTAAATCACACTGTAATTTCTTTTTTTGGCCAGTAAATGATTTGAAAGTATTGAAAGATAAACAGCCTGAGTGAGGGCTTTGGATCATTGCCATATACTGGGATCTCAATTAAGGGATGAAATTGCAAGACACTGTTCAATTTTATCACAAGTGTGGCTGGGTTTTGTGGGTCAGTAAAGTAGGCAGTAGATCTGTTCTATTCACGAACAGCACAAGTACTGTATGGCCATAACTAGCTACATTAGCATTCATGGGTCTTAGCCATACAAATCCCTGAAAGTGGATTGGAGAATAGACCCCTAAAGGGGGAAAATGAACACAATAGGAGGGGTTTAGATTCCTCATTACAAATACTTTATCCTCTCTTTGTCATTTGCCTTGGAATTTACTGATGAGTTAGTGATAGGAAAAAACATAAATGCAAGAATAGAGGTTCTTTGTGGAAAACTGAAATTTTAAGTGCTATTCAAAGCATGAGTAGCAGCGAATATTGGAATTGGAATTACCACATTTTTTAAGAAAAGGAGAATGATGATTTTATCCATTTTAGCACTAATTTGCATCTCTTGTACTGTCATATTTTTTTTTTGCTATAGTACCATTTTCCCTAAGTATTGCATTATTGGCTTAAAAGGTGTCATTTTCCAAATGACAAAGATAAGGAAGTGAATTTTCTTTATTTCATAATTTGCACACAGATCCAAGAGGACTTACTATTGTCACAAAATAAGTTTGATGGATCATGTAGTAAAACTGGCTTGGGAGTGGAGGGAACTCTGCTACTCCATTAATTTTAATGGAAGATTATGGCATAGTTGAAAATATTATGAAAGTTAAATGGTGTTAATTTTCTCTTTTATTTTCTTCTCCTGTTTCATAAGACTTCCTGTTATTTTTTTTCTTTATTCTTCCACATTCTTAAGAATGTCTATGGTAATGTAGCAGGGATAGTTATATTTAAAGTGATTCAATTCAATTTAATTCAATAAACATTTATTAAGTGCCTACAATTATAAATTTGATACAGCTTTTCACCTGGAAAAGTGTGGGCAAATGTCAACTGAGTCTTTGTATAAATGAGGGGGGATTTAAAGCAATTTAGTGAAGTATTAATTTACAAATTAAGTTTTATTTTTTATTGAACAAATATTTTTTTTAAAATTTCTTCTCCCTCCCCTATTGAAAAAGGAAAAAAAAGAAAAAAATTGATGGTTAATTTTTTCCTAACCCTGTGTATCTACCAAAAGACAATGTCTAATGTCTTTGGGAAAGAATACCTGTAATTGGGCTTACTTTTAAAGGTGGTGTTTGTCAATACAGAGGTTAAGTCACAGTTTAAAAATTATAGACTCAAAATGCCAATCAAATTATCCACTGAAATGAAACAAAATGAAAAATCTTTTTTAAAGGAGACTACTTTAAAGGCACTATAATAGTGCTAGGAATCAGTAAAATAGTCTATATAGTCCCTGCCCTCAAGGGGTTTACATTCTATTTCTAATAAGAAAAAAGCAAATACACATTAGGATGTAGTGTCCATGGGAAAAAAAAAAGTTGTCATTTGGGAAGTCACAGAAATGGTGCCAAAGGGCAGTTGATTATCATTCCCTTTCCAGAATCCATGGTAGTATTGCTTTGTTTACTGTTCCCAGAAGAAGTAAAGGAAGAAACCACAGGGTGGGTGGAAAGATATCCAGAGATATACAACACAGATAGATATGAATTATGGGTTGGATTTTTTTTTTGTTGTTGTTGGTTTGTTCTTTTCGTTTTGTTTTGTTTTGTTTTTTTGCCAAGTAGATATAGTCACTTAGGGAAGTTTGCATTCATTCATTTGCTGATCAAGCTGAAGCTAGTGGAGAGTTTAAAAAAGTGAGTGGATTAACTTTGGACGAGAGATAAGTCTGGACTCTAGAGTCTAGAGAAGGATTCTGTTCCAAGTTTGAAGGCATAATGCACCATTGGGTGAATGATAAGATGTTTTAAGGGTGTCTGGGGTCTTTGGATTACAGACAATAACAAATATAAGGACCAGAATGAGATCTAGGTGAATTAAATTATTCTTATCACCAATTTTTAGCCTTCTGATGTGCCCTAAACCAATCTTTCCTACAGATAGAAATATAACTAGGTGGTTTGGGATGAAAGAAATAACATCCTATTGAAAGCAGAGCACAATTTCAGGGTGAATAAAGAAGGGATGAATTGTTATGCTATTGTTCAAATGATTTCTAGATATACAATTTTTAAAAATTGTGATGCAATTGGCCTATTATAGTAATAACATTTTCTAAATTGCAGCAAGTTGGACCAGAACTAAGGATTGGCTGATTTGCCGTTTCTGATATTGGGCAAAATTAATGTGACCCAAATGAATCTAGGTTAATGAGACTACCCTCACTTCTTTTTAGGTTTCCAAAAGAAGTGACACAATGTTCTTATAACCTTCTAGTAGCCTTCAGAAGAGACATTGTGGAAATAAAATGTAGAGGTGGATTAGCTTATTTCTGTATTAGTTCAAACTCTTCTCTCTGTGATCCAAGCACATAACTTTAATGGTATTCTGCACATACGTTGAGGGAAGATGGGACCCCTAAGTACCTCTATCTTCAAGTATCCATTCCTAGTACTCTCACTCTCTCTCTATAGCATTAAAGTGATATTTTACATTATTTAAAAATTATGTGAGTGTTTGTTGCTGTTGTGTAGGAAGGAAATAAATCAAGGGCTTTTGTGGGATTTTAAATTCATCCCAAGAGGAAAGAGCTAATATTAAGGCCTTCACAAGTGGGATTAATTTTGTGTATCTCTCAGGAGTCCATTGGGTATTATATTTATACATTATAAAATGTGTTTTGATATGCCTTAAATTAATATTTTTCTATCTGCAGGGTGAAAGTGAAGATAGCAGTATGTCTGGGGAGAGGGGAGTAAAGACAGGGAGTGGGATGGGCTCTGGGATTGTATAATAAGAGTATGTATATTATTTGGTTAATACCTAGATTATTTTCTTCTTGTTGCATGAACATAGAAAGGTCAGGGTGATTGTAAAAGGAGGATGAGGAAAAGAAAAAAAAAACTTCATTCTTCTCACCATCATCTCTTAAATTTGGCTTGATTCACTCCTTCTGAAGATTACTCCACTTACACATGGCGTGTAAGTGGCTGTTTGCCAGACTTTGTGCATCTCTGCCATTCAGTAGCAACTTCTCTGGACATCCTTTAGCAGACGCTGTCAGCTCATCACCTTTCATTCCCTCCATTCACACTGCATTCATGGATGAGTGCGTGCGCTGGTACTCATGTGTCAAGGGGAAGGGTACAGCCACAGAAAAGGATCACCCCTGAAGGCTCAGCATCTCATCTCAATGGGGTAGGGTGTCCTTGCCAGTCTAGACCTCATCTTTTTTTCCTCATCTTTTCTGACAGACTCTGTCCTTCCATTTGGCAAAAAGACCTGTTGACTCCAACACATAATAATACTCAACCTTGGGAAAGCTGGGGTGGGAGAGACAGGATAGTAGAAGTCTCTGGGAGCATTGGGAATTTGCCATGAGGTATATAGCCTCTAATAAGAATACATATTTGAATAGTAAGCAATACTCCTTGCAGTCTGATCAATTCTTCATCTTAGGACTGTTATCTATTGTGAGAATAGGTGTGGGGAAGTACAGCTATGTGTCTGTTATGTAGAATAGTGTTCTTGAATTAATGTTAGTCTAGGTGGCCTATAAATCAGAGTTTAAAGATTCATTGAGTGTATTTTTGTCAAGTCACAAGTTGGGATATGTCTGGACTATTGAGCCAATTACAGCACTAGCTTGCAGTCATGGGTAATTCTCCCCCTCCCCCTCCTTTTTCCCCTCCAGTGATTTCCTAGTCTTAGTATTTATTTTGTTCCCACAAGGTGTATAGAAAGAAATCTAAAAGTTTGCCCTTTGCAAAACCTCCCTTGCATGATAGAATGGTTTATTCAAATGCCTGTCATATCCCTGATAGTTTTATCTCAGCAGGATCCAGTAGCCCTGCAAATCGGCAGGAAATCCACTGTAAATTTTTCAGGTCCTTGATGATTGAGTGTTTGCACTTTAGCAAGTTTTTTTGGCAATATTTTATTGGGTGGAAAAAGAATTTGTTTTGAATCAAGGCCCAGATAAGGTTTATAAGCTTCCCTTTTTTCTACTATTTTATTTCTGTTTTATTTGTTGTTGTTGTTTCTGTCTCTTTAGAATTTTTTTTCCTTTCTCTGCTCTGATGCTTGGTTAACAGTAGGATACTGAGACACTTGCCGTGCATGACAGACATAAAGTTAAATATACAACAATGAAGAAGGAATCTAGGGGACAAGTCATAAGTCCCACAACAGATTTTAAGACGCTGTAAATATATTCAAATGACAAGTCTCCCATTCACAAGACACAGCATCTTATTTCATGTTGAAAATGAGTCTGAAGAATGCCCCAAGAATTGTACATAGAATGTGGAGCCGTATATAAGTATTTCTTCATTATTCTAAAGTATGGTACCTGCCTACAATAGTCCCACCATAAATAAAGTATATTCAGCCTTAAAGGACTTTGCTTCACTTTCTTCTAATGAGAACATTTCTCTCCTGGCTAGTTTTTGTGTCCTTGTGATTGTTTCATAGTATAGTCTTCTTTCCTTCTTTTTTTTTTTTATTGGGATGGAGGGTGTCTTATAAACCAGTATCAAAGAGTTTGCTGTTTCCAAGATGGGGTTAGAGGACAGTGTAAAAGTCCCTTGGCAGAAAGTCACAAAAGCCACAAATTGGACATTTAAATTCAATCTAATTCAAAATAATGACGAAGGAAAAACGTTTATTAAATATCAACCATTGATAGGTGCTCTACTACATGCTAGTGATACAAAGATGAAAGGCAGTTCCTATCTTCAAAGAACTTACATTCTAATAGGGGAAAACAACATGTGTGGGTGGGGGTGGCAAGGGACAGAAGATTTTGTATGGGAAGTCTCAGGAATAATAAGTGTAGCCATGGAGGAGAGTATGGTTTACTGGATGAGAGGGTAGATGGCATAATGTCTCAAGATGTCTGCTGTAGACGAATGTGAAGAATTATGGTCTGGAGCCAGCTAGATAGGTCTTTAGTTCAGCTTACATCCATTACTGGCTAGTCAAGCTCAGTTCCGGGGCAGAGTTCCAAGCTGAATGGATTAATTTATTTAGGGAAGTAAGCATGATGTCTCAGGATGGATTTGTTACAGGTAAAGAGCAGGGTAAAGGCCAGGTGGATAACAAGGCATGTTTTAAATATGTTAGGGATGGTTAGCTATGAAGCATTTATTATGCTTCTATTAACCACTGTGCTAAATGCTGGACCTATAAGGACAAAATGAAACAGTGCTTGCCCTCAAGAGAGTTTTGTTATTTAGGGAAAAATAATAAGTGCACATGCTTATAAATTTATTTGTGTGTATAGTAGATAGGTAGGTAGGTAGATAGATGGTAGATAGATAGATATAGTTTTGCCATAGATATATGTATAGATATATACATATGTAGATATAGATATATGTATAGATATATACATATTATAAAGAATAAGTTCTGATGACCTCCAATAAGAAATTAGGCCTAAAGTAGGGGCAATTTCTTAATAACATAAAGAGGACACAATAAAGTGAAAGGAAGAGAGGAGTAAGATAGTAACATTGAAGACAGGGAGCTTACATAGATGGGAAACATCTATGGGAGTGGGAGTCATAGAAGGGAGATTAATCCTAGACAGCTCAAAATTCAAAATTACAGGGATTTAGAGTAGAGACTTCATGGCAGCAAATTGATATGTCCTTCACATCTGGGCAACAGACTATAGTCAGGGAATGTGATTAGATATTATTCATGGTAGCACTAATTATAAAATGCATGCTTGGGGCCTTCTCAGACTTAACTGAGAAGGAAAAGTTCTGATATGGTTGCTGCAGGGGAATTCTCTGTTTCATTTCATGGTGGTAGTAGCACAGTATAAGGCTGTCTCTTCTCTCCGTTGATCAGTTGTACTGATGGAACTGGTTTTAGGAACCACAGCAATGAAACCTTCCTTAGTTATGATGACTAAGGAAAATGCTTTTCTCTACTTCTGTCCCTCCCCTAAGCCACTCCCCACAAAAATGCTATTTCAAAAAAAAAAAAGTCAAAAATTCCACTGGGAAACAGTGTGTTCTAATGGAATCAGGAGACCTATGTTCTAGTAAGTCTTAGTTCTTCTACTAACTTGATTGGTGACATTGAACAAATCACTTTAATTCTTTTGGTTTGGTTTCCTAATTTGAAAAATGAAATGAATGGATTATAGTTAATGTGATTGCTAAGCTCTATTTCAGCTCCAAAATTATCTAAATTTTTGAAAGAGAGACTGGTATTATGCTGTATTGCAAGTATGTAAAGGTCTGTGATTTTTTTTAAAGATTTTAAGCTGTCTACAAATTATAGTCTCAGACAGTTGTCTGAGTTTCAAAAAGGTTAAGTGACTTGTCCATGGTCAGGTAACTGGCTAGTGTCAGAGGTGGGATTTAAGCCTTATAGATCTTTCTTATTCCATGTCTGCCATTCTATCCACTTGCCCCATTGGCCTGCTATATTGTCCCCTACTTGGATAATTGCTGACATTCAAACTGTGCTTTGTATCTCATTTTATGCTTGTAATAGTTTAGTATGGATGGTAGGTAATTCTTAAGATGAGAAATACCTCAGAAGTCACTTTAATCCAACCTTCTTGCTTTTAGAGATTAGGAAACTGGTCAAGTGTCTTGCCTAGAGTCACCCAGGAACTTTGGATCCAAATTGAAACTCATTTTGACTCTAAGCCTAGTACTGTTTCATTAAATGGTTTCTCCTACCTCTCTTTGATTATACAAATAACCTGTAGGTTTTTCTATAAGGTATATCCCATCCCTCATTTAATCAGCATAGGCCATCTTTGATATACAACTGCCCATACATGTTAAATGCTTTACTTATTCTTGTTATGGGAGAAGATGGGTCTGGAGTCTGACCTATGTTATTACAGATAACCAGAAAAATTGCCATGGGAGCCATTGTGAAAATAATTTAAGTTAATGTTATTAGTACTATAGTTCAGCTGTATTATGGGTTGAAATAAGATTTTGGGGGGGCTAGCCTGGGACCCTAGTCATCATTTATAATGTTTCCATGGGGAAGTAATTCTGTGTCTATGGAAAAACTGTTTAAATATCTACCTTTTTGACATTTACATGAAGTAAATCAGTATGTTTTTTTAAATGTCAAGAATTCCTAGCAATTCTAATATAGGTACAATGTAAATGCTAGCACTATCATCATGCTTTATTGGAATTAGATACCTAATACAAGTCTTCTCTGATTTAGGAACGACTATGTTTCAAAAATTGGCTTACAAGTCAGTTGTTTGGAACTTACAACACTCTGCGTGTCGAATCAATGAATAAATGGTGGTTTATTTAATTTATTTATTTGGTTTGCCAACAAAAAAAACTATTTATTTTGTAGTTGAACTTTTTGTACTAATATTCAGTAGAAACCTGAGTTGCACGTCATGGAGATGAGGAGGAAAAGGTGAAAACTATTGCTGGGCAAAATTTTGAAGTGGTTGAAATTTGTCTTAGGCTTATCCCCTCTATTTCTGCATTGTTCTCCATCAATCAATCAATCTTTATTAAGACTCTGTTATATGTCAGATGCTATGTCAGGCTCTGGGGATTCAAAGACCAAAGTGAAACCATCCTTATTCTCAAGGAGCTTAAATCCTCTTGGAGGAAACAAGTACCCTTTCTACACAATAAATACAAAATATATTTAAGGTAATGATGGAGGGAGGAATTAACAGTGGGGAAACAAGCAGAGGCTTTGCACAGTACATGGCAACAAGAGCTAAAGAGGGAGCTCATTGCACATAGCAGGAGGGACAGCAAATCTAAAGGCAAGGATGCTGGAGATAGAATGTCATGTGTAAGGAATAGCAAGAAGACTAGTTTGGAAGGAAAGAAACAGGCCTTCCTTTAGGGAATACTATGTGTCTGCCTCTATGTTAAGCATTTTACAAAGGAGACTCATTTGATCCTTGCAAGAACCTTAAAAGATAGGCACCATTATTATTCCCATTATATATTTGAAGTAAATGAGACAAAAAAGAAATTAAATGACTTGTCCAAGGGCATGCAGTAGTAAGTGTCTGAGGCTGGATTTGAACTCAATACTGTGATGAATAAAAAGTTCGAGAGACCTAATTTCTGGCTAATTAATCATTTTATTAAGTATGACTAGTGAATAATCCCATGAAGCAAAGACTAATTGTGGCAGGCAATTGATGCTTATATACACTTAGAAGAGTGGGTGTTCCCAACAGATGGTAATCAACTCTGATTGGTTAACAATTAATCAGAACAATGAATATAATGAGAGGTGGACCTGTTCTAATGAGAGGCTGGGGGATGTGAGGAATATGCCCAGATTAAATTATTTTTACTCTTTAATCAGAACTAGTCTTCCCTAGTAAAGTGGGTTTGAACAAGATTGAGGAGAATGTTAAAATCCAATCTCATTATCAGCTCTATTCTTCAGGGCCTTATTTGACCTAGTAAAGAATAAGGAAATAGGAAGAGAAAAAAAAATCCTGACTTCCCAATATTAACAATTGGTTATTAATATGAGAGAAATAACCATTTCCCTCAATACCTCTTGCCTCCAGGCCCCCGGATCCTGAACTATGGCATACGCAATCCCAGACCTTCTTGTCCCAATAAGAATTCTCTATGTTCCAAAAATATCCATCCCCATTCCAACTTCACATTCCTATTCCTCATCAAAATCCTCATTCCCTTGATAATCTAGGTTTGTAGGAAGGACCGTTTGACAGGATCATTTAGCCTTTCAATTTTAATTTTATAAGAAAAACGGTTATCAATACAAATGAATGTGTTGTTGGAATTTGCACAGAACATAATGAAAGGGCACAACAAAATTCAAGAGATCTAAATGGTGATTATATAAGGGCATGGAGGTGATATACCATAAAGGTAGGTCAGTCTTACTTCAAGTTCTAACTCTCATATCTGTTCTCTTCTTTTTTTTTTTATCATACCTTCTTGCCATCTCTTCCTTCTGAACCCATGGATTCTCTGAGCATTTGTTTTTCACAATAGCGATCTGGCTAGGGGTATTGAAGGCTTCAGCCGTAGGGCAGTAAGAGACAAGAGAATCATTTGGAATACTGGATCTTTTATAAGTCTCAGACTGTAGTTTCTTTTAAAACCTCAAATTTATAAGTGAAAGGTAGACTGTACCCTGTGCAGTCATCTTAATTGTTTATGTATTTAGACCTTTATATCCATAGCAAAAAGTGGGAAAATGGAATTCTTTAGAGGGATCTTTAACCTGTTGTATAGAACATTTGAAAAATATCTGACTCTTGCTACTTATTCAGATGAGGTAAAATAGGGGTGAATAGGTAGTTGGTTATAGTTAAAAGGCTAATTCCTCAATTTATGACTTAAATAAGAATAGGTTTCCATAGATCAGTTTTAGCCCAATAGCAAATCTTAAGTAGGATTCGCCTGCCATAGAAGGCTGTAGTAGATCTGGGTCAGAAAAAAGATAATTGATATTAAATGAGTTTGGACCAAAATGCTTGTAGTCTGGACAGTGGTGTGAAAACCCTGCCTGCAACATGCCTTTGTGATAACCAGATTAAAGTGTAAATGGGAAATATATTCCAAAAGAAATCAAAATATGATAGACCATGGATAATGATAATATGTGGCTTTCTAAGTCAATACATGGCCCTCAGGGTTCCTTCCATATGGTCTAATGGCTACAGTTCATATTTGAGTTTGTCACCAATGGTCCTGAAAATCCTTTAACCACAATAATAGTTAAAGAAGAGATAAATCAAAACCCTGTACAAACTTTCATATTATTCTAAGGCTTTAGGTTTACTTTTTGTTGTTTTTGTTATTCAGTAGTTTTTCAGTTGTGTCTAACTCTAGACCCCATTTGGAGTTTTCTTAGTAAAGATACCAGAGTGGTTTGCCATTTCCTTCTCTAGTTCATTTTACGGATGAGGAAACTGAGGCAAACAGAGTTAAGTGACTTGCCCAAGATCCCATAGCTAGTAAGTGTCTGAGTCAAGATTTGAACTTGAGAAGATGAGTCTTCTTATCTTCTTTCCCTGCTCTCTATCCACATTTAAGTCTTTTTATTTTGTATGAGGGGACATTGTAAAATCTTTTGGCCACTTCCTGGATTCTCCTCTGGAACTTTTTACTAAATAGGAGCATTACTTTGCAGCAGCCAGATTTCATTTTGAAACTTGCAATGTCTTACTGTGTTGGGGAGAAGAATAGCCTGGCAGCACTGCTCTCTGCTTCTGGAAAATTCCCATCCGTCTGTCTTCTAGGACTGGGAATTTGTAAGAACAATTTCTTTTGGACTTGGGCTTTATATGTGTATAGTCAGTGGAGAAAAGAAAGTGAGAGTAAAAGGGCGATAATTCCATTCCATCTCATCAATGTGTATTTTCCTCCTAAATAATGGAGAAGAGAAGAAGGACATGCAAGCTCATTTGCTTAACTTTGCCCTCCCCCCCACTTCCCACTTATTGTGGGCACAGGGAAAGTGATAATTGTCTGATGTGTCTGGGGAAATGGGGCAAAGGGATACAGAAGAGTATGTGAGCATTGTGACTTTAACTTGACTTCCAGTCAATTAGATGACATCTTATGTGATGGAAGGCACACAAAGAAATCTGCTTTCATAGAATAATTGCCAATATTCTTAAGAAGATACTGGTTCTGATCATCCTTCATTCGTCCTTCCCCAATCCTGTAACACCACTCTCCATTCTCCGTAATCACTGACAATGGCTCAGTGATTACATCTGTCAGATCTTTCATTACCCTAAAATGTAGGTCATTTGGTCCTGGTAACTTGAAGGGCACATAGATATTCTCTTACCTACTCGCTACTTATCTTGGATTTCATCTCCTAGTAAGTCATTTTTGTTGTTGTTCTGTGGCTTGCAAAGTTCTTCCAAACAATACATAATGTTATTGAATCTCTTAACCTAGTTGTTTGTGAGCTAAGCAGAATGACATGGTTAGAACAGAACTTCAAGATCACCATTTTTCATCAGTCTCCATTTCCAAAGCTAGACTCAAGTTAGTCATGAGAGTAGATTGCCAAATAAAATAATCATTTTCATTATCTGAAAATGTCATTTCAGTTGATATGAATTTGAATGTCATTAATCAGCCAATCAACAAGCATATCCTAAGTTCCAGATACTGTGCCAAGCAGTTAAGATATAGCGAAAGCAAAAATAGTCCCTGCCCTCAAGGAGCTTATGTTCTAATGGGAGAGAGAGGATATACATAAATAGGTATGTATAAGATAAATACCAAATTAAGGAACAAATTTAAAACATAAAATTCATAGCTCACGTTCTATTCAAGATGATCTGTCATTGCTAAATAAATATTTAATTCTCTAATGGCAAAAATGGATAAATTATACATATATTTTACATTTGTAAATATGTACATACATTATATGAAAATCACACATACACACAGTCATGTAAAAAAGTAAAATGAGATTAGTGACCAAAATACAGAATTGAGAGTCAAGTGATGGCTTATAAATGGAACAAAAGAAAAAACAAAAACTTTTCCCTTTTGGTTTTTCATGCCTGTTAAAAGCGTAGAAATGAGCATTTATTGTTTAAAACAAGGAGTTCCTAAATCTTTTTTATGTCATGGGTTACTTTGTTAGTCTGAGCAAATGTATGGATCCTTTATCAGAATGTTATAAGTGCATAAAATAAAATATATCAGATTACAAAGAAAGCCAATTATATTGAAATATGTTGCTATTGAGTCATTTTTCAGTTGTGTTCCATTCTTCATGACTCCATCTGGGGTTTTCTTTGCAAAGATTCTAGAGTGACTAACCATTTCTTTCTTCAGCTCATTTTGCAGATGAAGAAACTAAGGCAAACAGGGTTGAGTGTCTTGCCCAAGGTCACACAGTTAGTGTTTGAAACTGTACTTGAACTCATGAAGATGAGTCTTTCTGCCTCCAGGTTCAGCATCTATCTACAGTGCCACCTAGTTGCCCTAAATATTGAACTATAGTTATCTAAATTTTTTAAAAGTTCATATCCCGCCCTCCCCCTGCCCCCAGGTTAAGAACCACTAATCTGGTATATCATTTGTCCTTTAGTTAATGTCAGGTGACTCATTTTCCTTAATTGCAAGGGATTCTAGGCTCTTTATGCTTCAGTTTACCTATATATCAGCTTATTTTATTAAATCAATAACTTTATTATGTATAAAATACCTTCTGCTCATAGGAAAAATTCACTAATGCATGTATTAGCATCATAATAGGAATTAGGGGAAATAGTGGTAAATCAGTGAACCTTTAGTACTTGAAAAGGTCTATAATTTCTTTCAATGTTGTGGTTACCCTCACCACTAATAGACTCTCTCTACCTTAGAAGATAGTTGGATAAGTTGTGAAATAAAACAGATCATCATCTAGTGATCAAGTTTTTTTGGTTTTGAGCCTCTGTGAACTCAGCTGGGTCATTGTTATGTGAGCAGGTACCTAGTCAGCTGCCAGAACCTTAATGGAAGCATCTCCATCATGGGGCCCCCTGTTAGAGCTTGTGTATCATTGTCAGTTCCTTTGAGAACTCAGTGCCTCTTCTGTGTCTGTAGGATGTTTCAGAGGGGGAACAAGTTTGTCTCAGTTCTTTCTGTGGGTCTAGGTACATTATACTAAGAGCCATTGATGAAGGTTCATTCATAGTTACAAACTCCAATATTAGTAATACATGTCTTGTTCAGTGGGATTGGCAGTAATGCCTCCTTGGTGCCTTTTTCAAATATTTTTTAGTTACTGGGATATTTCTATAAAACCAATTCAATTCAGTTCGATTCAATTTGACCGGCATTTATTAAGGGTCTCTTCTGTACAAACAGTGTACTGGGTACAAGGGATATAATGACAAAAATAAAATAATCTCTGCTCTTCTAGAAGCTCACATTTAACTTGGTATCATAGCATACACTTAAGAAAACCTATTTCATAAAATTCAGAGCTAGTAGAAAGCCTAGAGATCATCTGTTCTAACCTTCTCATTTTATAGATGAGATAGCTCTGCTTCCTAGGGAGGTAGAGGACTTACCCAGGGCCAAACAACTAGTGAATGGAAGAACGGGACTGTAATTTCCCAAGTTCCCTGACTTCTAGGACTCTATTCTTCTCCATTATTATGAAGAAGCAAGAGACGTGACCCATGAATAGGAAAAAATACCCATCTGATACAGTACACTAGAATGTGATTCCCCTCAGGGGTAGGGAAAGTTTCTGCCTTTATTTATATTCCCAGCATTTAGCACAGTTGTTGATATAACTTACATAAATGCATTAATAAATGCATTTGACTGACTTTTAAACCATTAGTTTAAACTGACAAAAAGCCTAAAATCAAGAGTGATTTGGGTGACATGCCGTTCACCTCTGTATGTCATACTTCAGGGTTTACCAAGTCCTTTGGTTAAGGAATAAAAATGTTTTCCCATCATACAGATGAGGATACTGAGTCTCAGAAAGATTATGGCTCTCCTGCAGCCTCACAGGCAGTAGGTATCAGTTGATACTTTCACTCAAATTGTCTGAACTTCAATCAAGTTATTGCGGTGGCTGGGATCTTATTCCTGGGGACTAGTTTTTCACATTTTGCTGTTCTTTACTGAGTGTGAGAGGAACCAAAAGTAGACAATTTGGGCAAATAGACAAAGGTGAAGACTGTCTCTTGTTGAGCTGTAAAGCTTCCAAATGGGGATAATGGTAATCATGACTTACTCTTTACAATTGAAAAAGGGCATTCACATAAACTGCTGATTTCTTGGTATGGGCTTCATGCAGATGATTTGTTAATAAACAGAGTTTGAGTCTTTCCAGAGCTGTCTCTGCTACTGTATATTTGGTCAACACAGATGTCATCCTCTCTTCTTCCTTGAGTAGTCATGGAATCAGAGAATAGAAAAGAACCACCA
This sequence comes from Pseudocheirus occidentalis, assembly GCA_028646575.1. Lineage (NCBI taxonomy): Eukaryota > Metazoa > Chordata > Mammalia > Diprotodontia > Pseudocheiridae > Pseudocheirus > Pseudocheirus occidentalis. Next base: position 185,951,444 of record CM053594.1, read on the forward strand.
GGATAGCAAATAATTATTTCCCAGCTGGTCTAGGCATCTTCCTTATGGTTCCTTTCTGAGTATTGTTTCAAGTTTAGTGTTAAATTCACTCTAGTAATGGAGTTTTTATAGAAACTCTTCTAACATATTGGCATTAGGATTTTTTTCCCTGATATTCAACCTGAATTTTCCTTTGCTTAATTTAGTCCCATTTCACTCACATATCCTGGACCTCTTTAAATAATTCTTTTCCCTTCTTGCCATTTGCACCTTTCCATTACTTGTAAAAAGTTGTCATAGCTCCCCGTAGACCTAATATTATCACTGTGATTCATGTTGGGCAAGGTCTGAATTCTTGTATCCGTCTAAAGGTATAGTCTAGAAATGTACTACCACTGGGTGAAAAGGTAACTTCTCAGTAGGAATGTCCATACTTGATCCTCAATAATAAGTCCCGAATGTAAAACAAAAACAAAATACCTTTTGGGGATTTAAAGGGAAAAGCAAGGAAGAGAAAGCCATTAGGTTTCTTTCCTTTTACACCTGCCAGAATGTTATTCCTTACCACAAACTCTTTTAGTCAATAAGTCGTTTATTAAGTTCTTAAATTATTATAATATTATAATATTATAAAAAGTTTTTATTATATTACAAAATGTTAAGTTCTTATATTATGAAATTATATGTTCTTAACTTATTGATAATTAATGAATTCTTAATAAATGTTTATTGGTAGATTTATTGATTAAGTTCCTACTTTGTGCTGGGCACTGTACTGTGCACTGGGGAGATAGAAAAAGAGCCAAAAGACCAGTCTCTGCTCTCAAGGAAATTGTAGTCTAATATATAAGTCTCCTGGACGGCTAGGTGGCGCAGTGAATAGAGCACCGGCCTTGGAGTCAGGAGTACCTGAGTTCAAATCCGGCCTCAGACACTTAACACAAAAGAACTAGCCATGTGACCTTAGGCAAGTCACTTAACCCCAATTGCCCTCCAAAAAGCAAAATATATATATAAAAGTCTCCTGTACAATGTTGGTCTGAAAGTGGTATCTACTATTATGGACTGAAATAATCAAGTATAGTTTTCTGTTCTTCAGTCTTACATTCTAACAGGAGAGACATGTTAATAAATCAGAACATACTGGATAAATCCAAAGTAGATGTTTTGTAAAAACTAGTTGGAAAAGAAGTTCTTAATATAAAATTATATGTATATGGATTTATATTTACATCTAGTTGACGTTCATGTTATGTGAAGGATATTGGAAACTATGAGCAGCATCTTTTTATTCTAATACCAATTGGATTCTTGAAAACGTGTCATTCAGTAGAACAATATTCCTAGTAAACATTATTATCATGGACATGTTTTCATACATGTAGGAAGCTCTAGAGGAGGAAACACCTTCCATCAAAAGAAATCAGCAACTCTTCTTCACTTTGTAGTCTTAGAGTTGTCTGGGGACAATAAAAGGTTGAGTAACCTGCCCATGGTCACATAACCAATTTGTGTCAGAGATAGAATTTGAACTCAGATCATCCAGGTTCCAGTCTCCCAGCCCATTCTTCACTCCCACTCCCCATCATACAACCCCATTTTGATTTTGTGCCAATGTTATAGAAGTTCTTCATGTCTGAAAGGTCAAAGATCATTTTAATGATGTTAATGTAATGTAGTAGTTATTGTAATATAATATAGTCGTTAGTTCTACTATATTATGAATAATATCCCTATTTTTTAAGGCAACACTGTATATTAAAATTAACTAGAGGTGTGTGCCTTTGTTTTTTTTAAACTACCCATTTCAGTTTTTACTGAACATTTGGAAAGTACACTGTCTAGAATTTAGTTAACTAAACAGTTGTTTATTTTGAATTGGAGCTCTTATAATTTTTACATAAGTTCATATTCAGCTACATCATCTTCAAAAAGTATAATTTTAAAATTTCTGGCCAACCAACTGCTGATGGCAGGAATGAAGATGTTTAGAAAAGTTTGCTTGGCTGTTTTTATGTTATAAGTAAAGAGGCAAGGAGCAGCAGCAGAGAGATAAACCTCCAATTATTATAAATAATCTGGGGGGGGCGGGAAGAAAGGAAAGCCCAATTACATTTGTGTGTATTTGCTCACATTTGGAATGGCCACATTGATGTTTGTGTGGTAGGCTTGTGAAGTTTTATATAAAACTGAGGGAAAAGAGTAAACTTCCCACTTTCCCCTCCTTTGTGACTATAAAGACCATAAAGAGCTCTAATCCATTAACAGCTGAAAAATCACAATTGTTTCCAGAATACTGAAAGCAGCTCTTACGATAATAATTGTAAAATGTAAAGTAATCACAAACAGGTTCATGCTCTGTATAACGATCAGATCACTCGAGTAAAAGCAGCGATTATGTGTTCCTAGACCACACTGGAGGTAGAAAACATGAACAGCATATCCTCTGACTGCATATTATTAAAAATGTAATACTTTATTTTTACTGTGCACTTCAAAGTTTGAATGGTCTGGCTAACTGAAATAGACAATACACATGCTTTGGAAAAATACATTAAAATTGCCCATACAGTAAGATAAATTGCTGTTTTACAGCCTTTCCACAATGTAGTAAATTTGTACTTCGGGTTCGATTGATAATAAATTTGCATAACATTTACTTGTGGGCTTTCATTATGCTAGCTCCCTTCTTTCAGCCCCTTCTTTTGGGTGGCACCATTGCATTGTATGTGTCCAAGGGCTTGCATCAGAAAAGAAAGGGCTGGGGTGGGCAAGGAATATAGGGACAAAGGTCTGTAATCAAACAAACAACAAAAATTGTAGCAGAAAACCTAGGGTATCAATTAAGATTTCCTGAGGACAGGTTCATTTGCACAATGGGCTACTAGGGTATATACACAGACCAATTCTGCTTCCTGCTCAGCTTTGAAACCTGTGGGAGCACGGTGGTCAGATTCTAGGGGTGCAGGAAAAGATAAGAAAAAGGATCTCACCTCCTTTGTCATTCAGTATTCATTCAAGTATGGCACATTGCAAGGACCTTGACCTTTTGGTAAAAATATTAAGAAGAAAATGCCATGATTAGTTGGTAAATCAGCCATGAAACTAATATCAAGCTAAGATGTGAAAGAAAGAAGGTTGGTTCAAAACAGAAACAAAATTAGGCAGAAATTAGGCAGTGGGTAAGTATGAAATTTAATGAAAATCAAGCATACAACTCAGTACTGATGGCTTAACTTCTTTAGAGTTCTTTTCTGTAGGTAGGTTGGTGTGGTGTCATTGGGAGACTGGGGAAAATGTTGCTTTGGCTGTGTTGAAAGAGGACTCCAGAGTCAGAGAAGACCTGGGTTTGAATTCTGACTTATCCTATAATCACCTAACTACCTCTGTCACTGGTCACAAATCATTTTGCTTACAGAGCCTCAGTTTCCCCATCTGTAAAAATTGTCAGTCATGCTATATTATCACCAAGGTCTCTTCTAGCTCTGACAGAAAAGATGATTTAACTGTATTTATTTTTTTAAGGTATAGTGTTTGTGATATTTCCCTTACTTTACTTTTATTATGTGCTCTGATTAATACCTGCAAGGTTATAAAGTACCTTACTGATACTAGTAGAGCATTAATATTTCTTGAACTATTCAAAAGGAAGATTATGATGGAGTGGGAGTGGGTGGAAAGAGAAAGGCATGTTGGTGGCCTATATTAATTGCATAGTTGTCTTTCCAGACCTAATACTCTCTGGATGACAATGTTAAATCATGTTCACAATCACAGTGTAAGAAAAGAACACCATGATCTGAATTTCATATTTGTCCATAGATCACCTAAAGAGAAGTGGATGGTTTGTATATATGTAGCTTTTTCTCTTACCCATAGGCTTTTTAACACTCTGAATATGGAACCTAAAATTACCGTATGTTTGTCCAGTATCCTTCATATGATTCTCAGCTTGTACCTTAATTTCTCCAGAGAAACTGAGCAAACCATATACTGGTCCTTCCTTGTTAACCACATTTTTTATTATCCAAGGGGCTCTGATTCCCATTTACTTTGACTTATCAAAGCCCCATGGTGAATTAGAGAATTAAGCTTTATTCACAAATTCTAAGCAGAAACGGAGGGGAGATGCCTTCCAACCCTTGACATGCGGAGGCCTTAAATTTTAAAAATTCAAACTACCAAATATATGCAGATTTGCTGAGCGGTGAATGAAGTTAGTGCCAATCATAAAACTATATATCTAATGCTCTAAAACACCTGCTGTTTCTCTCCTTATCTTCTCAAATCTGCTAAAGTTTCCCCTCAAGACAATATTTCCCCCAAGTGTCCAGTTGTACTAAAAAATGGAAATAATGTGATAGGTTTGCATGTTAGGTGTTAGACAGCCTGGTATTCATTCGGGGACAGGCGTGGTAACAGTTTACTTGACTTGGCTTTTTTGAGTTACTGGGTTAAAAAGAGAAACTTTCTTCTTCTGTTGTTTAAGTATGCCATTGTTTCTGTTAAAAGTATGTTGATACATGTTTTGATTTATGAATATGTGCTGCTCTAAATAATAATCGACATGTTAGCAAAAGATAAAGGGTTACCAAGAGAAGTTAGAGTAAATCTAGATTCTCTTTAAACCATTGATCACAGTATCTATTCTCATAGCAGTGACTACTACTTGACCATAACGAGAGAGAGAAGAAAGATCATATTTATGTGAAATATTTTAATGAGTAGTTAAGGTGAGATCAGTGTGCACCTGTTGACCTTTGCCAATTTTTATTTATCCTTGAAATCTATCTATAAAGTTATGGTATGATACTTAAAATAGTAGGGTCCATAGATAGCATTTTATACTTATACTGAAAATTATGGAGGCACTTTTGGGCCCTGTGATATAACATCAATGTCAACTCAAAGTGGGAGAAAAATCTGTAAAATGCTTAATAAGATATGCTTATGTTGCTTATCAGTATTTGGGGAATCAACAAAAAAGGGGGAAAGCAGTATTTTCCTTTTAAAATATTGTTAAGAGAAAGACATGATATTAATGACATGGGGGTTACTGGAATCCTAAAGCTGTTTTTCAGTAAAAGCTTTGTACAAGTAAACTATCCAATTTTGTGGTCTGAATCATACAAATTAAACAAAGACACCAAAAAAAACCAGGAGAAGGAATAGAAAGGTATTTTAATTCAGTGTTTCTGAGCACAATAAGGAAGACAGTTAACTAGATAAAGAATTCTTATGAATAAGGAGCTAAATCATAAGTAAAATGCTAATTTATAGGTGTATTTAGCTGTGGAACAGATGGAAAAATGGGAATGTGTTAGGAAACTAGGTATTTGTAGAAGCTAATGAAGTTAATTGGTCTGATTTGACTACCTTATTTTCCCCAAACCCCTAAAGACTGGGCTTTTTTATTTCTTTAATTAAAAATGAGTTTGGTATGTTAATATTATAACCTTTCATTTTTTCTCAGTTTTCTATACACATGTCTTATTTATAGAATCACCCTTAGGAGTCCAGTATTAGAACATTAGAAAACTGGGAGTTGTAAGAAGGGTGCTAATACTGTACAAAAGCCATTAGCCACATACATTGGGATAATATGGGCTTTTCAACCTTATTATTATTTTCTTGTCCTGTTTCCTTTTTGATTACATAGAGAAAACTCCATTTTTCCCCTGCAGCTGTAAAATGGTACAAGTTGAAATATATAAAGTAATGATTGTAGTTCAGAATTAAATTTTTAAAGACCAGTTCTTAAATAGATTTTGATTGGTAAAATTACATGGTAAACTCCCATTGAAATATCAACAGTGTGAAATCAGAGAAATCATAGCCCTGAGTTAAACAAAGCCATGTGTGTGGATCATTTCCCCTAAATTATTACTTTTATGTGGAAAAAAAATTAAAAACCAAAATATTTTGCTGTACATCAGAGTGCTTTTTTTTTTAAATTAAGAGTGTTGTATTTAGGGCTGCCACCTCACAATATATTGGTGAATATTAAATGTACTATTGCATACAGCAAAGCATGCTGGGATATAATTTCTCTAATGTCATCACAAACATATTGCATTTGTATTGATTGTCTATGATTTCTGTATATGGGTGATTGAGTTTGAGCAAACTACTTATGGTTTCAAAGGATTTGGATAATGTTACACTGTAGGGTTGGAAATCTTTTTGAATACTGTATTGCAAAGGGACAAAGACATAGTTTTGGTGCATTTATTAGGCCCCTGCTGTAGAAACAAGGAACAATAAGCCATCTTTTTTAAGTTAAGAGATCTTGGAACAGGCTGCTCTAATAAATCCTGTGTTTAAGAAGAGCGGTACGTGCTACAATGCTGAAGTTGTTTATTCATCTGGAATGTATTAGAATCTTGATTAATAAGAAGACATCTGCAGTTTTACAGAAAAAAAAAAAGAAAAAAACAGAGTGGGCAGTTTGGCAAATGAAATGGAACCCAGGAAAGAAAAGTCAGATCTATAGAATATTGATGTCTCTGTTGTATTTCCACAAAGTGATTTTATTTTTAAAATCAACAAAACAAAGGATTAAAATTGTGTTTTAAAGTGTGTACGTTAAGAATTACCATGGATAACTTTGAAAATAGGTAGGTCTTTAAATAATTCTAACATGGAAAATATATTGGCTTTAGGTATGTTATTCTAAAAGAGCCAAATGAAAAGTTTTTAAAAAGTCAGGCATCTGCATGTTTTGTCTGCATAACACCAAGCATATGGATGCTTCTAAATGCTCTGAAATTTTGCATCACATAGACAAAACATTTTGATATTTAATAGAATTTCTCACTTTTCATCTGGGTATTCTGGAATTGTATGAGCACAAACTGTAGTTCTCTAACTTTCTAAGACATAGCATTTCTAACAATTATAACAAAGATGACGGCAATTCTGTATTAAACTATGTGTATTAAGATGTCTGATGGTTACCCAGATTGTCTTAGAAGAGGGCACAATCAAATTCTGCCATTTGCAGATAACACAACAAAATTTGTGCAAGTTAAAATCAACTTGTGCATTGCCTGAATGGTAGTATAGTTTATAAATGGAGTAATATGATCTGAAAACATCATTTGGAAGATAACACTGTTGGCAGCCTCTTTCTGGAGAAATTGGCACCCATCAAGTTATTGATCAGTCATGGAAAGACCATTGCTGAAGGCAAAAATTCATACATATCACCATCATTCCTGTTACTAGATGAGAGTAAATTCTGGTCAGATAAATATATGACACCTTAACAAAGAAGAAAGTAAAAGTAACTGAGAAACAATAGCTTTGCTTCATCTCTAGTCATCCTAATAATGGGGAAACTATACTTCTGATGGCAAACTGTTTACCTGTATTAGATACATGGTATCAGTTGAGGGTTTTCCAGTCATTAAATCACTAATTGCTTAGAGATAACTAAGCAGCAGCATAGTATCTGGTAGATTTTTAGAAGCAAGCTTAGGGGGAAAGGTATTCATAATTGCAAAGTTAAGCAGGGGAGTATAGTAAGCTAGTGATAAGAATTCAGTTTAATTCAAAGAAGGCTAAGGATGCTTAGAGATGGAGGTGAGAAGGGGGTATATTTTAGGCTGCTATGTAGACTGTTCACAGAAGCACAGAGACAGAAGAGAAAATGGTGAATTATGGAAGCAACTAGTAGTCCAGTTTGTGTGGTACTGCTTCTAGCACATTAGCTGTGTGACTATGGACAAGCCATTTAATCTTAATGTTATAGAGCGGGAAAAGGGGATAATGAGAAATAGAACCAAAAAAGGCAGGTGGGAGCCAGATTATAAAGAGTTGATAATATGCTTGTCTAAGATACACTAGATCTTAGATCTGGAACTTAAATGAACCTTACAAACTATTTCAGAACCACTGAGGGTTTTTTGAACAGAGGAACAGCATGGTTAGACAGACTCATGGCCTTAGAATGCTTATTTTGGCAGCTATGCATTGATGGTAAATAGGACAGAGAAAAGACAATCAGCCAAAGGTTATTACAACTCTCCCAGGGAGAGATGATGAAGTTGTGAAGAAGTGTGATAGCAATAGGAATGGAGAAAAAAGGAATGGATATGAAATGTTATGGAGGTAGAATTGACAAGGCTGAATGACTTATTGGCTATGGTAGTGAAGAGAGGGAGAACTCAAAGGTGGGCTCCAGAGAGTCTCTGGCACTCTCTAGAGTAATGGAAATATTTGGAGGGTTTCCAGATTTATTGGGAGGTAGGTAATGAGTTCCACATGACACACATTCTGTTTGAGATGTTAGTAGGACCTCTAGGAAAATTATCTACCAGATACAGTTGGTAAAGTAGGTCAGACTCAGGATATGTGTGTGTGTGTGTGTGTGTGTGTGTATGTGTGTGTGGCTATGCAGATTTGAAAATTGTCTATGTAGTGATAATAGGATCTTAATCAACACATAGGATCTGATGAGAGCACCAAAGGAGAAAGTGTAGAGGAAAAAGAGGTACCAAGACAGAAGCATGGAGAATAATCATACCTATCAAGGTCAAGAATTCCTTGATGAACAAAAAAAAATTTGAAAAGAGATGAAGAAAGAGAAGCTAGACAGGACAAGGATATAAAGCATTCATTGACAATGAAGTCAAGAGAAGAAAGAATTTCAAGAGGAGAAGGTGGTCATAATATATGTTTATTGAATGAAATAGAATTAAATTGAATCTGAAGGGGAAAGTTCACATGCTAAAACACCAGCAAAGTTAAGAAATAGGTGGGAAAATTTTTTCCTGTAACATATAATGTTCTATTTTCAGAGTTTTCTGGGCAAGACCCAATTTTAAAATTGTAGAAAAGAAATTGAGGGAGGGCAAATACACACTTATTAAGCACACTACTTTGTGCCAGTCATGCACTAATCACTTTGCAAATATTATCTCATTTGATCTTCAATCAAAAATAGAAAAAAAAAAGAAGTATAGTGATTAAAAGAATCTTATACTTCAGGATGGAAGGAAGGCTATTAACAATTTGCTGCTATCTTTTGAATGCTAGGATTCAAACTAAGCCAACACTGAAATCAAAATCCATATGTTGCATATGTATATTCCTTGATATTTTTTTCTTTTGATTCAGACCTCAACTTATCTGTAATTTATAGTGATCGAGAATTATCAAGGCATTGGAAGATTAAATCACTTACCCAGGATCACACAGGCAGTAGTACTCGAACCCAATTCTTCCTGGTTCCTTGGTTGATCCTCTAAATAGTGTTCCAGGTTACCTCTCAGGGGATGCTTATATATTTCAGTTTCTGTACTTGGGTTTAATCTAAATATGTGTGTATACATATATACATGTAAGTATATATATGTATGTGTGTATATATGTGTATGTATATATACACACATATGAATGTATGTATGTAGATATATACACACACACACACACCATTATAGCTTGCCAGTGCATATAGATTGAGATAAGTGCTCCTTGAGGAGAGGGGTGATATGGTCAGACCTCTGCTCTAGGAAAATCACTTTCAAATCTAAGTGGAGGATGGATTGGAGTGGAGTAAGCCTTAAAGAGAGACCAATTTTAGAAGACTATTTGAATATTCTAGGTGATAAGAGTTTGTATTAGGGTACTCTTTGTATGAGTGGAAAGAAGGGGACACATGCAAGAATTGTGGGAAAAAAGAGATGACAATATTTGTAATGGATTGGACATTGGTGAATGTGAGTGAACGATTAAGTACGACGGCAAGCTTGCAGGTCAGGATGACTGAGGGGATGACTGTACCCTTAGAAGTAATAAGGAAGTTGAGAAGGCAGAGTTTGATGGAAAAGTGGTGAGTTCTGTTTTAGACAGAGAGAATTTGAGACGCCTCTGAAATCACCAGTTTGAGATGTCTACAAGTCAGTCTATAAGCTGGGGACATGGGATTATAGTACAGGAGAGAGACTTGAGCTAGATATATAGATCTGGAGATCATTTAGTTAGAGATGATTAGTGAACCCGTGGAATTTGATTAGCTCACTAAATGAGATAGTAGAAGAGAAGAGTGCCTAGGACAGTGCCTTGGGGGACACACATGGTTTGTGGTTGTGACTCGGATGAAGATTTAGCAAAGAACACTGAAAAGAAGACTGTTATGAAAACCCAGTAAAGAGATAGTATCCAGGAAGAGATGAGGATCAGCAATGTTAGAAATTGTTGAATGGTCTTGAAGGATGAAGATTGAGAAAAGTTGATTAGATTGGACCACTAAGTGCTCGTTGGCAACTTTGGAAAAGGTATTCAGTTAAATGAGGAGGGAAAAAGCCAGACTGAAGAAGGGTTAGCCAAGATGATGAGAGATAGCAGATAATAGTTGAGCTAGGTAGGATCAATTAAGAATTTTTTTAAGGAAGAGGAAGGTATGGATGTTAATAGACATTAGTGAAGGAGACAATTAGCTAAATAGAGATCAAATATATGAGAGAGAAAGAGAGAGGCAGTGATGGAAAGAGAGAGAGAAAGAGAGAATAATGGAGACAATGAAGGTATTTTCAGGGTGTATGTAGAGAGATTTGCTTTGGCAAGGAGAACCTCTTAATCAGTCCATAAACATTTATTAAGCACCTGCTATGGGTCTGGAACTGTGCTAAGTGCTGGGTATGCAAAAAGAAAACAGCAGAACAGTCTATGCTCTCAAGGATCTCACTGTCTAATACAAGAGATGATATACAAACCATATACATCAGAGTCAGGAGTGAAAGGAGAGATAGCAGGAACAATGTTTGAATATGATGAGATGAGGAGGAGGGAAGAATAATTTTTATCAAATTTTTCTCAGTTAAAAGGGTAAAGGAGGGGTATGGTAGGATACTTCAGAAATAAGAAGGTTTAGGAAATAAGAAGGTCTTTAGGAGTGTAAAAAATGACTCACTGCCATACATATATTCCCCTCATTTTATATATGGAGAAAGTAAGACTGAAAAGGTTGAAGATCTTCCCAAGATTAACATATCTAGTAAGTGTATGAGGGAGGATTGAACTCAGAGCTTTTTGAGTTGAAGTCTAGCTCATCAGTGATAATGCCTTGCTTGAGAGGTGTCACTGCTATGATCAGAGTAACAGAAGGAAGACATTAATCTGGATATACCTAGACAAAGAAGCAATAGTTAAACTGTTGATTATTTTTAAATGATCTTTATTTTTAAAATTTTTTAAAATATTAGAGAAAGTGGGGAAAAGAGAGAGAGAAAGACTGGGTGGGAAAGAGGGGGAGGAAGGAAAGAAAGATTGATTCTGAATGTTAGTGAGCAGAAATAATGAAGCCCTTGAAATGAGCAGGAGTGTTGAAACCTTCAATGGAATGTGAGAGGGCTTAAGGTCACGTGACCACAGCTAAAGTGAAGACTATGGTCAAGACTGTGGGCAAGAGAGGCAACAACAAGGATAGAACACAACATCAATGATAATTGAACAGAATCCTACCTCAGGTGTGGAAAGAAAATCAATGTACAAGTTGAACTCACTTAAAGGTAACATGCTGGTAATGAAGTAAAGAGATAAAATTGGAGAATTCTCCAGAAAGCAAAATCTTTCTTCAGAGGATGGTAGAGGATAGTTAAAAAGATGACTAAATGACAAGCTTAAAATGATATAAAAAAAAGCTTCCAAATAGGTACTGAACAATCTTTCTAAAAATGTATCTTAAAATAACTACATTACAGTTTCTAGTGAACCTTTTTGCCTTGTGGCCTCTTAAGAGAGGAGCTGTGGGGAAAAAGTTAAAAAAATAAAGAATAAAACATAATTTAAAAAAACAAAGCCGTAAAATTTAGAGAATGAGCCTCTTGACCCTTCGAGAAAGCAAAAACAAGATTTTCCTGGACCTTCAAGGTGTTGATGCCCTCTTCCTCTTAAAGTTACTTTGTAGTTGAAGTTATTTCGTGAACATTTTGCACTTCCTTTCCCTGGATATTTGATATCCCTCCAGTAAGGATATAAACTCCTTGAGGGGAGAGATTGCTTCATTTTTGCTTTGTTTCTCCTAACATAGTAAATAGACCCAGGAAATATTTGTTGGATTGAACTGAAATAAGATGCAAGCTAGTTGGAATCCAATGTTTCTTACATTCTTAGTAAAGTACTATGCACATTATGAGCATTCAAGAAATATTAATTGAATTTAATTGAGCTTTGGAGCCTTTGGAGCAACAAGAGCATTTTAAAAATGTTCGCACATCTTCACCAAATCTTCCCTCTACAGAGCACAAGTCCTTTATAAATTTTAATCAGTTTAGGGGATATTTGCTTCTTAAACTTGTGTAAAAGAGATAACTACTTTAGGGTGTTTGGCCCCCAATATCCTACCTTCCCCCACCCTTGTAACAATAGTTACCAAAGTAAGAAATTAACCTTTTATAAAGTTTAAAATCAGAAACATTGAAGTCCAAAGAGGAACAGTCAAGGAATTTATACATAACAAAAATATGCATTAAAGATATAAGAAAATTAATTTAAAATTAAATCTTTTGAACTCATCAGAGTGGGCATGTTGAAAATAGGCAACCCTATGTAAAGAAGATAAATAATGATTTCTTAGCATTAAGATGGAGCATTTAGGTATAGACAACCTCCAATCCTAAATTTCACTATGAAAGTTTACAGTTATTTTGTGCATTGCTAATTTGGAACTGGAATAGTATTTTCCAGTAGAAGCAATGCTGTAAATGGTGGTTAGGTCAGCTCCTAAAAGACTTATTTAACCAATAAAGTAACTAAATTATGACCCTAATCATCTCTGATAACATAGTTTTTATACAAAAAAATGCCTTCTAAGGAACACATGTCTTTCTGTTCCTGGGAATAGGAGCAGAGATTACCCTCCCTCCCTCTTCCTCTCTTAACCAGAGTTAATTCAGAGTTCTGGCTTCCCTAAGTCCCAGAGTAGCAGCTCCTGGGGGGGGGGGGGTGGCATTGTGTGGACTCCTGCAAACAGTTCAAGGGTTGGGAGGTTATAGCATCAGTGGCGCCTTTGACAGGGAGCTTAGAATTGGAAAAAGAGTCAGTGATTTATGTACAAATAAGACGCTAAAGGCTCTCAAAAAGGGGAAGGTTGGGAAAGCAGAACACGGGAGTTATGAGTAGAGACATTCTACTGTCCGCAGGGACTATACCATTGACAGGGGTATCCATGTAGGGGTCAGACAAGGTGCTGGCTGCTTTTGAAGTGGGAGTGATGGTGACCAACTCCTTCAGGAATTGTTTTGTGTTCCATCTGTGTGGGTACTCATCTCATCATGCCATCTTGTTCACTTCCTTCCATAGTTCTCTATAGAAGTTCTATTCAATACATCGGAGACCTCCCTCTGATATTCCCAATATTTTATGAATATTAGTATAGTACCGTCTGATAAGACTTTAGTATCATTTATTGGCAAGTCATATGTTGCCTGAACCTTGAACAATAGAATTACTATCTAATTCTCAAGAGAAATATTGTATATCTTCTGTGCCTCCACTATCTTCCTACTCCCATGTACCTCCTTGGTTCTTTAGTACTGAAAAAAAAATAACTGCCAATTTTACCCCATTTTTATATTGAATAAACTTATCTCAAACTTTAGGCAACTTAGGTAATAGAACATTAATCATAATCCATTTCAATAATAATAATAAATTATTTGGGATAAAAGACACTTAAAGCACACTTGGTCCTTCAGATCGGTAATATTATTAATCAACTGAGTAATCCATATTAATCAGCCTAGCAGTAAAATTACTAATCAGCTTGATGATCTAAGCAATCTTCCAAGGAAATAAGCCTGCCTTGAATTTAGTAAGTGACAATAAAAGACTTTTTAAAGGAAAGAAGTAGCTATTCAAAGGAATTTTACTTCCACCTTGCCAAAACTCCACCTTTTGCTACTGACAGAATGTAGAATTTGGTGATCTCTTAAAGCAAACAAATGACTCTTTTAATTTTACCCATCCTTTCCCACCCTCAGAGAAAATTATCAGAAGTAAGAGTGGTTCCACTATAACATCTGCCAAACCATTGATCCCTAATGTTTATTTGGTTGATCTGACTTGTTAAGAAGGTGTTCCCTTCCTTCCTTTCTACTCCATATGAGTCCCTTTTGAAGTTGCACCCTTGATGAAAGATGGTGACCTTCTTTGAAAGGTGATACTTGAGTAGCTGTACCCCTCTCCTAGAACAAATTCCCAATGTTCTTAAAGGAAACTGTATATAAAGGTCTTGGTGGTGGAAGACAGACTTCCATATTTTGGAATGAATCCCACAACCCTCACCGCATTGTTGGAGAAAGGCAGAAAGACATTTGAAACGGGCAGACATCAGGTAGGCTTAGAATGACCTTACATGTAGGCAAAGCAGCAACCTGACTTGGTCATTTTGGTCAACGTAGTGCAGTTAAACCAGTTGGAAATTCATCCATTCTGTAGGTTAAACCAGAGCTGTTTGACTTGATTTTTTCACTTTTCAACTCATTGTTGGGAAAACAATTGTAGGGAAAACTATTTCTCCAAATATAAGATCATGTAAAGAACAAAATTTCAAATGTCTGTGAATAGGTCTTCCAAAACAGTTGGGGAAGTGAATTGGAAGTGGCAGTAAGGGTGAGGTTAGAAAAAGACAACTCAAATTTTGCATTGCATCTTCTTTCCCCCATGGAGTGCTTTCAGTACAGTGATTTGTTTTTAAACAGCTATTCATAAAAAGTGACTCTGCATAATTTGTATTTTAATTTTTGAATGAAACCAAATGTATAAAATATCGCACAGATTTGACTGTTCTTCAAAACAAATCAGGTGCCCTGGGACATAATGTGTATATTTAATAATGCTTCCTTCTATCTCTGAAGATTACAAAAGGGAATATGATAGAGTAGAAAGCCAGCTCATCTTGAATGAAGAGATGCATTCAAGTCTTGACTTTAGATTGCAATGTCGCGGGAAAGTCACTTAACCTTGATGAGCCTCAGTTCTTTGTTTTAGAAAAAGACAAAACAGAAATAGAAATGATATTCTATCTACTTCATTGGGCTATTATGAGAAAAGCACTTTACAAATTTTAAAATCTTATGCAAATGCGAGTTATAATATGAATCACTCCTAGATTTGAAACTTTTTGCTTGGCATTATTTTCACCCAACACTTTTTGTGAGTTTGCACTGCTTTGTCTCGACTGTCTTACTTAACATATAAATGGCAGCCACTTTCAAGCTGTTCAGAGTCTGAGCAATAACCTCTGCCCTTAAATGTCACAAAGAAAGCTAGACTGATTACAAAGAGATTAAATATATAACTTTGGCCTTATTAGCACCATGTCCTAAACAAGTAGGAAAATGAGCCATGGCCTCAAAGCTTAACTAACATGGTTGAGGATGATTATTAGTCCTTGCCTGACATTCGAGTCATGAAGGACTCTCTTCCATCATAGTAAACCACCAGTGTTAAGAATTCCAACAATTTGTCTATTCCATTATTCCATTGTCTGTTTCATTACTGTTATTGTTATGTAGTAGTAAACCACCAATATTAAAAATTAGTGACGATAATTAATTTTGATGGTAATTAAGCAATTGCTAAATACTACCAGTATTAAAAATTGCCAACAGTTATCCAAAATAATTTAATCATTCACACAAGTGAATGAAAACTACAGAAACACAATAAGCATTTTCTTTACTTGACCAAGAAGGAATAAAGAATACATTCAAAGATAAGGCAAGGCTTGCTTATGCTCAAAAGCATCCCATAGACTTGATTGCTTGCACTGAACCCTTAAACGAGTTCTCTTTGAGGCTGGAGCTTTCCATTCTCCTTGTAAAATTTCTGTGTATGTAGCTTAGCAGATGTGAAATATTTAAAACCTCAGAAAAACATGGTAAAGAACCTGCTTAGAAAAGATCGCGGGTGTGTAGATGTGGTTGATGACACAGACTGTTGAGTCCTTACAGAGAATTGTTTGTCTTCTGTTTTAAAATGGCTTTAATTCCTCCAAATTGCTCCTTGAATAATAGGAAAAAGGCAATTTGAATTTCAGTGACAGATTGGACATAACAGGTTGCAACTATTAGGTCTAATTTTACCATACTGAGAAATAAAATTGCCTAAACATAAACATCGATCACTGATGCAGTAAATTAATTTGTACAGAAAAAGTAGTTTAACTGCAGTGCACATTAAACATAGAAAATTTTCAAAATTACTGCTCTCTGAATTAATTTGTACACTTGTTTACTTGTTAAAAGCACCACATAAATTCCTTTTCCTTTTTTTTCCCTTGTTAAATCACTGTGGGTTCAGATGGAAAAAAGACAGAAGCATGAAAAACGACAAAAGAATGGAGAGGTGGGGCTGCCACTCAAACTATTCCAACTCCTTGAAATATTTTTTTTGCTTTTTTCCTTTGGTTGTGAGATGCTGCTTTGCTCCCCTTTTGTTCCTAAACCAGTCAGGTGGTCAACTAGCATTTATCCAGCATCTGCTATGAGCTAGGCACTGTGCTAAGTTCTGAGGATACAAAGGCAAAAGACCAGACCCACTCTCAAGGCAATTATAGCCTAATGGGAGAGTAAAAACATGCAAACCACTGTGTACAAACTACACATACACATACAATGTGCATGCACACACATGCACATGTACATATATACACATGTGTGTACACACAGGTGCATATATACATGGGTGTATATATATGTACGTATGTATATATGTATGTGTGTATGTATGTAAACTGTAGATAATCAGCAGAGGGAAGGCACTAACATTAAGAAAGTCTTGTAGAAAATGAGATTTTAACTGAGATTTGGAGGAAGCTAGGAAAGGTCAGAGATAGAAATAAAGAGGGAGAGCAGAGTGTTCCAGGCATGAGGGTCAGCCAGTGAAAATGCTTCAAGTCAGGGGATGGAGTTTCTTGTACAAAGAACTGCAAAGAGGCTGTTCATAGCATCATAAATTCTTTTACCCAGTTCATAACTATTGCTAAAGCCATGATTCCTTCTGCACTTTTAGCAATAAAAAGATGATGTTTCTGTAGGCTTTCATTATATTTTAAGCTGCTCACATTTATGTATTGCACTAAGGTTACCAATTTCTCTCATCACAATAACCCTGTGTGATAAGTAATACAAATTTTATTATCAAAGTTTTACAGATGAGGGCACTAGGTGGCACAATAGATAGAGTGCTGGGGCTGGAGTTGGGTAGACTTATCTTGCCGAGTTCAAATTTGACCTTAACCCTGTTTGCCTCAGTTTCCTATTTGCAAAATGAACTGGAGAAGGAACAAAAACAACAAAACTCAGGCTATGAGAAGCTCCATGGTTTGCCCATGATCATGCTGCTAGTAAGTGTCTAAAGCTGGATTTTGATCCTATCTTATTTTTGTTAGTAGTGGTATATAGTAATTAGAATCATTTGGGTTGTTTCAATGGTGTGTTAATTCATTCATTTAATTATGTTCTTTGGATTTATATGTTTGTCAATTCAAAGAACTCCTGTTTTAGAAATTTACCCACCCTCCCCTAGTCAGTTTGTATTAAGTCATCTGAAACCAATCAAGTACAAGATATAACTTGAGTCCTGATAGGTATAATGGTTGTAGTTTCTTAGTAGATTGAAAGATAGATAGATAGATAGATAGATAGATAGATAGATAGATAGATAGATAGATATAGATAGATAGACAGACAGACAGACACATATACATATGAATTTGAAGCAGGATCATAGATCGTAGGTGAAGAGCTGGATAAGATCTTAGAAGTCATACAGTCTATACCTTTTATTTTATAGATGAGGAAACTGAGGCCCTATGTGACTAAATAACTTCCCCAAGGTCATCAGATAGTAATATTTGAACCCACATGTTCCTGACTCCATGCTCCTCCCTCTCTCCATTATGGCACACCGCTTATTTATTGATTATTATTAACAATAATGGTCATTCACATTTTCAGGGTTACCATAGTAGTGGGCATTATAAATATTAAGTATCCCTGTTTTTACACATAAGATTATAAAGACTACTTTGTTTTTGAAGTCCAGAGAGTAGTAGTTCATCTTTGCTGTCAAAATAATAATAATAAATAGCTTATTCTTACCTAGTGCTTTAAGGTTCCCAAAGCTCTTCTGTACATTAACTCATCTGATATTTAGTATAGTCATTTTAGAGAAGAGGTATTGCTATTCTAATTTTATAGCTGTAGAAGCTGAGACATGGTGTCATTAAATGTTCTTCACCACCCCACATACAGAGAGGGGGAATAGGGAGAGAGACAGAGACAGAGAGACAGAGAGGGAAAGGGAGAGGGAGAGAGGGAGACTGAGAGATGGAGACAGAGAGAGAGAGAGACAGACACAGAGAGGCAGAGGCAGAGATACGGACAGAGACAGAGACAGAGAGAAATAGAGAGAAAGAAAGGGAGAGGGAGAGAAGGGGGGAGAAGAGAAACAGAGACAGAGACAGAGCACATACTTAGTATTCAAGTACACTCAAAGCCTTTTTTTCCCACCAGCTAAGTGGTGTAGGGGATAGTGTTCTGTGCTTAGAGAAAAGAAGACCCAAGTTCAAATGTTTCTTTTAGATGCTTCATGGTTCTGGGATGGGCATTTAAGAAGGGCATTTAACCTCTCAGCCTCAGTTTCTTCATCCATAAAATGAGGGAGCTGTACTTGACTGGCTCTTAGGCCCCTTCCCGATCTAAATCTATGATCCTTAAAAATATTACGTGTCCATTTGCAACAGTGACATGTTCTGCACTGGGAAGCAAGCAACCTGTTCTTTGTCCATTATATAATTTTTAGAAAGTGACCCAAGTGGTCATCTTTCTGTAATTATATGATGAGTCATATATAATAAAGTGTGGATAGCATTCTTAGATCATTCAAGCTACTGTGGAACTGGAGCTGCCAATGTGGTTCAATTTGATACTATCTACTGCCTACAGTTTTCAAGGACAGTGGTTCAATTCAAATACAGTTCTGATAAGTGGCAGGTTTTCATGTCTTTAATGCCTTGACAAGGGCATCACTCTCAGGAGAGGGAGGTGAAACCATTTGGAAGAGGATTCCTTTCCTGCTCCTTTGTGCTGACACACCAAGATAATGGACAATTAAGAGAGCCTTCACTGCAGGTGAAAGTATGGGGTTATCACTAATATAAAGGAGCCCATGGGGTGTTGGGATGTGAAGGGTAGGAGGAATGGGAATTTTTTTTAAAGCATATAAAACACAGATGAGATACCTAATAACTGCTTACATATTCCTTTTTTTTACATGTGATAATTGTGAATGATTTGAGCTTTCAGTGTTACCCAGCAATAACTTTTTTCTTTTTTTTCTTTTGTTCTTTTTTTTTCCCCTAGTTTGGGGATATGGTGCATTGCATTTGACAGAAAATATTGTAGAATACTTGCCACTTTGACTGGTTTATGGCTGCCATTCCATTGGCAAACCCCCATGGCCATAATGGACTCTAAGTAAATTTTAGAGGTGTTAGTTAATTCAGTGGAATCTGATTAAGATTCTAGGGGTAGTAGCAATAATTTTGATAGTATTTAACATCTATAGAACAACTTACGTTTAATCTTCATTTTGGTTCTTAGTTAATATAGTGTTGTTATGAAGATTCCTTTTTTAATGATGAGGAAACTGAGTCAGAGTGAAAACCAGTGTTTTTTCTAAGGTTCAAGAGGCAATAAATGTCAGGATTGAAATTCAAATTCAGGTCTTCTGACCCTCCCCCCTCTCCTTCCCACCAGTCTCTTCAAGTGAAAGACCCTGAATACACTGATCCTCCATTGTGTTTTCTAATCCCCTACTGGATTTAAATACTCTTATACATTATTGCAGATACATTAGAGAGGTATTTGGAATTATATAATTAATGATAATTTCCAGGGTTGCCTTTAGTTATCACATATTCCAAGGAGGAGCATCTTTACTCTTCTTTGATAGCTATGCCTCCTGGATATTGTTTTTGGTTTCCCTCTAGTTACACACACAGCTTCTGTACAAGTAAGAGCTTAATAAATGCTTGTTGATTTGTCATCATGGTTGTGAGGTAGGAAGGGGGGAGGGTTGTGCCATGGCGAAGTCATATTGGCATAAATCATACTTAGGAGCATGCAGGTGAATCATATGGGAATCACTGTGATAATTATCTTCTCATCCTTGTCCTTTGAACCCAGGAAAATGCCCTGGTGCAGTGATTAATTTATTGTTGGGGCCAGGGCTCAGGGGAGGGTACTGCTTGTCAAATCATATGGTGTTTCTTAAAGTTGAGGTGATAGTGGTACTAAACTGATTGTAGACCAGCTTAACTGATTTTCTTCTAACTTAAACTTTCATTTGTCTCTTAAAAGCCTAAAACTGTCAATAAAGCATACTGCTTCAGCCTGAAGAGATGTGCCTGATTAGTTAAGGTGATGAGGATGATGATGAGAAGAGAGAGAGATGCAGAGAGATGAGAAGAGAGAGACAGAGAGAGGGGAAAAAAGAGAGACAGAGAGAGAGAGAGAAGAGGGAGAAAGAGGAAATGGGACAAGAGAGGGGGTGGGAATGGTGGGAGAGAAAGAGAAAGTATGTTAACTGCTTTGACTGTAAAATACCCCCTGGTAGCCAGAGATAAGACACCTTCAGCTGCTCAGAAAGCCTTAGACAGGATGTAAATGAAGCCAATAAAAAAATCATTTGAGATCCAGCCATTTTTCTACTCTTCTCTTATTTCCAGCTCTGACAGCAAAAGGCTTAATTTATTATATTGCATGCCGCACTTACAGGCTCAGCTGAGGAAGTTGCAGTGGGCTGTTTTAGATAGGAGACTCTACAAAGAACAAGATATCTAAATTTCTGGAAAGAACTGAACTTTAGACTTTTAATCAGTAATTCTAGCAAAACCTTCCTGAGTGGAAAGAGTATGTAAGAAAAGGAAAACCCTATTGATTGTCAAATTATGCTGTCTTGTTCCCTCCACATTTATTCATTTGTTTTTATTTGGTGAGTTAGACATAACCTTTCTCACTGGATCGATCACAGGGGTTCAGATGATTGCCCAAGATTAATAGTTTATTCAAAGTAAAATTAAACATATAGACAGAAAATAAAATAATCCTTAAACAAAAGTTTAAGGCTACAGTCACAGTACAATTCACCATTCACACAGTTGAAATTAGGAACATTGTTTCATCCTTCTCTGTTTTCTTATTATTAATCTCATAATTATTAAAATTTTTATGCACTTCATGCTTTATATAATGGAAAAGATACTGGCCTTCCCTAGAACTTCATAATCCCAAACTAAACAAACTTCTACATAAGGAAAAAACAAGCACAGCCTCTAATAAGCAAAACAAAAATGCTGAACAGATATACACACATACACACACAACACATTAAATTTTAAAAAGAGAGGGAGATGTTAAACACAGCATTAAGTATCCATCATTTGGATGCTAGCAGTTACAAAAGAGGTTGGAAAACTAAAGAAACAATAACTTTGCTTCAGCTTATTCAGGGCACTTTCATGGAGGAGTAGAGATTCTAGGGACTTTTCAAAGGAAGGAAAGTAAATCCTTTATGACATACTGTGTATCAGGCAAGCACCCTAGCCTACCAAGGATGGCTGCTAGCACAGGTTCTTAGATCTGTCTTTCTAAAGGAAAGCAACTCAAAAGGGTTAACAATCTTACTTTAATCAAACATATCATTCACTTAGTTCAGGGGAAAAAGTCAGCACTCTGAATTTCAGAGAATACAAATACAATACAAACAGAAATTACAAGAAGACAAAAAAAATACAAAGAAACAGATCAGCGGATGGGCTTCCAGCCGTCTGACCATCACATGCCTGCATAGTTACTAGAGAGGGAAGCACCAACATCTGGGTTTTCAAAGCCAGGGGCTCAACGGCTTCCCAGAGCCTTGTCTGTCCAAATCACACAACTCTTCTCAAAGTGAGCCCCAAAGCAAAAACTCACATCAGGGTATATATAGCCTTCTCCTAGATCAGAGAATGTCACAACCTTCTTGACCCAATGCCCAAAGTAATAAGGTATGGGCATTCCTAAAGAACAAGCTTCCTGCCACAAGCTCCATGTGACCACATCTAATTTATTAGGGGCAGAGTATACTTTCAAGTCAGGGAAGGTCCTCAAACCTATCAAGGGGCCAAGGGGCAGGGAAAATCTTCAGATTCTCATTACCATTACACATTCCTTTTTTATATGGGGAATGTGAGGAACGGAAAAGCTAGAAAAAAAATCAGAGTGAAGACTTCATTGTGGACATAGCAGAGGGAATAAGCAGAGTTTCAGAGAAGCTATGAGATTCCAGGTAAAGTGGGGGTAACTTGGGTGAAAAGAGAGAGTGAGACATTTAATCTTAATACTTTATGACTTCAGTGAACCCACTTTAGCAAAATATGTTTCATTGCTACTCTGATCCTTACTCAAATGTTGGGTGCTGGGTCACATAATATATGAGCTATGTGATTTTTACAGATAGTTAGAAGGTTCTTGAGTAGCCTCATTTATTTCAGTACCTTCTCACCCTATGTGAGTCTTGTCCAGTTTCTTCCAAAGATCCTCTATAGGATGCACTTAGGTTCTCTTACAGTTCTCTTTTATGTCTCCTGAGTACCTGGGAAGCTTGAGGCTGTCTGTCTTTCTGTGACCATTTTCTTTTGCTCTATGAATGGCCCATCTTCTTTTCTGATCATTTTTCCTAAAAAATGTCCCATTGGTTTACATTGGATATATTCTTCAGCCTCTTGCAGAAGGTTACACCATTGCCTTCTGGGTCATCCACATCTTTGATTTACCAAAGATTATAGTGTTTCAAGATTTACAAACCAGCAACACCACCCAGAGGAAATTTGTGTCTAAAAGATGGTTTTTTTTCATGCCATGGAGCAGCTTGGGATCATCATAAACACTGTGCAATTTCCCAAATTACAGTAGAGCCTGCTGTCTTAATTCTATTCAGTTGTAGGCCCAGCTCATTGTCCATCTGCAGTTTCTATCCTAGATATATGTATTGATGTACTAAATCAGTGGATCGACCTTCCAACTGCAGCATTTCACAGTCTAGATAAGAGATGTTTTTCATTCATTTGTTCTTTCCTCTATGGCTTATCAGACTGACCTGTTGTAAATAATCATTGATCTCCTTGAGGAACCTCCATCATGTTCTGGAGCTGGAAATATATAGTATAATATCATCTGTAAACAACAGCATATAGAAGACCATCTATCGAGAATCTCTCTTCCCTTCCTTGACAATAGAGAATATTTTTGGCAGACATATGTGTCCTTTCCTTGTACCTTAATTTAACATCAGAAATCAGAAGATTTTGTTATCTCTGTGTCTTTATCAGGAATCTTGCATAGTCTTAACATTTGCCTGAAATACTACTTGGAAGAAAGATTTTAGTTATGTTTTATTTTTTGTTTTTTTTATTTTTAAAAATCTGACATTAAATTAACAAATAAAGCATTTCCATACAGAGCAGAACACAAATTAAGGATTCAGTATGAAACTGTGAATCTCATTTCATTCTGCTAGCTTTTTAAAAAAGCATTTAAATTCTACATCTTACGCTCAAACTTGTCCTATTTATCTCTGCCTTTCTCTGTGCATTTTCCAAAATGTTTCAATAGCTTCTCTCTCTCTCTTTTTTTTTTTTGCATTACTATTTCTAAGAAAATCCCAATTCCTTGCCTCCAAGGAAAAAAAGGAAGGAAAGCAGAAAGGGCCCACAAAATCTACTCAGTGGCCATATCCAAATATACACGTCCTTTTCTGCACCTTCTGTCTATCACTTCTCTTCCAGGAGGTCAATGTTTAGCTTCAAAATATTTCCTTTGGGAACATGGTTGATCATTAAATTCACCTAAGTTCTCTACTCATTCTAAGTTGCTTTTCTTTACCATGTTGTTGAACCTTGTTAAACAGTTTTCCTGATTCTGTTTACTTCACTTCAGTTCATATTACCCAGTATCCTCTGAAATCATCTCTTTTATAATTTCTTACAGGACAATAAAATTCCCTTACTTTCATATGCCACATTTTGTTTAACCATTCCCCATTTGTCAAAGGGGTAATTCAAGGTCCCCTTCCCTCCTTGCCCCTTTTCTTTTCCTTTCTCTTTCTCATATAGTGCTTTAAAGTTTGCAAAGCACTTTATAAATAAACTTTATTTTAGCCTTTCAATGATCCTGGGAGATAGATGCTATTATTTTTGTTATTTTACAGTTTAGGGAAATGAGGCAGACAGAGGTTAAGTGACTTGCACAGGGTCATACAACTAGTAGATGTCTGAGACTGCATTTGAATGAAGTCTTCCTGCCTCCAGGTCTAATGCTCTATCCCCTGCATTATCTAACCACTTTGTATTTACTTAATTATGCGCCTATTTTATCTTTCCAGGAAAAAAATGTTACTACATTGAAGGCAAAACTTTAAATTTTTCTTCTTCTGTCCTTAGCATTTATTGCTGCACACAGTAATAAATGCTTGTGTAGTGATGATGCTGATCTCACTTTTCCCAAATAAGACCTGCTACATCTTCTCCTCAGGGTTCATCTTATGCAGGTGTTCTTACTCTGAGGTCTGTGGACTTGATCAGTGCATTTGCTTTCCTTTTTAATTACATGTACTTTATTTTATGAATTTTAGAGCATCAATCTGAGAAGGCTCCCTTGGTTTCATTCACTTTCCATAGCGGTTCATGACACAAGAGTTAAGAACTACTGATCTAGGAATATCTGAGGGATTTGGGGGTTGTCCCCATTTGGAGGATACCCCCATTCTAGCTTGTTCTCACCATTATTAGCTACCAGTGATTAACACCCTATTTCCATTTAAATGATGAATTTTAGTTAGCTTTCATGAAGGACTATTTATTGCAAATATATAGCAGAAACAGAAGGTAAACATTTGGGACCACACTTTCCCCAATACAACCTCAGTCCCTGATGAGAGTATGTTCAAACTTAACATCTCTTCATAGCATTTGACCTACCACTTCACTTTCAAATGAGGCAAGGCCCATAGATGGATGAGTCCCATCTTTATTATTGCTAGGATAGGTCAATTAAGTTGCTCTGGACTTGAATCCTCACTGTATAACTCCCCAAAAATACTGGTTGGGACTTCAGCTTCTGGACTCTGGCAATTCATTCTCTTGAATTTTCAAAGCTTACAAGATCATAACTGTCTCCACTTGCTTTAACCTAAAACAAGAAAAAATAAACAAAAAGAGGCTCAGAACAGAGGGCCAACACACATTGGTCCAATACCTAAGAGTCTTGGATTCTAGTCCTTGCTCTGTTTCTAATTAGCTTTATAACCTTGGGAAAACTAAACAACCTCTTTGATCCTCAATTTCCTCATCTTTAAAATGAGGTTGTGAACAAGAATAATTCCAATTGTCCCTCTCAATTCTCAAATTTCTGTTTCACAGGATATTGTAAGAAACTGATATTAATAACCTGAATTCCCTTTCCTCTCCATGGCAATTTTAGTCATACCCATTTATATTATATCCATTTAGATATTAAAGTCAGACTTTCATGGGGCTTCAGTAGCTCAGATTGCAATATGCCAAATGGAATCAATGCTGGTTTTTGTCTGCTTAATAGGCCTTCAGAGAAAAACACTGAAATCTCAAGTGAAAAGAAGTTATGTTAAAGATCCATTAATCAACACTGTTTTTTATGATCAGTATTGAACTAATCAGTATCACAATGTCTGTGACTTTATGTGGGTGAGGAATAAAAACCAATACCTAGACCTTGGTTCTGTTTGTGGACTTCAGGCTATCATGTCTTAGGAGCAGATGCTAGTACAAGTATAAATAACTTTATTTGACCTTTACATGTCTTTATACTTTCAAGTGCAGAAAGGGGGCTTCTTATTTCCTAGCAAAGCACCAGCACATAGTTGACACTTAAATGTCTAGCATAAATGAATGAATGACCTGCTAAATTCTTGTTCCACAATTTTCGCTGGTTGCCTAAGCAATAACGGTTGACTCTGAAAGACTGATGACAATCCCTACTGTTGTGATTCCATTTGTCCCTTGTAAAAAAAAAAAATGAGATGAGCACCCTCATTTTAACTGGATATTAGTTAACCCCATTCCAATTCTACTATGTTTTCAGACCATGGGCCAAAGGTATAGGTATGAGCCATATTATAGATATGAACCAGGCAGAGATCCTCTAACCTCATCTGGATGAGTTGGGGAATCAAGCTTTGCTGTTGTCATTTTTGGGGAAAGGAAGAGGAAAGTGAAGGGGAAGGGAAGGGAAAGGAAGGAGCATTTATGTAGCACCCACCTACATGCCAGGCATAGTGCTCAGTGATTTGATCCTTACATGACCCTGGGAGGTAAATGCTATTATTCTCTTCATTTTTCAGTTGAGATTAAGTGATTTGCCCAGGATCTCTGGATTTGAACTTGGGTTTTTGTGACTCTTAAGCCTTGTGCTCTGTCCACTGCTACCACCTAGATTTTGTCACTTTTATCACACACACAAAGTTCTCATTGTTTAAAAATGTTTTTGATAAAGGAAAAATTAGTCCTTGGTCCTTTATGGAGATATCATAGTTGTCATTCTACCTTTCTCATTGTCTTTCTGTGCTAAATTCAGTAAGAATATATGAGATATGTTTTTCTTTCCTCCACTAAATAGAAGGATCACAAAGTCTACCCTAAAGATATGTTGAGAGAGTTAATTAAGAAATAGCTCCATGGCAATTTATTCCTACAAAGCTGCAAGCTAGTATTATTATTATTAACATTTTTTGTTACAAGAAATGTCCTACAGTGTTTGAGAAATCATTTTTAATACTTTGCCATCAATCTAAATAATTCATAGTCATTCTTGAGATGGATGAAATCCATGACTATCCATAGTCCATCTCTTAGAAAATAGTTGTACCAAACATATCACCAGAGCTATTAACAAATAGCCACATAGATAGATGAATGTTTTAGGTCTATTTTTACTTTATATGAGAATACTAATCAATAGTGAATTGATCAAAAGAAAAGTAGCAGGAAAAATAAGCAATAAAGACTTTGGGAAACTCATAAAATATATATTATTTCCCTTACTAAGAGCTGAATATGATGCTCTTTAATTTTGTAAATTTTAATTTTATAAAATGAAAATCGCACTTGATGTGCCTAGTTGAGAGACTGTTTTACTGGCTGACATAATTATATTGTGAGATCCATTTACACTTTCTATTTGACCCCTTTATCTCTAAGAAAACCAATGGTGCTCCCAACACTCTGAGATGTTCTGCACTAGAAAAGTAAATAACAGCCCTGAAAAATGTCACTGATTGTTCTTGTTGATGTTTCTTTTGTTGTTGTCATAAGAGTAACAGGAAATGAAGAGTGGTTCCTTTCCCTGGTTGTCTGTGGTAGCCTTTTCTACATTAGCAAACTGTATTTATCACTTTGCTTCAGAATGAATCCACAGGGGCTACTAATTGGTCATTAATTAATTTTTAGCCCTTTCAACACCTCTGCATCCTCCAGGGGCTTTTCTTGTAATGGAGTATATAGCATGGCCTTTTCTAAGCTGCTGAAATTTGTGTCAGCTTTACTGTTGTCTTGGCTACACAGAGGTCAAATTCTGTTGCAGCCAATACTGTTTCATTAGAATCTCCACATGACCAAACTTTCCTGGGTCTGAAGTGATGGCTCACTTTTTGGAACAAAATCCAATACAACAAAATTTCAATACAAAGAAAGATATTTTTGTTTGTTTCTATAAATCCATTTTGCTGAGATATGTTCTGAATGACTTATATATTTTATTTCTTTTGGTATCCTTTTATGTAATAAACCTTTGTAAAGTGTGTGTGTGTGTGTGTGTGTGTGTGTGTGTGTGTGTATTGGGGAGGGAGGAAGGAGAGTGGTATTGCTTTTTTGTTTTGTTTTGTTTTTGGTGACACCTGAAGGCAGATTGAAAAACTGAAAATGTGAACTATTCTTACCTAAGAAGAATTGTGCATGAGATGTATCAGTCCACCATCATACTTGAACATTCTATATTCTATGCTGTCACAAAAAGATAGATTTAAAATCATCAGTGGCAGAAAGGAAATAGTACTACATGAAATTTTAATGCATGATTTTCAGGAATTGTGGTTGTTCCCACCGTGCTGCCTAAGTATGAATTTGAAGCCTACTGGAAGCTTAACTCAAAAAGTTCCCAGACAAGTTAAATGCCTGATAAGAAGAGGGCCAGATGCCAGCACCATAGGTTCAGGGACTTTCTATAAAGGGGGAAATAAGGAAATAGAAATTTGGTGATCCCTGGTAGAATTCAAAAATGACATTATTTCTGATTGCTTAAAAAGCATTTCAGCAATGATAGATTATCTAAGTGCTATTCAGAAGGCAGTGCATTGAGTAGTATCTATACAAACTGATACTGAAACCATTCATTCAACAAACATTTACAGAGTGTGCAGAACCCCTAGCTAACCACCAACAGTGTCACCAAGAGAGATACAGAGTTTAGCTAAGACACTGATTCCTGCCCTCATGGAGTTTATAGTTTAGTAGAAGTAGAGGGAATGCTATGCAAACACAGGTGGAGATAATACCCAGTGTTACATGATAAATGCATTTGAGAGAGGTATAAAACCAAGTATTTTATGATTCTGAAGGGGAAGGTAATTAACATCCTATTTTTAAAAATCAAGAATCAGAATAGGATTTGTCAGGTTTTTTGCTGTTCTGGAAAAAATATGGCATTTGAGGGATCATGTACAATTGTTTTATGTCTTTGTATTTTTTTGATGTAACAATTACAGTTTGAACTTTATGTTTCATGTTTTTAGTAGATATATTCTGTTATTCTGATTTAGCAGGAAGGAAAATGCATGTATACTGCTGTACTGCTGCATAAACAGAAAACATTCTACATTCATTATCTTGCTTAAATCTCATAACAGCCCTGTGAGTTTAGTGTATATACCACTATTCCCATTTCATAGATAAGGCAGCTAAGACAGAAAGAAGTTAAGCAGTTTGTCTTTGACCACAGATCATGACTAGAACCCAAGTCTTGTTACTACTAGAGCTCTTTTCATTAAATCATATGGCCCCCCATGGTGAAAGAACCAGAGATGTTAAAATGTACCAGAAACAGAAATGTCAGTAGCAAACTAAAGATAAATGTGTAAATTAAATTATTCATAACTTCCATAGTCACCAGATAAAGAAATTCTGCAAATAAGTTGTACAATGTAGGATTTTCAGTATTAAACACTCACACTGTGTAGCAGTTTGACTCAGAAAACTGAGTCTCAAGTATCTTAAGCATATCTTAAGCACTTTGTCCCTGGTCACACAGTTGACTGGGGAAGGGGGGTGGTGTGTGTGTGCCAGAGTTGGGATTTGAATCCAGATTTCCTGGCTCCAACTTCTATATTCTTTCCAGGATAACATATTGAATACTCAGAGACTGGTGTTTATCAATCAACCAGTCAGTCAATCAACAGGCATTTATGAGATGCCTACTATATGCTGGGCGGTTTCCTTAGCTGTGTATGAGGGTAATATTGGTGGTTTTAAAGAAAAAAAAATAAAGGAAAGAAATAGTGCCAACCCCAAACAATTGTAAACGACTTTTCCTTCTCTCTGGCTTTCAGAAGTACATCGTGATTTCCTTAAATGAATTGGATGATGACTGCTCTCTAACTGGTATCACATCAGCTTTTTCCTCTGATTTGAGAGGTGGAGTTAAATGTGAACTGCTTAAGAATGCACTGTTTTCTATTTAATTTGGCTGGGGAAGATGGAATTCATTGAGCGCCGTCTGTTCAAATGAACTTTAAGCAACAGCAAGCAAAACATTTATACTCCTTTCTACATACATAATAGCAATGTGTCTGGTGAAGGAGACATAATAGAACTAAAAGCAAGGGTTACCTTAAGGGAGGAAGAGAGGAATGTTCACTATTTAGATAGGTTCATCTTAAGCATTAATAGTATTCTACAATAAGACACCCTTCCTCCCCCTTCCACCGTTTAACACTGTCAAGCGCTAAAAGAAATTTCTGACTGTAAGAATGGGGATCTGTCTCTCTTCCAAAGACACATTAACACACCCATGCCCACACTCACACTCACATACACACACACTCTCACACTCACAGCCTCTTCCCCAGCCTGGCCCCAGATGCGATCCTCAATGTGAAACCCTTACACTTCTCCTCTCCATTGAATATAACCTAATTGCTGATGTGTCTTCCCATAGCAGTTTAGAAATACCGATAGAATTTCAAACATCTGTATATTATAAATAATTTTTATAATTTATTATATTTATATGTATGATATATTAAAGTGTACTAGGCATATAAACATTTTATAAATTATAAATAAATACATAATACATTTTTATATTTTATAAATTACAAATAAATAGTTCCTGTTTTTTATTTGGATGCCGATTGCACAGTATTTGTTTTCAAGTAGTTAAATAAGTTATAAGACAAATGAGTATTTTTAACAAGGGACCATTGATAGGAACTAATATGAAAAAGAGAAGTGGTGTTTTTATTATTAGAATTACAATTGAGGATAAAGAAAATTGCATAACAATGCATGAGTTTTTATTTAAACTTTAAGTATTTCCAGTATTAAAAGAGGATATTTAACTTTGTTAGATGACATTCAAAGTGCTCTGATCTAATTGAGATCATAGTAGAACTTGAGTATTATTGTAAATCTTCCTGTGACAAATCTATTAAGCAGATATCTCATCATATTG
This sequence comes from Pseudocheirus occidentalis, assembly GCA_028646575.1. Classification (NCBI taxonomy): domain Eukaryota; kingdom Metazoa; phylum Chordata; class Mammalia; order Diprotodontia; family Pseudocheiridae; genus Pseudocheirus; species Pseudocheirus occidentalis. The sequence goes on from CM053594.1 coordinate 185,982,235, forward strand.
TTCTTTTTGTACAGTGTTTAACTTCCTCATTTAGCATTTGTTCACACCTGTATATCCCTTTGAGAGTTCTTATCTCATCTTTAAGGTGGTTCTGTAGCCAATTAGCCAAAGAAGTACTGCAAACTCTATCCAATGTGAAAATAAATATGAAGCAGTTATAATAGGCCTTATAAAATATAGTACTACTCTCAGCCAAGGTGGGGGGGAGGTGTGTGTGTGGAGGAAATACCAGGATTTTAATGTCTAGAAATCTATTTGGGGCTTATACCTCTTGGTTGACACTCTGTTACCTACTGACTTACATTTTCTTTGATATTTAGTATATACTACTGGCTTTTGTGCTAATGTTTTATGGAGAAATGAGAGATATTTGATATTATATGTTCAGCACCAGGATCATATGTCATAACATTTGTCCCTCCCCTTAACATTTTACCTTTCTGTGAGGAACTGAGGTGAAAACCCATATACCATAATTGTGGAGACTTGTGAACACAGTCAGCCTGGTTTTATGTTCTATGAATTTTTAGATATCTCTTCCTAGTCATGTTTAATTTCTTTGCTGCCAGTATCCACATGAGTACATGTTTATACCACACATGTGCCTACAGCATTTCTGATGGACCATTTATGCCAATACTGTACATTTTATAGAAAACTAATTTCCAGGGGATTCCCGCAGGGGAAAGAAACTTTAAAAAAAGAATAATATATCTATGCTGTGTACATGCAAACATCCCCCCAGTCACATACAACACATATTAAGTACACCTTTTTGTTTATATATAGTTTTTTGTCCAGGGACCTGAGAAACATTAACTAATCTTCATAACGCCTCAGAGGGTAAGGAACAAGAATTATTATCTTCATATTGCAGGTAGACAAACCTAGGGAGGGATGGATTAAATGACTTGGCCAGGTCACTCTCTAAGCCATTTGTGAAGCTAGAAGTGAAACTTCAGGACTCCCATGATGCAAGCTTCCACTCTCAAGAAAAGAACAGGGTTTACCACTATTTTTCTGATTCCCTTGAAAATTCACTATTGATGTAAATCCTGTCCCTGTTAAGGAAGCCTTGCTGTGGAGCACTTGCACACACATGATACTGAGTCCCTAAAGGACAGTTAAGAAACTACTCTGCTGTTACCATGAACCTGCTCAGGTAGTAGCAGAATCTCAGCAAGGCTGGCTTTCATAGGCTCAGTTGTATGAAGGTCTGTATGTCCTTATGGTGCCTCCAGTTATCCAGAAACTACTTGGAGGAACCCTAAAAAGACTTCTAGAATGACTAACCTCACATTTACAAACCTCTACTCTTGGGGGTGTTATTAAAGATCTTTAGAGCAGCGGTTCTCAACCTGTGGGTGGCGACCCCTTTGGGGGTTGAACGACCCCTTTCACAGAGGTCACAGGGATTGCCTAAGACCATTGGAAAACACATATTTCCAATGATCTTAGGAACTGCAACACCACTCCTCCATCCATCTCCAGGTGGGTCCACCCACATACAGATACGCCCACATACAAGTATTAAACGGTCAAGGCATTAGGAAGGTTAAGAACTACGGATCTAGAGTATCAATGTCATTTCAGTGCTGTAGGTAAAAGCAGATAGATGAAGGTTCCCATCTTCAGGAAGCTTAGGGTGAATATACTAAACAAGATAAGTAAGTGGAGGGAGAATTTGTTGATGGTCTGTATCTTTTGAGTGACCTTTCTCCTCCTCTTCTTTGTTCTTAATTTCATTTTTGTCTGTTCTTGCTTACTGTTTATAACCAAGTATGCAAGTGTCCTTTTTTTTTCCTCTGTCCCTTGAAAGATGGGACTTTAAAAGTGACTAGGTCATGCAGCCTTTTGATGACTGAGGGCCCTTTTCTTGGACAGCCTGTTAAATTGGTCAGCAGCACCAGTGATAAAATCACTTTCAGATCTGTAACTCTTCATTCACTACTCCTGAGGTTGGCACATGAGAAACTGGCGATTTCTACAGAGATGCTTTGTGCTCCTGTGATTTTTTTCCTCCTTTTTTTCCTATGGAAAAACTCCTTCTGGTATTACTTCACTTTTCTGTTAGTGAGCACTTTCCCCTATAAATATGACTGCACAGGTGTTGTTCTGCTCCTAACTGAGTTTCCAGCTGTCCTCCTCCAACACAGACCAGGCAAAATCTGTTGTTTAGTCCTATTAGGCAGACTAGAGAACTATCAAGCCTGAGATGGAGGTCTTCCTTGCAGGATATGGCAGTTTTGTTGCCAGGAGATGGTCAGGAAAGCCTGGCTGGCTAACAAAGACAGTCCTTCAGCTGCTGGGTGTAGTTCCAGATTTGCATCCCCTTTGGCAGCGGCACAGAGGCTGCTGCAGTGTGGCCAGCCAGCAAAATTAGGAAAGAAGGACCTCTTTTATTTACTCAGGCTGCTGAATCATGGGCATTCCTGTCTGCTTGGAGAAAAGTCAGGCAGCTCTACTTTCCACTCAAAGTCTCAGGAGTGTTTGATACTTTCATCTCTGAGTGTTCACACACTTGTTTTAATGTGCTTTATGGAAATGGTGAAACTCAGCAAGTACAGTTGCTGTAGAAAAACATCTGCACTAACTATTCACACACATTTACATCTTTAAATAGACTTTTAGGTCTTACAGTCTGGTTTCCAGCAAAGTTTTTCAGCTGTGAGAGCTACAGCTCTCCTAGAGTCAACTAGTGTGAAGTTATTAGTTCCAAAAATTAAAATTTAACATGGACATGCTAAGTGCTTCACACTGAAATGCAGAATGTTTGCCATAACAAAAAAGGCATTCCCAGTAAGTAGCACTTAATGAGTGTGAAAGGGGAAAAAGTAATGTTGTTTTAGAAAATAGAATGGTAAGAAATCTTCCAGTGTTCCTTCTTTTCTTAAAAGGAAGGAGCTTGTGATAACTGGAATTTACATCAGTAACATGGATGTGGTTGGCCCTGTGAGAACCTAGAAGTTTATGGGAACACTGACAGGCTCTCTTTCAAGAGCTTGGTTATTCCTTGGAGACTTTTGGCAAAAGAGGCCTTACGAGAGACTGATATCTTCCCAGCATGTCCAGGTTACTTAACCCAATGGGATTTTAGTAAGTGAGTCCCTTGTGTTTCACTTGGAGAATAGACCCATTGATTGTGCTGGTAAAATGAGATATTTGACATAATTAAACACACACACACACACACACACACATTCACTCACAGAACTTAGCCTTCCAAGGATTATTTATTTATATAGGATGAACCTTCCTTGCCTTGTCCCACCCTTTTCTCCAATGCCATTTCCTGTTTTACAAAATTATATTGGTACATCAAATTGTGTTGAAATTAATTCATGAATAATCCTACATAGGATTTCAAAGGACATTTTAGTTGCAAAGATAATAGCAGGTCCTGCAGCTTAGTCTACCTCCTCCAGCACGTGCCCAGGCAGAAGATATAAAATCGTACAGATCCTCAGGAGAACTGGGAATAGAAATGCATCTGGGGTTAGAAGATTCTGAGTTCAAATCCCAACTCTGTCTTGTCTGTGACATTAGATGAGTCACTTAAAACTCTCTCTGCCTCAGTCTTCTTATCTCTTAGCTATAAAGATGAGAGGGTTATGCAAGATAAGCTCTAAGACCCCTTTTAGTCCCCAATCTATTCTAATACCTTATTTTTATAAATAAGGAAACTTACGGTTAAATGACTGAAATGATTTCCCATCATCACACAGGGGAAAAAGAGCAGAGAGAGGATATGAACTCAATTCTTCTGAACCCAAATTTAATTCTCTTCCTATTGTAGTACACTAGGTAAAAGCATAGTGAAAATTCAAAATCTAAGAGAGTAGAGACACAGGATAAAAAGGCCCCTGTATCCTTTGTAGTCAGTATCTTGGACTGGCTAACCATCAGGCTCACTTGACATGTGGTTGAGATTTATAAGCAAAAGAAAATAGTTATGTAATAGGTAAAGGCAGGTCTAGGCCACAAATGAGAAAATGATTTAAGCATTGTGCTGGTGATTGTGCACTATTTATAACCGCCCATCGCTATACATTCCCTTACACATTTATGTAATAATATATCATGCCTGCACGGGATGTGCAGTTGTATAATAAATTCACTTATTAAATTTGTAGGCCCAGTCGCAACGGCATATCCTTCCAGCTCAGATGCATGACAAATTCTGATTCACTGTTTTCTCTGAATGTACAAAGGAGATGTGTTTGAAAAATATTTTTTAAGGGAAATGACAGGATTTAAGTCTAACAGACAAACTCGAAAGTTGGTAGATTTATACCCAATGTGTTCAGCAAATTCAGTAGCTAGCAATGTCAACTTAGGAAAAGGGAAAAAAAAAATCTTGGATTCATTTTAGTTGATATCAGCTTTCAGTGGCATGTCATTTTCTTTATGGGAATTAGATCAACTGCTAGAATCATCATGGTTTTTTCTCTCTCTCTTATTTTTACTGTATTCTGAACATTGAATGGTTATATATGCCCTGAGCTTACAAGCATGAACTGTCTATATGTGTAGCATGTTGTCTATCCTAGCAGTAATGATTAGGCCTAATTCTGTGTTAGTTACATGTTGGGTTACAGAGTCATAAGAGAGGGGATGCAAAATCATGCGGTTTTCAACTTGTATTGAAAAGCATTGTTGCAATGGGCAGCAATCCAACTATGGTGTTTGGTTGTTTTCTCAGAGTTCGATGGTTGCCATCTGGCATTGATAGTGAGATGGTGTTGTCATCAGTTTCTAGATGCAGGAAAGGAATAGATCCTCATCTGTTTCCTGTGGATAAGCAAGAGGTTGATAATCTAGTAAAAATCTTGTTACCTTAAAGAAAGCAGACTTGGAATTTGTTTATATAACAGCAGCCAGCTCTGACTTTCATGTGAATATTGGAACTTGTTAGTGAGCTGGAATTATCCAAGACTTTTTATTTTTTTTTAAATTAGTTTTAATTAATTTTCCACGTTCTGTCTTTTGTCAAATCTACTTTTGTGAAGAAATAATTTTGGTAAAGGATGAAGAACTATTTTTTTCTTTTTTTTTAAACTGATTCGGAAAGCAAGTATCAGAGGAGGAAAAGAGGTTTTATAACTAATTTTGAAATGACCCTGATGTCCTCTGACTTGATAATAAGAAGGCAAGAGAAATAACAGTAAGTACCTGCTAACTCTAGATATGAAAGTAAAGTAATTTTATGGATAACTTGCTTAGCTGAGTAGCTGGCTTACATTCTTGTTTGTCTTCTTTGTTGCTCATAAATCTTTCAGCGTTTACCATAATCATTTATCACTTTTCCTGTTTCCAGTTTTTACAAGTTGCTTTGTCTATGCTCACCTCCAAGTCCAGGTTCTGTTTAGCTAAGGAAGTTCAGGCTGTTGAAGCTTTTGCAAAAAGGAAGAAATGGTGGGCCACCTCTTGAACTTTAAGAACAAAATACACAATTAAAAAATCTGGCTCTGGTGAAAGTCTCTCATTTTCCTTTGATCCTGGTTGACTTAGTACATGTAATACCTTGCATTACCCTGCTAACATTTAATAATCTGCTTGTTGGCCTGGGCTATCCCCATCTTCTAGTTATTGGAGAAATGCTAGTTGTCTTTCATTACCCAAGAAATAATTATTATTGTGTTTTCTGTCTGCCTTTGTGCGCTTATTTTTTAATATTTTTTTGCTGGAAGCAATAAGGCCTGTATCAATAATAACCCCCATGAAAGATTTTGGTCTTCAGAACTATCTTTTTATATAAAAACAAGAAAAATGCAGTGGGAATTTTTTATTAAATATTAGACATCTGGGTTGACTGCATTAATTTTAAATCATTCTTATAATATTTCCCCTTTTCATTTGGTTCTTCAGATGCTCACATAATATGCAAATCATTTTACAATGAATACAAAAGAAACATTAAATATATTAAAATCTGCATTTTAATAAAGTTGTCAATGTATAATATATATCCTGCAACTAAGGAAGAATGATAAAAAGTAATAAAAGGGTAATTTAGACATAGAACTATTTAATAACTTTTCATATTTTACAATCTGATAAAAGTAAATGTAAAATAAAAAGCTTTGGACTCATGTTTTAAAACCCCCCTTTTTGAGTTCTACCTGCTCTGTCCATTCTGTGTGGTTCTAAATGGTATAGCTAATGTATACACATTCTGTTGATAAAATTATCTTTCTTCATTGAAGTCCTAACATGTAAAATATATTGCTACATTCTTTCTTGTTCCAGATGGAGTAGATGTTGAAGATGACCCTACCTGTTCTTGGCCAGCATCCTCACCTTCCAGCAAGGACCAGACTTCCCCCAGCCATGGAGAAGGTTGTGATTTTGGAGAAGAAGAAGGTGGCCCAGGACTTCCCTACCCTTGCCAGTTTTGTGACAAGTCCTTCAGTCGCCTCAGCTACTTAAAACACCATGAGCAGAGTCATAGTGACAAGCTACCCTTTAAATGTACCTATTGTAGTAGACTGTTTAAACATAAGCGGAGCAGAGACCGCCATATAAAACTCCACACAGGAGATAAGAAGTACCATTGTAGTGAGTGTGATGCAGCGTTCTCTAGAAGTGATCACTTGAAAATTCACTTAAAGACTCACACATCTAACAAGCCATATAAGTGTGCCATTTGTCGACGCGGATTCCTCTCCTCCAGTTCGCTACATGGTCACATGCAGGTTCACGAGAGGAACAAAGATGGCTCCCAGCCAGGCTCTAGGATGGAGGACTGGAAAATGAAGGACACCCAAAAATGTAGTCAGTGTGAGGAAGGCTTTGACTTTCCCGAGGATCTCCAGAAGCACATCGCAGAGTGCCACCCCGAGTGTTCCCCAAATGAAGACAGGGCCGCCCTCCAGTGCGTTTACTGCCACGAGCTTTTTGTAGAGGAGACTTCGCTTCTGAACCACATGGAACAGATGCATAGTGGCGAGAAGAAGAATTCATGCAGTATTTGCTCGGAGAGCTTTCATACAGTTGAAGAACTGTATAGTCACATGGACAGTCACCAGCAGCCTGAGTCATGTAACCACAGCAATAGCCCTTCTTTGGTCACTGTTGGGTACACCTCAGTATCTAGCACCACCCCAGATTCTAACCTCTCAGTGGACAGTTCTACAATGGTAGAAGCAGCCCCACCCCTCCCAAAGAGTCGTGGGAGGAAGCGGGCTGCCCAACAAGCCTCTGACATTACTGGCCCCTCCAGTAAGCAAGCAAAAGTTACCTACAGCTGCATCTACTGCAATAAACAGTTATTTTCAAGTCTTGCAGTACTGCAGATTCACCTAAAAACTATGCATTTAGATAAACCTGAGCAGGCCCATATTTGTCAGTATTGCTTAGAAGTGTTACCCTCACTCTACAACCTGAATGAACATCTTAAACAAGTCCATGAAGCTCAGGACCCAGCTCTGATTGTTTCAGCCATGCCTGCCATGGTCTACCAGTGCAACTTCTGTTCTGAAGTTTTTAATGACCTCAATACTCTCCAGGAACATATTCGATGTTCTCATGGATTTGCAAATCCTGCTGCTAAGGATAGTAATGCATTCTTTTGTCCTCATTGCTATATGGGGTTTCTTACTGATTCTTCCTTAGAAGAGCATATAAGACAGGTCCATTGTGACCTTAGCAATTCTCGTTTTGGTTCCCCGGTACTTGGAACACCAAAAGATCCTGTTGTGGAAGTGTATTCTTGTTCTTACTGTACAAATTCTCCAATATTCAACAGTGTTCTCAAATTGAACAAGCATATTAAAGAAAACCATAAAAACATTCCTTTGGCACTGAATTATATTCACAATGGAAAGAAATCCAGAGCCCTGAGCCCACTCTCCCCTGTGACGATAGAGCAGACATCTTTAAAGATGATGCAGGCAGTTGGTGGGGCTCCTCAGCGTCCAACAGGGGAGTATATTTGTAATCAATGTGGGGCAAAATACACTTCTCTGGACAGTTTTCAGACTCATTTAAAAACTCATCTCGATACTGTGTTGCCCAAACTGACCTGTCCTCAGTGCAACAAGGAGTTTCCAAATCAGGAATCTCTGCTGAAGCACGTCACCATTCATTTCATGATCACCTCAACGTATTATATCTGTGAAAGCTGTGACAAGCAGTTCACATCTGTGGATGACCTTCAGAAGCACCTACTGGATATGCACACCTTTGTCTTCTTCCGTTGCACTCTCTGCCAAGAAGTTTTTGACTCCAAAGTGTCCATTCAGCTTCACTTGGCTGTGAAGCATAGTAATGAAAAAAAAGTCTACAGGTGTACATCCTGCAACTGGGACTTCCGCAACGAGACTGACCTCCAGCTCCATGTCAAACACAACCACCTGGAGAACCAAGGGAAGGTGCACAAGTGTATTTTCTGTGGTGAGTCTTTTGGGACTGAGGTGGAACTGCAGTGCCACATCACAACCCACAGCAAGAAATACAACTGCAAGTTTTGCAGCAAAGCGTTCCATGCCATCATTTTGTTAGAGAAGCACTTGAGGGAAAAGCATTGTGTCTTTGAGACAAAAACTCCCAACTGTGGAACCAATGGAGCTTCTGAACAAGTGCAGAAAGAGGAGGTAGAACTCCAGACTTTGCTGACCAACAGCCAGGAGTCCCACAATAGTCACGATGGGAGCGAAGAAGATGTGGACACATCTGAACCCATGTATGGGTGTGATATTTGTGGTGCTGCCTACACCATGGAGACTCTGCTGCAGAATCACCAGCTTCGAGACCACAACATTAGACCTGGAGAAAGTGCCATAGTAAAGAAAAAAGCAGAGCTCATTAAAGGGAATTACAAGTGCAATGTCTGCTCTCGAACATTCTTCTCGGAGAATGGCCTCCGTGAACATATGCAGACCCACTTGGGGCCAGTGAAACATTACATGTGCCCTATTTGTGGAGAACGGTTTCCTTCCCTTCTGACTCTTACTGAACACAAAGTTACACATAGTAAGAGCCTGGATACTGGAAACTGCCGAATTTGCAAGATGCCCCTCCAAAGCGAGGAGGAATTTTTAGAGCATTGCCAAATGCACCCTGATCTGAGAAATTCCTTGACGGGATTTCGTTGTGTGGTATGCATGCAGACAGTGACCTCTACCTTGGAACTCAAAATCCATGGGACATTCCACATGCAAAAAACAGGGAATGGGTCGGCAGTACAAACCACAGGGCGTGCTCAGCATCTCCAAAAACTGTACAAGTGTGCTTCTTGCCTGAAGGAATTCCGCTCAAAGCAAGATCTAGTGAAGCTTGATATCAATGGTCTGCCATACGGTCTATGTGCTGGCTGTGTGAACCTCAGTAAGAGTGGCAGCCCAAACATCAGCATCCCTTCCAGCAGTAGTAGACCAGGCTTGGGCCAGAATGAGAACTTGGGTTCCATTGAGAGCAAAGGCAAGGCGGGGGGACTGAAGACTCGTTGCTCTAGTTGCAATGTAAAATTTGAATCTGAAAGTGAACTTCAGAATCACATCCAGTCCATCCACAGAGAGCTCGTTCCAGATAGCAACAATACGCAGTTGAAAACACCCCAAGTATCGCCAATGCCCAGAATCAGTCCTTCCCAGTCGGATGAGGTAACTTTTCTTTTTATGTTTGCTGTTTAACCTCCTCAAGAAACCATCTTCACTCTATCCTCACACTTTCTCCAGCTTTATTGTCACTTGCCAAGAGAGGTTTAGATTGAAATGTGATCTAGTTTTCCCCCATAGCTGTTAGCTAGTAATTACTTGCATCTCGATAAGCAGCATTTTGGATTGAATGGTGCAAAATAGGACTAATTCCAGTCTCCCTAGGATATTGTCTTCTCTATGACTGAAGAGACCAGCATTCATGCCAGCACAACTGAGATCTGGAATCTTAGCACAGCTCCACTGTGAACTGAAATCCCCAGCTATGACTTGTGTGTATAGCAAATAGATAATGACATAAAAGTAAGATACCATGAGCCAACATGCTGGCTTAAAGAGTAAATTAAAAAGAATATATATTTGTGAATAACAAATTGGTTCAGGGTGGCTTTTTAATACCATGCTGTCAACACTCACTGTTCTCTTTTGTCTTCTGGGTAGAGATGAAAACATTGCCTCACAACACTATTTAAAGAAATCATTCATCAAATACCCCATGCACAGCATCCTGACTAAAGTCACCATCTACGCTTTCAACTCTTTATTTGGGTTTAAGGTTCAAAATTAATTGTTTCTTCTTAACTTCGAGATGGTTTTCATATACTTTTCTTCCCCAAGATGATGACAAGAAACAAATCCATTCTAAAGTAGGCAGTTTTATAAATCGTCAATCCTAGAAGCTGAACTGAGTCCTCTATGTTTCCTTATGATTTCTTTATTGTTTTGGTGCTGGTACTCAAACTCAGCTTCTCTTGTTCCCAATTTGCCCAAACTTTTATTGGGACAAATGAATGACCCTGGGGGAGCTATCTCCTTTTATTGCAGGGTCACTGAATATTCCTTATCTGTTCTCTGCACTCACATTCATTTGGGCGCACCCATAGTGCTTCACTGCAGATGATTATCAGGCAGCCAGTAGGGGATATCTGAAAAGAAAATCATAGTGCTCATCTTCTTACAATATCTCATCTTTGTGGCAGGCAAATTCCAGTACTTTGAATCTACTTTTCCTCTCCTCCATAAGACATGTGCCATGGAGATTATTAATATTAATTATTATTATTATTGTTAATAATAATAGTAAGAAAGAAATGGATAGGACCTGTGATATCATTGCCATAAGAAGCTGCCAGGAGAGGGGACTGGCTCCACTAGTTCAGTTCTGGACCTTCTCTTGTAATTTAGAAGCCTTAGTTGCCTAGAGCAGATGTATTAAACACATGGCACCCAGGCCAGTGGGGCCTGGTACTTCTGCATTGCAGCCTGAACTAGATCAAAAGATAACTGGTAGCTACTTAGCAAAGTAAATAAAAGCACGATAAAACACTGACAATATTAATATGTGTTTTTCTAAGTCAATTTGTGCCCTCAGGGATCCTTGTGTATGATTTAGTGACCTTTGTTTCTATTTGAGTTTGATACCACTGACCTAGAGTATGGCGTGACTTCCTCAGTACGTGTCAGAGTTAGGACTTGAATCCCAGGAAAAGTGGATTTAGGGCTGCCTCTTTATCCACAATATAACACTTACTCTATAATAATTGTTATTATTATTATAATTTATTTCACTCGTTTTTCAGTCATATTTGACTCCTTGTGTACCCATTTGGGATTTTCTTGGCAAAGATATATGGGTGGTTTACCATTTCCTTCTCCAGCTCATTTTACACATGAGGAAACTGAGGTAAACAAGATTAAGTGACTTGCCCAGGGTCACACAGCTACTAAGTATCTGAGGCCGAATTTAAACCCAGGTCTTCCTGACTACAGGCCCAACTCTCTATCCACTGTACCACCTGTGCAATAGTCCACTGAATATTAAACACAAAAGAAGAGCTTTATAGCAGTTGTCCTGTGATAATTTCTATCTGAAGATGACAACAGCAACATCTTTCCAAACAGTACAGGGCAGCTAAGATAAAAGCTTTGAAATTGTTTTATACTTTCTTTTGGACTAGGGAGGGGTAGAGAACCTGTTACCTTAATGGCCTTCTAGATCCTTTGCCCGATTCAGAAGGCCACACTTAAGGATCTAAAAGGCCACAAGTGTCCTCAAGGCCTTGGATTCCTCAACATTGGACCAGAGGCTTCCCCTGAAATAAATATTAACAATTGAAAATTATTAGAATGGCATTTTTAAAGATAAAGGTTTTTATGAAAAAAGCATTATTCTTAAGTTAAACAGCCAATGAAAAACTGAGAGATCTGACTTTAATTTGTGTATCACATGGATTTAAACGTATATAGACATTTTTAAAGTGAATGCAAAAAAAAGAAAGCTCAAGTTTCTTGTAGGTTTTTGTTTGTTTTTAAGAAAAAAGATCAAGGAAAGAGTCTCTGCTAATGTATTTCTTCTTGTTTCATGTTCCTGCTGGTCAGACCACAGATGCCCCTTCATCACTTTGGTTTATTTTCTATTATATTCTTTAAACTATTAGATTTATTATTAAGATTTGAAATGCCAATATTTCAAAGAGGAGGGATGATACTACAAGTGCATCTCTAATGAGTTACTAAGTATTAGTGACAAGTGGATTTAGAATTGTTAGGCTAGAGTTAATAGTTTCCATTCTTATTCATAGGACTGAGTCAAGCTAGCTCTTGAAGATGCTCTGAATCTTGATAACAATTAGTAAGCTTTTCTATAGCCTTAATTTACTTAGCGTTCCATGTTTTAATATTATTTAAGCACTTATAACTTATTTTAATATTTTCCAATTAAAGAAAAAGAGCTAATAATAAACTCCTACTTCTTAGATAATGTCTAAGGAAAACAGTTGCATTAAAAATTACCCTTCTTGAATGGATTCTCTTATTCTATATTTGAAAGAATGTAAGCTTCTCAAGGGAAAGAGCCATTTCATTTTTGCCTTGTGTCCCCAGTGCCTTACACATACCATATGCTTAATAAATGTTTGAATTGAATGGAAAGTCTTAAATTAAGATGTATATGTTTCAAGAAATAATGCTTTTAATTTCCTGGACTTCAAACAGATTAGAATTTCCAACAGATTTCTATTTATTCAGTCTTTCAGACTTCATGACATAGTCAAAGGCTCATAGTTTGGAATTGGAATGGATCTTTGAGTTCATCTGAGCCAGTCCCTTCATTTTACATATGAGGAAATGGAAGTTTAGGAAAATTTTTAAATCACTTATCCAAGGTCATTCAGTTGTAAATGTCAGAGCCAAGATTTAACTCTGGTCTTTTCCGTGCTCTTTTCACTTCATCACATTGCTTTTGCTAGACTTCATTTCTCATGTCATTCATCATCATCGTCGTCATCGTCATCATCATCATCATCATCATCATCATCCTCATCTCTGATACAATCACATGAAATCATGATTAAGTATTGAGATTTTCCTATCTGATTCTGTACTGGGTCCTATATAACTTAAACAGTACCTCCCTTCTTGGAGTTCATAATGTAAAACAGACAACATTTGCTGTGAATGCCATCCAGAAATATGGGAGGTCAGACACAGCTGTACAAGAAACAGATAAGACAGAGTGGTAGCCTGATATATCATTGTGAAGGAGCATTTACATAAATAATTGTTTTTACTATTTACATGGGGTATAACAATTGTGTCTTTTAAGGGTGGATGTGTGTGTTAGACTGATTACATGGCACCTAGAAACTACCAAGAAAAAAATGTCGAGAAGATCAGACTTTAAGAAGATTTTGGTCATATGGGATATACCATATGTTAGTGAATAACAGGCAAAAGAAATTTGCTATTTGTTGTATGTGACTTGGAACATCTATATAGGAAGCTGATGAATTCAGAGACATAGGTGGTCTATTTTTTACTATTTTTTTTCTATTTTCCACCTCAGTAGACATCATGACTTTGAAATAGAAAGGAGTAAATGGGAATTAAAGATCTGATAGATAGCATCAAAGGTCAGGATTTGTTTTTTCTGGACCATGACTTAAATGCCATAATGTTATACTCCTAGAAAAGGATGAAGCACAGTACTAATTTTTGCTGCATTACTGTCCTACCCACTTTGTTCATCCTACATCTCTTAGATAAGGTTTTATCCATTTCTGGTGTGCAGAAATGTGATTAGAAGAATGACTTATCAACATCATGAACATGTTAGAACCTATGATCACCAGGCACTCTTCCATAGCCCTTTGTGCTACTTGTAATTCTCATGCTTCTGAGATCAGGTAGTTTCATGACATGACATCAGCAGGAGAATGGTAAAAGATGAACTTTTAGGAAAGGGAAGAGTTTGAAAACATTTAAATCATTATGTAATGTTTAAAATGCATGTCATATCATTCTCTTCCTCTGATTCCATTCTGGGTCAGGCACGTTATCAGTCTGTTGTGCCTAATCAAGATATACATATTGGTGACCTAATTTGATTGACAGTTTTTAGCAGCATATTGTGTCTTGTGTTTTTCATCCACTTCATATATGCAGTATGAGTGGGTAGACACTTTTGTTTCTCATTTATTTACATTTTACTTTTGCTAGACTTTGCTAGAAAAAAAATGTGGCTCAGTGAAATTAGTACAGTGTTGTCTGAAGGAAAACATTTGCAAAACTTATAATTCATAATTTAACCTATAGTTTTCATTTAAATTTATACTATCTTCCATGATAGTGCTGAACTCCCTTCACAAACATACATTTCCCTGCTAAATGCCATATTTGATGCCAACATTCAGTAGATTTCAGAACAAAATTAACTCTGTACTTCCTTTTTTCATGCAAGCTAACAGTTGGATATATATGTGGGCAACAAGGATGCAACAGTGAAGGCATCTTACTATATGTCTCATGTGTCGTATTTAATGTATATTCATGATTCATATCCTCCCTTTGAGAATACTGTCTAGTAGTGGTTTTGTCCATAAGGTGTTCTACGTGTCTTTTCTATCAATGTTGCCTAGGGACTGGTACAGCTAATATCCAAGCAAGGGTAAGGACTGTGATTAAAAAATGACATCAGATCGTTCCTAAGACTACTCTGAACTTTTACCCCCCTGTGGTAAGGTACGTGAGTGACAGTGGTCGCAGGATCTTCGTTATTCAGAATTTACTGAGACTGATGGCTAAAAAATACTAGAGACCAACTTGAAATGTGGACTATGGGTAAGATGTTCCCCAGTATACAGTAGATTTAAAATGGCATAGGGAAAGATATAATAGTAGTGGGACATAGACATCAACTAGAATATTTACTCTGTTCAAAGTAGAGTAGCCAAAACGTTTTTATCTGCTTTGCTAAATTTTGTCTCAGCAATCAATTAGTGAGTATGTATTAAGTTCTTACTATGTTCCAGGAACTATGCTAAGCTATGAATATACAAAAAAAAATTCAAAACTAAACCATAGTCCCTGTCCTCAAGGAACTCACATTCTAATGGGGGTGGAAGACATGGAAACCACTACATACATAGGAGGTATTTACAGAATAGGAGGTAAGGTAGTAATGGGGTTGGGGGTTGAGGGAAGGACAAGACCAAGAAAGGCTTCTTGCATAAGGGATTAGAGCTGAATCTTGAAGAAAGCAAGGGAGTCCAGGAGCTGGAGGTAACTTGAAAGTACATTCTAGGCATGTAGTACAGATGCTAAAAAGGTATAGAGTCCAAAATGGAGTAGCATGTCCGAGGAGCAACAAAACCAATGCCATTTGATCACAGAGTGCTTAGAAGTAAGAAGCACAGGGGTGGCTGGATGGCACAGTGAATAGAGCACCAGCCCTGGAGTCAGGAGGACCTGAGTTCAAATCTGACCTCAGACACTTAACACCAAAACTAGCCGTGTGACCTTGAGCAAGTCACTTAACCCCAAATGCCCTCCCTACTCCCCAAATATATATATATAGATATATAGATAGATATAGATATATGTATGTATGTATGTATGTATGTATGTATAAAAGAAGTAAGAAGCACGAAAAGGTGGGAAGAGCCCATCAAAGCCAAACAAAGGATTTTTCATTTGATCCTGGGAGTCACTAGAATTTATTGATCTGAGATGATGGTAACATAGACTTAAAGGAGGATCACTTTGGCAGCTGGGTGAAGGACAAATCAGAATGGGGAGAGACTTAAGGTAGAGAAATAAATTAGAAGGATTATAATAGTCAGACATGAGATGATGCAGCAGAGTGGTGGCTGTGTGAGTAGAGAGAAGGGAATATATACAAGAGATGCTTGTAAAAGAGTCAGTGACAAGATTTTCCAATAAATTGGTTATGTAAGCTAAGTGGGACTGAAAAATTGAGGGTGACAGCAAGGTTGAGAGTCTGGGAGACTGGGAAGATGATGTTGCCCTCCAAAGTAATAGGGGGATTGGGAAAGAGAAGGTTTGGGGAAAAAGATAATTAATTCTGTTTTGGACATGATGAGTTTGAGATGTCCAGTTGCAGTTGTAGATGTAATAGTACTTTAGGACTGGCTAAGTAGATCTGAAAATCATTTGCATAGAGATGACAATTGAAGCCATGGAAGCTGATGAGATTGCCAAATGAGACAGAAAAGAACAGAGTTTCTTAACATCTTGGAACCCCTTTGGCATTGTGGTGAAACCTCTGGATTTCCTCTAAAAATGGTGTTTTTAAAGGTATAAAAATAAAATATGTAAGTATGACCTGGAGAAAGATCCAGCAAAGGAGAATGAAAAGGAGCAGTTACGTAGCAGAGAAGCTACCAGAAATTTCCGCTATTTGGGATAGATGACATAATGTTAAAAGACTACAGAAGACTGACTTACTTAATTTCTGTTTTGCTCTCATCTTAGCTGTCAGAAATTATCTATAAAATTTAAATGGTGGAGCAAATTGGTTAGTGGAAATTTGAAATCCTAAGCAGGTGAAGAGAGTGAAAAAGAACTTAGCAACTTTATTTGAATATAGATCTCTAAAGCGTGATGAATTTTATCTCACGATACTGACAAAAATTGCATAAATGTGATCACAAAAATACTATTGAAAATCTTGGAGAAATAATGATGCCCAAACAGGCAAGCTCAAAAATATATAGAGGAAATGTAGTTTTTAAGTCCTTATGGGGGTGGGGGGAACCCAGTAACAATTAGCATTGGTTCATTTACCAAATCCATGATCCTATTATTCTAATGTGACAAACTTGCGCAGTTTACTTTATTCATAGGGTCACTAGATTTACTTTCTCAAGTAACATATTTTACCAAGATAACCTTGTATACAAGATGGAAACATGTGTACCAAATTAGAGTAAAATTAAGTGAATAATCCACTGTACTTACATTTTTTTATAAATATAAGCATATTATTTTAGAGGAATATTGCAGCATACCATAGAGCCATGTCATCAGTCCTGCTTAAAATTTTTTAAAATCAATTGAAAATTGAAAGTATGCTTAGCAGATTTGTAGCTGACATAAATGTGTGAGGGAATACTTGTATACTGGATGTCAGAAGAAAGATTCAAAGATTTTTATAAGTTTGGAAGAATAAACTAATGTTTTTTAAAAGAACTTTGGTGAGACAATTTTATTTTATTTTATTTTTATTGTACTTAGTAATAAATTTTATTTGTTTCTTGTTTACATCATTCATTTTCATGAGATTTTTGAATTACAAATTTTCTCCCTGTCTTTCCCCTACCCCAACCCTAAAACAGTAATCCCACTGTAAAGCCCCTCCCCTGATC
>CM053594.1:186000054-186030054 GCA_028646575.1 Pseudocheirus occidentalis
TTTTTTTAGCTTTGTGGAACTCTGCTTCCAGGGGGGAAAGCTCTGTTCCAAATCGCTGGTGTTTTCACAGCTGCCAGAGCTTTTAGGGAGGTGTTTCAACCCCCACCAGCTTTGGCTTGCTGAAAGCGCACCCAAGGACCACCACCCAAGACCACAATCTGGATCCAGGGCGTTCAACGCAAAAGCCCTTGGCCCTGAACAATAGATACAGTAGATCTTCCCTCTTGTAGACTGGCTGCAGCTTGGCTCAGCTCCTCCTGACCACCCTGGGCCTGGCTGCGTTTCCGTTTCAGGCTGGGCTGGCCTTGGCTCCCGGCCTGCCGTGATGTGACCCTACTGCTTAGCTGCCTTCAGCGAGAGATGTGTTTTCTGTATTTTTGTGAGTTTGAGAGTCCTTGAATTTGTCTGGTGTCATATTTTATGGGTATATAGGGTGGTTGTGTGGGAGCTGCAGAACCTTGCTGCTTCTATGCCGCCATCTGGTGGGACAATTTTAAATCTTACATTTAAATGTAAACAGTTAAGTAATTAGACTTAAAAGAACTTAAAATGGAACTCAAGATTATGGTATAAGATTAGATTTCTCCCTTTTCTTGCATACTGCTAAATGTACTTCACTACCTAGATCCTGCCGCTTATTCCCATGTAAAGTTTCTAGTTACATCCTTTTTACCGCAACTGTCTTAGGTTCATGCACCATTAAGTAATCTCCTCTCGGGACAAATTACCTTCTCCAATATTTGTTCCCTTCAGTCCATTCTGAATTCTAAGATACAGTTGTCTACCATTTGCCATTTTGATTACATCTTATCCAGTATACCTGGGGACTTTAGGATGGGAGATTTCACGGGGCAACTACTGAAAGAGGTAGACTAGTTCATAGCAGACTTCTTGTTGTCATTGAGTCATGTCTGACTCTTCATGCCCCCATTTGGGGTTTTCTTGTTAAAGATACTGGAGTAGTTTGCCATTTCCTTCTCCAGTTCATTTTGTAAGTAACTTGCCCAGGTGACCATAGTAATAGCCAGTAAGTGTCTGAAGCTAGATTGGAACTCAGGACGATGACTCTTCCCAACTCCAGGCCTAGCGCTCTATCCACTCTGCCATGTAGCTGCCCCCCTACACCCTTCATAGTGGATTAGGTTATACCATAGGATTTAAGGATATAAATATTGAATGGGAAATATGCTGAACATAATTTTTGAATTTTCAAGGGAAAACTATTGTTTCTATATACATAAATTAATTAATGAGTTCACTCACTTCTTCCTATTGTAATTATGTTTTTGCCTTCCTCCCCAGTAGCTTGTATGCTGCCGAGAACTATACAGTTTTTTGAGAGCAAGTACTTATGTCTAACCAAAACTATGAACCCAGTAGTTGTATACTAAGCAAAGTCATTTATCTTATGAGATCTTAATGAACATTTGATATTTATGAGGATAATGATGAATACTAGTGGCCCAGGTATTGGGGCTAGCATATAGCATGCAAGAACAGCAGCGGCAGATCAAAGAAGCAATAGGGTGAACAGCTGATGTTAGATGCCCAAAAAGATTTCTTGTGAGGAATTTCCTTCTTACCCTAACCTTCACTGCCGGCCGCTTAGACTCTGAGGTACAGCTCAGCAGCCTTCAGTTTTTGGTAGGCCTTACATTGGCACATTGAGTCAGATTTGGTTCTTTTGTCTTTTTTTGGAGGGGGGAGGGCAGGGCAGTTGGAGGTAAGTGGCTTGCCCAAGGTCACACAGCTAGTAAGTGTTAAGTGTCTGAGGCAGGATTTGAACTCAGGTCCTCCTGACTCCAGGGCTGGTGCTCCCTTCACTGTACCACCTAGCCATCCCAATTGAGTCAAGTTGTTAACAAACTTTTCCTTAAGTTCAGACCAGAGGGAGGCATGGTAGAAAGGCAGGAGGAAATCAAGCATGTCAGAAAGTTGGTGAGTGTTCCTCATTCAGACTACTGACCCCTCTTCTCATTACAAGGGTCAGCTCAGGTCAAGCAGGCAGGTGAATCATATATTAAGTTGGGCCGGCATCATCCATTCTTCTTTCCTCATACCACACTCAAGCAAGTCAATGGGCTTTGACCTCCTTTGGAAAGATGGTACCATTGTTGGAGCATATATAGTTTGAACTATGTTTCTAAAGTATGGTTTTATTCAGATCCGTTGTGTGACCAATACCAGACTTTTAAGGCAAGGTAGCCAGCCTGGATTTGGATGTGACTTGTTTATATAGAAATGCATTTTTCTCTGTGGACAGCACATGACTCCTGTGAGAACCAAAACTATAAAGCTCTCTTCAATAGCTCCACATCTTTAGTTCAGCTAAATTCTCAACATTTGGGAAGACATATCAAGAAGGCAGGTATAGACAGAGAAGCTGAAGTGTCGGACACTATACGGTATATTGGGAGGGGAGGGATTACTAAGCAATATGATGTGATGAAAGACTGTATGATAGAAAGAAAGGAACTTAGAATAAATTGTCTAAATGCTCTGCGAGAGAGAAGGTATGGAGCCAGGAGCTGATGAGAAAGAATGTTTTCAGCAGCAGCATATAACCTAGGTTATGGTAGGGGGGGAAGGAAATAATGCTGAAAACAGGGAGCTTGATTAGAAAAATAGGTTATATTAGTCCACCTAGGAAGGAGATGACAAGTGCCTAGAGATGAGGTATTTGATTTTCAGGGGGTAAGGATGGATTTGGATGCTGAGATAAAGAAAGTGAGGGCAAATCAATAGAGGAAGTAAAGAATCAAGGCATCTTTATGATGACCATAAGATTCCTTGCTAGAGATGATATGGTTATGATCCTTTACTGTAATTTGAAAATCACATAAGAAAGGAGAATTTGAACAAGAGGAAATCTTCATCTGTTTTCTTTCCTCTTGTTGTCTAGTTCCAGCTTACTCAAAATGCTAACTTGAGCTTGTATTTGATGTACTTACAGCTTATTCTCCAAAATCCTTATTTGATTTGTAACATAATGTTAAACAATGTATTAGAAAAATGAGAGTATTGATCCCAGAGATAGAAGAGTTCACCATGTTGTGAAGCAGAAACATTCAATGAGCTTGCTTCCCTCCTTTGCATGGAAGATCTTAGCAACTTGCCTTCTAAGCACAAAGGATTTAAAATCTCCCTCTGCCCCACTCCAGTATTGCCTGCCTGAGTCTGATTCCAAGAAAATCACTCCTCTGAAACCAATAGCAAGGAATTTCTCTGTATCTTTTTTTCAAAAGAAATAGCAACCATAGTGGAATACTGGTCTTCAGTATCTATGGACTATACACTGAGCTCTCCTCCTTTGAGACTGTATTTCAGAGTTTTGCACAAGTTAAATTATACCTTTCTATATCTACTCTCCTTGTGCTATTGAGAGAGACATTCACACCATCCATTCCTTAGTAGACAGATTTTTCTCTAGGGTTATATAGTAGACAATCCGTTTGTTTATTTTTAAATTTTCTCTCCATTTGTAGCTTTAAGTACAGTGCTTATATTTTCTTCAGTTGTTTTCAGTCCTGTCCAGTACTTTATGACCCCATTTGGAGATTTCTTGGCAGAGATACTGGAGTGTTTCACCATTTTCTTCTTCAGTTCACTTTATACAGAAGAAGAAACTGAGGCAAACTTGTGACTTGCACAGAGTCACACAGCTGGTGGGTGTCTGAGGCCAGTTTTGAACCCAGAAAAATGAGTCTTCCTGGCTCCAGGCCCATCGTGGTGTCCATTATGTCGCCTAGCTGCCCTGTTTCTCTAGATTACCTTATATGTGTGAAGCACTTTTAACTGGGGAAGAAATCTGTGGAGATGATAGTGTCTTAGAAGAGGAAATGACTAGGAAGATCAACAGAAACAAGAGTCCCTAGTCTCACATGTCTGAAGCTGATGTGAAAAGTGTGAACAATAAAAAGGAAATTTGATATCTTAACAATAGGAGATAAATGTGAGCTTACATATGTTACTAAAATTTAGTGGGGAGGAGTGGAATTAGGAGTATAATAGAGCAGAATGGAAAGTTTTAGATTGTTACAAAACAAATTAGAAAGAAAGGGCAGTGGGGGAGCAACAAATCAAAGAGTTTATACTGTGTAGAAACCAGAGTAGGAAACCATAATAGAAAACATGTGGCAGAGAAAGAATATAGGAGGAAAACAGAAATGATATTGTTGTGGGAGTATACAATAGACCACCTTGGCAAAGGGTAGAAACGGATGATGAGTCCCTGAAACAAACCGCACAACTGGCACAAGGCCAGGATATACTTACAGTGGGGGAGACAGGGGGCTTCCATCCATTGGGACAAGTGCTGGAAGTGTCTTGTTGGCAAAAGCAGAACAATGATTTCACTTTTTTTGTTTGCTTTGCTGCAAATTATATCCTTTAGATGGTAGAAGAAGCAATAAAAGGAAATACTATTTTAGATCAGATTCTGGCCAGTAAAGAACGGCAGTGATAGAAATGTTGGGAGAATGTGACTCTGATGTGACCCTAAACTTTGAATAAGTGTCAAAAGGTTGAATGAAAAGATACCTATGTTTCCATAAACTCACAAAGGCTTGGAGAATCTTAAGAACAAAATTCTGACAAATGCAATTGAGGCTGATATAGATGATGAAAAACAGGGGGAAGTGTTTAAAGAGAATGATTTGGTTACACAGGAGGCATTGTAGTCAAATCAGATTTCAAAAGGAAAAAAAAGTCTTTTAAAAGATGGAAGCATGGTCATGAAACTAAAGACGAATGCAAGGGAGTATTTTGTTTAAGGGTATTTTTTTAAAATTAGAATAATGTTAGGCAGTATAAAATCAAAAAAAGGACTTAGGCTTGAAAAAAGTGCTAAATACTTTTTAAAATGTTTAATAATTGTGCAGAACATGGAAGGCACCCACCAGACAGTGATGGGCAAATGTTTGAATATTTTACATGCATTTATTTTTTCCCTCCCTTCTATCTCCCCACTCCACTGGAAAAAGAACACAAAACACACAAAAAAAGGCTTTTTTTTTAGACAAATAATTATAGTCAAGCAAAACTAATTTTCACAATGACCAGATCCAAAAGTGCTTCTCAATTTGCACATTAGTCACACACCTTTCTGCTAGCATTCTTAATAATTGATCCTCTGAATAAAAATGTTTTCCAAAGTTATTTGAGGATCAAGAAAAGAAAGAAGGGCAAAATCTCCAGCTTGAGGTGAGTAGACAATGTTAAAGCAGGAGAGAAGGAAAGAACCAGTATTTGGCTCCTGTTTTCCTCACAGGGAGGCAGTAGGTTTTTAGTCAGGAAAAGCTGGCTTCAAGTTTCAACACTAAAATTATTCCATAGTAATAGGAAAGTCCCTTAAGATTCTTTTTGAGTCTTTCACAACTCTCTCAATCTGTAATTTATGAGAGGATTATAATCAATGTTGATGGATGGAATCCTAAAATCCAGTAGACTATAAGCTATTAGACAGGGTAGAGACTGTTTCCATTTTACCTTAATACCTAAGGTAGCATGCACAATGTCCTACACAGAGTAGACACTTAATTTTAGTTTGTTAGTTTATCTTGGATTGTATTGGAGGAAATCACCAATCATTGACATTTCTCTATAATATACATTCTCTCTCTGGGAGAGTAATCTCTAGAATGTAAAAGGATAGAATTGAAAGAGTTAAGAACAAATTTGAACCCCAAATAAGCAATACATTAGTAAGAAAATATCAAGAACTTAGTAAATAGCTGTGTGTAGCCCACGCATGACAGGATAGGGCAGTATATGGCATAGAACATAAATGTGGTAATGGTAAGAAAATATTGGCTAGCAATATGTGGCCGACTGCCTTTGATTATACCCTCTGGGCAGGGATAGGTATCAGAGACAGTGACATGATTTCATTATGGGTGGTGAATACTTGACTGTGCTATTGCTTTAGGAGAGTGAAAGCATATGTGAGCAGAATTGGGGGATGCCTCAGAGGCATCATGTTGGGACTGGGACAGAGACTTAGAGTAGTTTCAGTATCCATGATGCTACAAAGTTCCCATAGTCTTTCTTGACCTTTATGTGAATTAAATAAAACATTCTGTGGGTTATTTCTGTAAGATCTGAATTGCAAAGGACAAATTCTGTCTTTGTGTCTTCTGGGAGTGCTGAGGTTTCTAGGGAGATCTTATTGTGCTTATATCTGTAGATTGTAAAAGTGAACTGACCTTGTGATGCTGTCTGGGCCCAAGATTTGTTGAGTAAAACATATCTTGGGTTTTCTTTGAGGTTTTTCTTTCTTTCAAATAAAAAAAAACAACATAGCAACAGAAAGCAAAGCTTGTCATTTGTCCCAGATAAACTAGGATATTAGGTAATTTGTAGTTATGATTGCTTAACAGTAGGAATCTTTGAATACTAGTGAAGAACATGGAAAGTACCCACCAGACAGTGATGGGCAAATGTTTGAATATTCTAAAAGAGGAAGGATTCTACAAACTATAAGACAAGGAACTTGATGATGGTGTCTTTAAAATTAGACAATGGATTATTTATTTAATTTAAAGCATCTTTTTCAATTATCAGTGGGTTATTAAATGATTGTCTCATGCTCATTGAAAAAAGGAAGCAGCTATTACTGAAAACCAGAATGCGTTTATTAAAAACAAGGTATGATTTAACATTATTTCCTTTATTTTTGACATGGTTATTAGACAAGGTCAGGAAAATGCCATATACATGTTGCACATGAATCTACTAAAGAATCTGACAGAAACCCTCATGATAACCTTGAGGACAAGATGTAGTGATATGACGTGACTAATAGTAAAGTTAGGTAGATTTAGAGCTCTCTGAACCCTGGAGCCAACAATGAGTTGATTATTGATGATGTGGTGAGGGTGGTATTAACCTCAAAAGAAATGATGAGTGATATGTTGTAGGATGTTGCAGGGCTTATCCTTGGTCCTGTTTGGTTCAATATTTTCATCACTGACTTCAATGAAGCCATGTTAAACATGTTTAATAAACTCATAGATGATGTGGAGTTAGAATTGGTGGCTAATATTTTGGATGACAAAATTAGGAATCAGACATATTTCCAACAGACCGGAATGATGAAGGGAATTTAAAAATAGAAACATAACAAGGGAGTAAATGTTAAGTCCCGTCACTAAAAAATGTGAAAAGGTCTGGGTATCTTTGGAGACTTCAAATTGAATATGAGCTAACAGTGACTTTGTAGCCGAAAAAAAAAATTATCACTTTATCAGGTCACATTATGAGAAATAGAGTGCTTAGTATGAGGGATTGGCTTTTTCTCTGATCAATTCGATTTAATCAAACAAATATTTTTGATCAATGATTTGATCAATTGCTAAGGTATTTACTACTACATACCTACCATGTGCCAGTCACTGTACTAGGTGCTTAAAGGTTGAAATATGAAAAGGCAGGTCATCTTCAGAGAGCTTATCTTCTACTACTTATGCTATGTAGACCACTATGTTATAGAGTGGATGTGACATAAGCTGAGGGAATATATGACCCTTTACTGTGATTATCTTACTGTCTAGAATAGGGGTGAAATACAATCTACAAATGCTAACTTTATTTAAACCTATATTTAAAAGGAATGGCAAGTTGTACATAATAGATTTTCCATTTTGAATGCAGTCATCTTTTTATTATACTATATTATAGAAATATTTGTTTTATTCCATAAATAAAAGTACATATTAAGGACATGTTGTTCAGTTGTGTCTGAGTCTCCGTGACCCTATTTGGGCTTTTCTTGCCAAAGATACTGGCCTGGTTTGCCATTTCCTCATCCAACTCACTTTACAGATGAAGAAACTGAGGCAAAAGAGTTAAGTGATTTGCCCAGGGTTATACAACTACCAAGAGTCTCAGGTCACATTTGAACTCAGGTCTTCATGATTCCAGTGTTCTGTCCACTGTGCTACCTAGCTGCCCAATTAAAAACATAAAAGAGATGCAAACAAGATGCAAACAATTCATTCAGAATATTATATCCCATCCTGAGAGATAATTGACAAGTGAAATAGATTTAGAGCAAGGGGTTAGATTTAGACCTTGGGTTCATGAACTTTTTTTTTAAGATTTTAATAACTTTATATCAATATTATTAAATTCAATATGATCCTCTATAATCTCACCTAATTTATTTTATGCATTTGTAAACATTCTGGGAAGAGCTTGATAGGCTTCATCATACTACCAAAGGGGTCCATGACAACAAAATGCTTAAGGACCCCTAATTTAGGGAAACACTTCCAGATTCTCTAAGGATCAATTAAGTTAGCTAGAAATGTTTAGCAAAGAGAAGAGAAGACTTAATATAGACATGATCACTGTCTTAAAATATGTTAAGGGTAAAAGAGAGGATTAGATTTGTACTTGATTCCAGAGGGTAAACGTTGAGTCTCTTGGTAGAAAATTATGAGAAAGAAGCATTTTTTCCTCCCCCTAAATATTAGAATGAATTTTATATTTATTAAAATTTGAACAAAATGGAATCAACTTCCTCAGGAAGCATAGTAGTGAGTCTTCCATCATTAGAAATCTTCAAGTGAAGGCTGGATGACACCAGTCAAGATACTGTAGAGAATATTCATGTCTCCTACACTTTCCACCTGGATGACTGGACTAAATGACCTTCCTGCTATGAAGGAATTAAAATTCTGTTATTCTAAGATTGTCTTTAAACTCAAGTCATTATCATCAGCATCATTGTCATCACCACTGTCACTTAAACTTTTGAAATTTATAGAGGCTAATAGTTTAGTTATAATTGAAAAAATATTAAATATCCTCAATGAAGATTATCAATAAGAAGCATTGTAAAGGAAAGTTATTTCTTAATTTCTTAAAGAGATTTGCTTTGTGGTTTTATACTGTCATTGACAATTAGAACTGGTTGGTACCTGAAAGATCATCATGCCCAGCATTCTGACAGAAAAATAGAAGCATTGTCAGGGGGACAGAGGATGTCAAAGGAACTTCTATTTTTTTCCCTTGTATCAAACTCTAGAAAATTAACTGAAATATGCAATAGATGTAGATGTTGAAAAAGTGCCTTACAGATCTTTACAGGGCTTTTATATAAACTATAACATCCTCATGATACTTGGATACTGCCCGTGCACTGGAGGAGACTGAGATTCAGTGGATAGATTGAGACTAATAGATTCATACACTAATAATCTTTTCTTCATGTATTTTTAATCATCTGTAAAATAACCAGGATCATGCTACTGAACTACATCAGTGGTATTATAAGATGTTATCATGTAGATGGTGCATCCTATTCTGAAGTAAATGTAAGCTATTTAAGAAATTAAAAAATATATTGAGAAAGGCTGTGTGTGGGTCCCCTCTTCCTCAAATTCTTTAAATATGAATCAGCTATTCATTTGCCTGTCCAATTATAGCCCTTTATGTACCTCATGATGACATTTCCTTCACCTTCAATCCTCAAGAGACTATGTTCATTTTTCATTATGTCTGATAGAAAATCTTCAAAGGTACCAAAATGTATAGATAGGCAGTAATTGTTAAATAAATAGTTGCATATGCATTTGTACCACAAAAGTTTCAAGATGTTTGATTGACAGGCATTATTAAAATGAATTAGAATTACTATAAAGATTTTCTGGTAATTTCAAAATCAAGCATAACCTTGAAAAGATGTCACCTTCTCATTAATCATCAGTACTTTTAAAGTATGTACATATCAGGCATCCTTGTTTGATGAAATTCATTTTGGAGACAAAAGTATACGTTGCCAATTTCAGAACCTACTGAAGTTCTTAGATTTCTTCTGTTTAGGGGTGAACTTTCCATGACATTTTATTTCCCTAGAATAATGCAGAGAAAATATTCTTAAGGCTTTTTAGTTGTTAAATTACTCTACTAATACCAAATTTTTGATGAGTTAAATATGCATAAAGCAAAAATAGATGGATTAAACTTCCACTAAACATAAAAACCTTTAAAATTAAGCAGAAAAGTTGCATGACCAAATAAATTTGTAAGACTCGAGATGTTCTCAAAATAGACTGAATTGTTTTGCCAAATTCAATCTGCTTCCAGATTTATTGTTCTTATGTTATATTTATTTGGCATCTCTAACATATTAGAACAAGGGGTTAGAAAAATCCCTAGTATAAATGCACAAATGTGGGATTTAAAGACATGGGGCCTGAAATTCACTCCTCACCCTCAATCACCAATTTCACCTGCTTTTCACTAAAGCCCCGGGAATGGAATTTTTCAACCACCTCCAACCCAGATTTTCTGCTCCCAGTTCTAGTGCCAAATGTATTGCAGCAGCATCCCACTCTCATAAAATGATAGGATTCAAAGCTAGAAGGAACCATCTAGTCATATTCCCTCATTTGGCAATGAAGAAAATAGGATTAAATTATTTGCCTGTGATTGTACTGGCTGTGAAGGAGCTAGATCCCGATCTTTCAACTCCAAATTCAGTTTTCTTTCTCTATACCACACTTTACTCCTTTGCTAGCTTTTCCTTGAGAAGCTTCTCACCTAAGGAATTTTTGTTTGTATGTGTATGTAATGCTAAATTTTGGATTATATACCAATTTCAGTCTTCAATTCAGTGGCACAGCAAAATGCTGTTTGGCACTTAGATTTTGTAACCTATCCTTCTCCAGTCTTACAGCTTACTAACAGACAAGATACCCCTGCATCTCCCAACTCCTGCCTTTTCTTGAATTCTTTTCCTGCTCCATTTTGACCACCCTGTCTTCCTTCAAGTTCCATCTAAAATCCTATGTTCAATGGGAACCCTTCCCCAACCTCTCAGTTCTTGCTTTCCCTCTGTTATTTCCTATTCATCCCGTGTAAAGTTTGCTTTGCATGTTTTCTCCTTCTTTAGATTACAAATTCCTTGCGGGCAGGGATTGTCCTTTGCCTCTTTTTTTATTCCTAGTTTAGTAAGGTGCCTGGCAATTAGTAAGTGCACAATAAAGGTTTGTTGATAGATTGATTGACATGAGAATATTTTAAACTATTATATTCTGGCTCTGTGATAGATTTCTGCCTAGGGGAGAGCTGTGTTAGTTAACTGTCGCTGAAATTGTGGGGGAATCTATTGGAAATCTCTCAAAAGACTGGAGAAAGAAGCTCTATTAAAGTTAAGAGTAGGACTGATCTTTTAAGACATGTATTACTAATTTGCTCTACTTTCTACATGAATTAATGAATGAAAAACTTTTATTAAATACTTACTAGTTACTCAGATCTGTGTTAAATGCTAGAGATACAATGAAAATGATGGGACCCACTACCTTTGGGGAATTTACTTTTGAGGAAAATACTGTTTTGTTTTTTTATTTACTTTTAGTTTACAATATTCAGTTCCGCAGCCCCTTGGGTTCCAAACTTTCCCCTCTTACCTCTCCTCCCCCCTCACCGCCATGGCAGCAAGCAATGTGATACAGTTTCTACAAATACCTTCACATTAAACATTAGTCAAGTTGTAAAGAAGAATTATAACCAATGGAGTGAACAACGAGAAAGAAGGAATGAAAACAAGACACAAAAGAGAGAGAGCAAGTTGTTTGCTTCAATCTGCATTCAGACTCTGTAGTTCTTTCTTTGGATTGGATAGCCTTTTCCATCATGAGTCTTGGGGTTGTCTTATAACCCTGCATTGCTGAGAAGAGCCAAGTCTGTCAAAGTTGGTCGTCACACATACGTTGTGTCTGTGATTGTGTACAAATTTCTCCTGGTTCTGCTCCCCTCACTCAGCACCAGTTTATATACGTCTCTCCAGGTTATTATGAAGTCCTTCTGCTCCTCATTTCTTACGGCACAATAGTATTCCATTTCATTCATATACTACAACTTGTTTAGCCATTTCCCAAATGATGGGCATCCTCTCAATTTCCAATTCTTGGCCTCCGCAGAAAGAGCTGCTATAAATATTTTTGTACATATGGGTCCTCTTCCCTCTTGTATGATCTCTTTGGAACACAGCCCTAGAAGTAGTATTTCTGGGTCAAAGGGTGTGCACTTTTTATAGCCCTTTGGGCATAGTTCCAAATTGCTCTCAAGAATGGCTGGATCGATTCACAACTCCACCAACAATGAATTAGTGTTATGGGAAGATATTGTTGTTTAGTTGTGTCCGACTCTCTGTGACCCATACTGTCCAGGGAGTTTTCTTGGCAAAGATAATAGAGTGACTCAACATTTCCTTCTCCGGTGTATTAAGGCAAGTGGAGGTTTAAGTGACTTGCCCAGGGTCACACAGTGTCTGAGACCAGATTTGAACTTCTTCAAAAGAGTCTTCCTGACTCCAGGCCCAGTTCTGTATTCACTGAGCCTTCTATTTGGCCCTGACGGTGAGAAAACACTTAGACAACTAGTGGCCTGGGAAGAGAGTTATGCTCTGGGAAGCCACCAAGGTGATAAGTAGAACAGTAAGGCAATCGCTTGACATTCAGATGGCACACCCAGAGGCAGTGGTAGTATCAATTTGATTATAATTCTCAGAGCTAACATTTAGAAGTTTGGAAGAAAGAAATACAAAATATGGTAAGGGGAGTGAAGGACATGTCCCAGTGAAAAGGAAGCTGCACGGTCCCATGGAGAGCATAACTGAGATGACATTCTCTGTAGGAAACACAAGAAGATTGGCCATTTAGTGACCTCCAAGTGAGAACCTGGACAAAGGCTTTTTGAAATTCCATATAAGCCATGTTCCCCGGTTCCCTTTCTCCAGGTTCCTCTTCTCCGTCCGGCTTTTCTTCTTGCTCTTGCCCTCCCCGCCCTACCCTCCAACATGGACATTTCCTAAGGCTGTGTTTAGCCTTTTACTTTCCTCTATTTCCTTATCTTCTCCTATTCCCTCTCTATATCGGCAGCCTAATATTTTTCATTCCCTCAAGTAAAATAATATATGTAAAGTGCCTCACTCATTTTAAAGTGCTATATAAATATCAGTCGTTATTGCTATCATCCTTATCTCCTAGGGCTTAAATTCTCATCTGTGTGGATGATTTCTAAATCTTTATTTCTAGTGCTAACCTCTGTTAAATGTTTTGGTTCCACATTTCCAATGCCTGCTGGACATTCCCATGTGGGCGTCTTGCTAATACCTCAAACACAATGAGTTTAAAAGTGAGTTTATCATGTTACTCCCCAAAGCAACTTCTCATTTTTTTTTGACTGGCCAAAGTTAGTTAATAATAATAAATGCATTTTCTCTATTTATACAGGCTCAGAACTCAAAGTGATCTCTGAATCCCCTTTCTTTGCCAACCTGTCATCGTGTCTTGCCCCTTCCTTTCCATCCCCCACTGCCACTGCCCTAGTTCTGATCCCTATCTGAGGATTATTTCAGTGAAGTCTCAGCTGGTTTTCTTACCTTCTTTCTTACATCTTCCTCTAAACCATCCAACTTAAGTGCCAGTTAGATCCCTCTTCTCTTCTTCCCCCTTCTCAAGAATCTGCAATGGCTGCTCATGGCCTAAAATTCAAATTCTACAGCTTAGCATTTAAGGTTCTCCATTGTCTTAACTCCAACGTCCCTTTCCAGACTGATCTATCTTTGCTCACTTCAGATCAATTCAATAAATATTTATTGAGTGTTTTCTCTATGCAAAATACTATTAGACGCCGTGTGCTCTCCTATAAGCATCAGATGTTCCAGCTAATTTGGACGACTTGCAATTCTCCTGATACACACCGTGCTTTCCCACCATTTTGCCTTGGCTCATGCCCTGCCCTCTATTTGGAATGCTGCCCAAGTCACTGCCCTTCCCCCATCTCAACATACTAAAAACGGATGCAGCTCCAATGCCGTGCCACTCCCTCTTCCCTGATCAGCATCCTTCTTGTCTTGTGAGTCTGCACACTTAATTTGTTTCACCTACTTGTCACCTATCACACATTGCCTTCTGTTGAAGCTACTTGTGAACACTACCTATACAAGCATATAGCTAAACTGAAAGCTCCTTCCTGGCAGGAAATTGTGTCTCATATGTCTTTGTAGAGCTTAAAATCTGGTTTATAATAATTGATCAGTAAATACCTATCTTGTAAATGGAGTTTAATGATTGTATTTAATGGAAGAGAAAAAAATAGAGGGGACATTCTTCTGAAGAATTAAAACTAAGCAACACCTCCTCAAACCTCCACTATCATTTTGTTGTATAATGTAATTACCGTATTTTTATTCGGATTGTCTACATTTGTCTCCTATCTTACCATCTTATCTCTCCTGTTACTGTGTAAACTCCAGGACAACTTATGTTTGATATTTGTATTCTGAACAAACAAAAGAGTGTTTTATACGTAGTAGGCATTCAATAAATGTTTGCTCTTGCTTCTGTTCAATTAAATGTGAGAGACTGTGTGATATGGTGGAAGGAACATCAAAAGGAGCTGAATCTGAATCCCATCTCTGCTCCGTATTGTCAGAGTGACATTTGCCATCTCTCGGGTTCCATTTCCTCGTGTGTGAGACAAGGGATTGGGCTAGGAGATCTCAGAAGGCCCTTCCAGGTTCGGTTCTGTGATGCTATGTCCAGAATGTATGGTAGCCTACATGTTTATAACATAATAAATACTGTAGAAATAATTATCTTCGGTGCAATAAAGGTATGAAAAATGTTGTTTCTGTTCAGTCATTTTCAGTTGTGTCCAACTCTTTGTGACCCTATTTGGAGTTTTCTTAGAAAAGATACTGGAGTGGTCTGCCATTTCCTTCTCCAGCTCACTTTACAGGTGAGGAAACTGAGGCAAATAGAGTGAAGTGACTTGCTCAAGGTCACACAGCTAGTAAGTGTCTAAAGCCAAATTTGAACCTTAGGAAGATGAGCCTTCCTGACTCTATGCCTGTCACTCTAGCCACTGTGCCACCTGGCTGCTCTGATATGCAAAATAGTTGCAGTTAAATTTGTTATATAGTTCTCCAAATTTTCTCATTTAAAGATACTGTTTAAATTCTTTAAATATTTTTTGAATCAAGTATTATTTGGGGAAAAAAAAGTGTACTTTCAGTGGGACCTTGAATTCTTTTGCTTGTTTGTAATAATTGATAAGTTCTTATTAAGTGCCACCTTTATGCCAGGAACTATTCTAGTCCCTGAAATGAAGGAACTTGCATTCTTTTGAGGAAGATAACATGTACACTTATAAACATAAACAGAATATATACAACAGAAATAGTAAACACGGGCAGCATGTTGGTGTCAATGTTCCTGAGTACAGGAGAATCAGATTAAAATAGAGTTGGGAAATGTTTAACAAAAATAAATAAAAAGACAGTAGAATACAGATGATATGTGGCTTTCTAAATCAGTACTGGACAAGGATTCTTTCCTTTATGTATTTTTTAGTGACTGTTTCTATTTGAGTTTGCATACAAGGCAAAATGTTTGGCAGTGGGAGGTATGTACTGAAAGGTTGTTGTTCTGTACTTTCAGTTGTGTCCTACTCTCCATGACCCCGTTTGGGATTTTCTTGGCAAAGATACCGGAGTGATTTGACATTTCCTTTTCCAATTCTTTTTACACACGAGGGTTAAGTGACTTGCTCAGGGTCACACAACTACTAATTGACTGAGGCTAGATTTGAACTTGGGTCTTCCTGACTCCAAGCCCCACGTAAAAAGCTTGAGCTTGAGCTAAGTTTTGAAGGAAATTAAGGAGTTTAAGAAATGGGTTGGAGGAGGTCATTCTAGGCATGGGGCATTGCGAGTGATGTGAGGATCCTATACAAAGGCATGAAGATGGGAGGTAAAGTATTTTGTGTGAAAGGTACAGAAGCCAGTCAGCCGGACCATATAAAGCTAATAAAAGGGTAGATTGTAGCCAAGTTATAAAAGGGTTCAGATGACATACAAAGGGACTTATAGTTGATTTTCCAGTGTCACTAATTTTCTGCTGCAGTTTATCAGAAGAGTGACCTGGTCAGAGCTCTGCTTTAGGAACATCAGTTTGGCAGCTCCACGGAGGGGGTGTAGAGAAGGGAGTGACTTGAGGTAGAAAGTACGCTCATGACACTGTGGCACAGTATTACGGAATGCTGTATCACCTAGTATGTTGTCAAATACTCAGGGGTTACTTAATAAATACTTGTTATTGAAATCAAGAATGATTACTTGTATGCTTAAAATGATTAGAGAGGATTAGGTAAGCCAGCATCTAAATAAATTATAACTCCACAGAGTTGGCAAAAGTAGGGAAAAATGAGATTGAAATGGTAAAAGCCAAGGGTAGAAGCTAGGAAGAGTAAGGAGGAGAGAGGGTCTAAAACTGCAAAGTTACATTATTATTGTATGTGCTCTGAGGTTGTGCACAATGTCAAGTAATAAATATAAAGGAGTAAACTCAGGAGAATGGATGCATGTGTAGGTGGAAAAAGTAATCACAGGCAAGGAACTAAGCCTCCTCGAGGGCATCTTAGGTTAAAGTCCATCACTGATAAAGAGGACTTAACAAAATAAAATTAAAGCAAGTAAAAATAAGTCAAAAAAGAAAATTATCATAAGCGATGTGTATGCTTCACTAAGGAATTTTGCAAAACACAAGCAACAAAGGTATAGTTAGAGAACCAGTTTTTTAAAGTGTGGCTATTGCTCAGCAACTTAAGTTAAAACCCCTTGGGATAAACCATGGAGCAAATGAAGTTGTTGATAAATTTTGGTTACTCATCAGGACATAGGATTTAGTTAGAATATGCGAAATCTTTGTAGGTTTTGGAAAGACTCTTAAGATGATTTAGAGTTTGAAAAATAGAACAAAGAAAAGTCTGTCATAGCTTTGGATATAGAAGAGGTATTGATGAGTTAGACAAAGAATAATGTTAAAATTCCCCTATTTAAGATGGATCCAAGAAGTGTCTGGGGAATTTCACACGTATCACTTTGTTTTAAGAGGTAAGGAAGCAGAAAGAGCTTCTTTACTGGAAGACCTAGAAAATTAGAATTTAACTTAGTACAGTGACCACACATTTTGCTTTTTGGACACGAAAGGAAAATTCAGCTACTCAAACTTCCATGGGAACTAATCAGTCAGTCTTCACTGAGCACCTACTGACAAATGATAGGAGAAGCATAGAACCTATAATTATTCTGCTACAAAGGTTATTGCATTCAAATGGATCTGGGATCTCCTGCCATCCCTTTCTCTTGCCGTTTGTCTATCTCATCTTCTTTTTCTATCATGAATTTTCTTGATGCCATATTGTACCCCTATTCTTGTCTGGTTCCTCATTGGTTATGTATTGTAACCTGCTCACACTTACTATGCACCTCTCCATCATTCTCTGTCTTATAGTCATTTTAGTGCATATGAGACAGATTCAATTCCTCTCCTCCATAGAAAAACAGTGGTAGAATATTGACATTTTAAAAATTGTCCTTTGTTTCCAAGAAAAATTGGGAGTCATTAAAGAGCTCTGCAATTACATAAAGGCAGTCTATCCAACTTTGCTCCTACTTAATGGTGAACCCACTTCTTTGTCCATTTGTTTTGTCTGTCCCAAATACACATACTGATGAACACTTCATGTCATTATCTCTGCCATAGACATTCTTCATCCACTTGATCTCTGTTGTGTGGATGGTCAGCTTTTGAGTTGTTACAGAGGAAGAAGAGGAAAAAACAATCAACACTGATTCATACACTAAAAACATCTGACATTATAGTCAATGTTCTGAGTATTTAAAAAATTGATTTAATTTTCCACTGTTTCTCTTTTCTTTGTGAAGTGACACTACTTGCAATCATCTATTACACTTATTCATAAGATTTACAAATGAGTTCATATTCTGAATATTACATGGCAATTGTCAGGTATTAACTGGTAAGGCACTTTTTAGACTCTTTTGTTCTCTTTGCTATAGCGATTGATTTACATTGTTTAAATTTCAGTGTGAACTTACTATAATCAGTGTTGCTGTTCTTTTTTCTTTCCATTACCTAACTTTCATTATCAATTGCTTTTAAAAACAAGAGCTGTTTTCAGTAACATTCTGTTCATCACTATCTTTATCCTTAGACAAAAGCTATGCTAGATCAGCTAGGTAGCACCATAGTGCACAGAGTGCCAGGCCTGGAGTCAGGAAGACTCTTCTTCCTGAGTTCAAATTTGAACTCAGACACTAGTTAGCTGTGTGAGCCTGGGCAAGTCACTTAACCCTATTTGCCTCAGGTCCTTATCTCTTAAATGAGCTAGAGAGGGAAATGGTAAACTACTCCAGTATCTTTGCCAAGAAAACCCCAACTGGGGTCACAGAAAATCAATACAGCTATAATAACAACAATTGAGTTATTCACCTAATTTTTTTTCTCTTTTTCATCCTCTGTAACCAATGGGATGTTAAGGTACAATTATTTTCACAGTGACCTTTTTACAAATACTTATCATGAGTATTGGGGTTCAAGATGACCAAATGTCCAATGAAATAATTATGAAAAACCTATTTCTTGTTGTTTTGGGGTGTGTAATAAATAGAACCATTTTCACTGCTTTCTTTGCCTCTACAAAAAGTACTTATGCACCATACTTCCAGGTGATCCTAAATTCCTTCTCTCTAATTTCCTTTATGGAGAAACTTTCCAGATTGATAGTAGATCCATTTGCTGATGATTTGACAGGTATCTCACTTTTCAAATACCACCTTCTAAGTTAGAAGTTTATAGATGGTCTAAAAATTGTGATATTTAGTATCCTCTGTCAACCTTTCCACCTCTCTTCCATCATAACTGAAGAATCAGAAAAGGGTCACACAGGATGGACTGAGATGCATTTTTACCATGAGTTTCCATGGCTGAAGAGTTTGGCACAAAGCAGCCCTCTTACTAGTGAAGAACCTCTTCATATTCAGCTAAGCTGATCCTCTGAAAGGAAACAAAATCATTTGCTAGAACCATACTGTCAGCCTCTCCAGTATGATAAAACTTTCTAAGACTTATGTTTTACATGCATAGCCTTTGAGAACATAGATTCACGTCTATCCACATTTAGGCATTAGGGCAGACTTAATACAGGATTATTGAAGATACCAACTTTGTAGTAAATGTGTTAAAAAGATCAATGAGCAGCACAACTCCCCAAGGACCAATACAGGGACTGGTTTGATAAAATTTGGAATGCTAGCTTAGTTTGGCACTGATATGACACTTGAAAAAAGTAACAAACTCACAAAAACCATGTAGTAATATTTAGACTGGTTTTTTTGCATTTATAGTAGAATATGACATGGATTCAAAAAGTCAGCAGGTTTACATGGTTCATGGTAGGAAAATTTAACCTACAAACCATAAGGACATTTGAATAGAGAGTGTGATCAACCTTACACCTGGTTGGAGATAGCTCTGGAGAAGTTTTTTTAAATGTACTTTCTGTTACATGAGTACCTAGTGAGTAACTTTTTATAAGAAAATTCAATTTTCTTTTAAATATGTAACTCAAGGTTTATTGATAAACTGAACTTTAGGGGAAGAGCCTAAAAAGTCATTGTGATCACCTTTCAAACTATCAGGAAGAGGTCCAAGATTCTTCCTCTAATCTCCTAAATCTCTGTTTTTGCCTCTATGCTCTTTAACCTAGGATCATAAATTCAGAGCAGGAAGAAGCCTTAGAGATAATCTACTTCAAACCCCTCATTTTATAGATGAAGAAATTTTGAAGCCAGTGGAGGGAAAAGAGTATGCCTGGTTTCATATAGGCAAAGTTGGGATTTGACTATTTCCATTGTGGAACATTATCTGTCACTGTTCTAAAATGGACTTCCTCCCCAAAAAGACAAAACAACAAATGGTCCCCATGGTGCAGCATTTCACAGATAGAAAATTTTCAGCATCATTAAATATGGAGCAGAACTTTTTTAAAGATTCCCCTAGAATCTCAACGGGTTAATTTGAGGTCAGGGGACAGACTAAATGATCTCTTGAATTGAGGTCCTTTCTAACTCTATGATTCTCAACCTAGGCATATTTGGTGGCAGCAATCTTGTCCTGCCCATGAATTAATCAGAAGACATCAGCATTGTTCAGCACCCCATGAATAGGCAACTTGGCAGCAGTTAGTGAAACTAACTGTCCATCCACCACTCCGCTGCTGTAAGTGTTGCAATGCTCATAGATAGCTGGAGAAATTTTATTCTAATACTGTTTATGGGAATAAGAAGGCTATGGGGCAGATTATTTTTTTTTCCTGAAAAGACTTTTAAAAAAAAGGAAATGAGGGTGCCATAAGACAATGCCCTAATAATTCCAAGCCATACTTGAGTGAGTTGGTACAAAAAAATCTCTGGTGCTTTCTTCTTTCTTTATTCATAGGGCACTCAGTCTAAGTGTGCTTACATTTTCTATCAGGTAAAGGGCAATAAACACACCCCTAGTCCTGAAGAACTGTCTAAGGACACAAACCCCAGGAATAATAAAGTAAACAACCAGAGCACTGTGTGGGTGTAATTGCTAACAAGCTTCATAGAGCAGGTGGATTTTCAGAAACAATTTGGAAAAGAGGAGTGAGGTGTTCTGACATGCATCAGTGGAAAAGCTGTTTCAACGTGGAGTAGTGGCATGAAGAGCCCAAAATGGAAACAGGTAGAAAAAGGATCATTTATCTAGAGCTAGAAAGGACCATAGAGGACTTTCAATCCAATTCTTTTTTTATAGATGAAGACACCGATGCCCAGAGAGACAGTGAGACTTGCCTGGAATTACACAGCGAGTGGCTTAGGCAAGACCTGAATGTGGGTCTTCTTTTTTTTTTTTTTTCCAGGTAGAAACAGAAGCTCTTTATTGTAAAGACAAGTTTCACGAGAATTGGGCATCACCTTCTCCAGTCAGTCTGGTATAGGGAGGCACCCAACAAGAGGCAAGCAAGCAGTTTTATACCCTTGTATAAACAATTCTATGAAAAAACCCAAAATTTCCAGATAAACCCAAAAAATATCTACTGTACCAGAGGCACCATAACAGGCAGCACTCCTTAATGAAGCCTCAGTTACATTAAAATGTAATTGGGAAATATTTATCAAAATAAATGAAAATACAGCAGAACATAGATAATGTTAATTTGTAGCTTTTTTTAAGTGAATATACAGCCTACAGGGATCCTTAGTTTAGATTAATGACTACATTTATTTTGAGTGTGATAACACTGAGCTGTTTCAAATGAAATGCTAAAAAGGAATCAAAATGGCAGGATTTGAAGGATCAGGAAACACAGACGGGAATATGTCAGGAGGAGAGTTTTAGAAAATTTTGGAAATCAAGATTTCTTTAACTGTATGCTTAGAACGAAGACTGTACATAGCTGAGAACAGAATAATTGTGGGAACAATGTATAGGAAACAGCTGTAAAAGGGGAGATCAGAAAGGAAGAGCGTTTCTGTAATCAAAACAGTTACTAGTACATGGGCATGTTCTTTGGCAGTAGGGAAAGAGAGAGAGGGAGAATTAATTTAAGGAAATAAGTGAGGTACTGTAAGTGGGAGAAAATCAGATTATGAAGAAAAGTAGGAGGCAAAGATCATGAATTCTTAATCTCTGTCATGTTGAGGAAAGCCTTCTCACTAAAGTAACATTTATTGAATTACTGACAATAATTCATCAAGCAATATTCTAATTTTCATAAAGAGTTAATACACCTCCCTAAGTTTTCCATTTGCTTCTAGGGAGGAAATTAACTACTAAGGCAATATGTCTAAACAAGGTTTAAGCAAAACTTTTCGCCTACCATGCACTTCCTTCTGTCCATATTTTCATTACCAGAAATATTTAGCCTGGGTGTTTCACACAATTTGATGATGGCCAGTATGTGGTATGATGAAGCACCCTCTCAGTCTTCATTTTCTATATACATTCCTAACCACAAGGTCCTCTTTGTAGTAGTGATGCACAAGGGAGATTTATGAGCTTTCATTACGAAAGTAACTAGAAAGGGGAGACTGGTGGGGAAAACCAAGACCGTAGAAGATGTCTAAAAGCAAAATCTGTCTCCCTTCCTTCTGCTTATATCTCCAATGAATCTCACTGGTTCACTCAAGTTTGTTTTTTCTTTAAGTTTCTTGAATTTTCCTATCTCCTTACTTCAAGACAACAAATTCATGCTCTTGTGATTTCTACCTTGCTTCTAACAGCTTTCTCTCAATTAAATCTGCTCCGTTCAAGTCTTTTCAAATGTATTGTCTTTGGTTTGTATAATGTGGCAGAGAGATGGGTAAGTCAGAATAACAAAGACATTGGTAGTTATTTGTGACTGGAGGAAGAAGAAAAGATTCAAGAATGAATTATTCAATAGATAACATTTATTATGTGTCTGCTGTCTCCACAGAACTGAATCACTAAAGGGATGTGAAGGAAATGGAAGAAATGGCCTTCTCCCTCAAAAGGTTTACATTCTAGCTGAGGCTGTTTTGGTAGCCGTAAGAATAAATAGGACCTGAAGTGATAATATAAAATGAGATCAACAAGGTAGTTATTAGTGGGGAGACTCAGACCTGGGGAGTGTAAGAGAAATAAATAGTGAAAGAAGTCAAAATTGACCCCCAAAAGAAATTTCAAAGATATGAGAAAGAGAAAGAGATAGATTAAGCATCATAATAATAACATATTTATGTAGTGCTTTAAAGTTTTCAAAGCACTTGACATGATCTTGGTTGAGCCTCAAAAACAATTCTCAGTTTTCAACATTGGATATTAAATTTTAGAAAAAGAATTAAAGTAATTGTGGTGTGGTCGAATACAGGATTTAGAATCAGAAGATAAGGGTTCTAGACTTGGTTCTGTCATTTGCTACTTAGCTGTGTGAATTAGGCAAGTAACTTTACCTGTAGGATCCTTACTTTCCTCATCTTAAAATAAGGCTTAGTAATCTCTGAGGTCCCTTCTAATTGTTAATTTATGATCTCAAGTATTTGAAGCCATGATGGAACTTCTAACCATAAAGAACAAGATAGATCATGGTGAGATTCTTATTGGTTAGATCCTTACTTAAATTTCTACAATCTAAGTAAATAACTCCATTCTTCACACCATTGTATTGGATGCTAATGAATATGGAGTCATATTCTTCCAGCAGCTCGTTTAGTTCTTACATTTAGAAGCTATAGTTCCTTTTTGACATGCCGATACCTACTCATTTCATTTACTTTGAAGAATTTAAGAGATTAATTTAAAATGGGGATTGGGGAAGTAAGATTATTTTCTAAATTATTATTAAGTCTATCATTGTGCTGCCAAAATCAGGATAATTATTTGCATACTTGTGTTAAATTAAATAAAATCATGAACATCAAAATATTCTGCTTGGTTTTTTTCCCCTTCTGTAGTGGGAGGCAGTATATTGAGTTCAGTTTAGATCTTTGCAGAAGTTTGTAAGGTTTATTAAAGGTCATTACTGTTTTCAGAAAGGAAATTCAGAGATCTATTTCTCCTTTTGTTGTCACTTAGACCTGTATAGAATATGTCTATCTACCATTCTAACTACTGAAATCCAAGGTTTGTAACATTAAAATCTTTCCTAGACTTTATTCTAGCATACATCATAGGGTTTTTTCCCCTTCCATTCATTCTCATGATTAGCAAAACTACTTCAGTTAAACTGGTAACCCTTTGAGGGATGAAGCTATCTCTTTGGTCAAACCAATTTTCTCTCAGCCATTTCATTCATTTTCAGTATTATGGAATGTCCTCATCCCCTCCGTCTATCTCACCATGCATTAAGTGCTCACTGAAGTCTTACCTCAGATATATACTTCCTCTGACTACTCTAGCCCTCATCTATTTGAGTCAGTCAATCAGTTAATCAGTCAATAAACATTTATTACTGTATCAGGAACTCTGCAAGAGAGAAAGGAGAGAAAACTCTTCTATAGTGGACATTTGTTGTTGCTCAGTCAGTCATCTCGCATCTGACTCTGTGATCTCAGTTGGGGTTTTATTGGTCAAGATACTAGAGCGGTTTGCCATTTCCTTCTCCAGCTCATTTTACAGATGAGGAAACTGAGGCAAACAGGGTTCAGTGACTTGCTCATGGTCATACAGCTAGTACTTGAGGTTAGAAATGAACGGGTCCAGTGCTCTATCCGCTATGATACCCAGCTGCCCCCAAACAGACATTTACCTACATCACTAATCTATTCACACATTGCCTTGCATTTGAATACCATCTTCATTTCAGGGTTAATTCTTTGAGTAACAGGAACGCCTCAGTGGATATAAAATCCTTGAGGGCAAGGAATTTTAATTTTTCTTTTTAGATCCCTTCTGTCTGTTACATAGTAGTCACTTAAATGATTGATTGTAAAGCTGAATTGAATTGACCATGCCTTGAACTTTTTCTTTAAAATAAAAATTATCTTCCATAGCGCCCGTTATACTGCTACTACATAGTAAGCACTAAAGAAATATTTATTGAATTGATTTATTTTTGTTCTTCTCCTTGGTAGTATGCATGATGAATAACATGCTATTAATCTCTGTTCAGGGATTTACTTTTATAGTTAAAAAAAAGACTAATTGATTGAAAAGTATTAGTGGACAATCACAACTATAGAATACTGATAAAGGAATGCAATTTTATCACTGCCAGATGCATATAGTAAGTACCCACAAAATGATGCCAGTTACACATTCTACCAATCCCATTTTAATGAAGACTTGATTTTTTTAAATCAGTATTTGTATTAGAAAGAGGAAGCATGTAATGTAGAGCACTAGACACGAGGTCAGAAAGACCAAGGCTCAAATTTTGCCTCTAAGACTTATTAGCTATGTGACCACTGACAATTTATTTAGGCTATTGCATATGACTTTTCTATTATATTGTAGACTGGTTGCAATCTCCCTTGGTGGAGGGAATCTTCACACCTATGAAATTATACATGCTCGAAGTATTAGTATACAAAGATGGATATTGCTAGGTTCCCTATTTTGCCATCATTCCACCCCAACACACACACACACACACACACACACACACACACGCACATTCCTGTCATTTTTATTCAGTATCCCAAAGTTTGTATTTGTGGAGTTTGAATTAAAGTGTTTTGTTGTATTTTCAAATTTCACCAGACCCAAGGGAAGAAGAGAATTTTCTCAAGATTATTATTCTCAATGTCTTCCTTTCTCAATACCACACTCTTCCTGTAAATTTGTGCCAGTGGAACCCTATAAAGCAGTGAATTTCTGGTTGTATCACCATGTTATTTGTGAAAGTGTTTCTGATGCTTCATAAGTCTCTAGGAAGTTCATTGCCATGACTTTTCCCTGTCTACCCATACCAAGACCTAAGAAATCGCTTCTCAGCCCTTAGTCCTGCCTGTTCCAACCCTTGTGGGGCTACAATGCCTATCCTACCTTATCCAAATACCCATTATTGATAAAATTGCTTTGGGCTTTGGAGCTTTAGGAATTAGAGTTTATAAATATGAAGATGTCTCCAAAACTAAAAGTGTATTTTAGTTCCTAATAATAACTAGTTTTACGATGACGTGGACCTATTGAAATACCCCAGGACAGGGGTCTCTTAGAATTGCCTAAGCACTGGCAGTTATATGAGACAACTCACAACTTTTCTTCTGGGTGAGTCAAACAACTGGGCCAGTCACCTAGAAGAATATATGTATATACCAGATTTTTTTTTGAGGGGAGAGAAATAGGGTAGAAAGAACTATATCTGTGATTTCATTAGTGTAGGGAACTTTAAATAAAGCAGTTCCTCTGTGTATGTGGACTGGTACCTACTCTATAAATTATAGTCTCAGAAAGTTGCCTGGGTCATTGAGAGATTAAGTGACTTCCCTAGGGTCACACAGTTGGAAAAATACAAAGTCAGGACTGGATCTCTTTTCATATAATTTCTAAGCTAAAATGTTTTCTATGTCAGGTGGTTATCATTGTTATTTCAGTCATTTTTCAGTGTTCTGATTCTTCATGACCCCATTTACTGGACACTGGGATGGTTTGCCATTCCCTTCTCCAGCTTATTCTACAGATGAGGGAACTGAGGCAAACAAGATTCAGTGATTTTACAAGGGTGACACAGTTCTTAAGTGTCTGAGGTCAGATTTGAACTCCGGAAGATAGGTCTTCCTAACTCTTGGGCCGAGTACTCTATCCTCTGTGCCATCTAGCAGCACCAACTGATTATTACCATTTGATTTTCTGCCCTCTGTTGCTCCTCACTCATCTGCCATCATTTATCTTGACACTTTCTATTAAATTTTCTTGGGGGTAAGTGGAGAGAGTCACAGAACTCCTGAAATGAGGAGACTTACTACTAGAGTAAGTACCAGAAACCTCTGCTAGACCCTAGCTGGAAGAGTACTGTCATTGTATTTGATGTGTGCTTAAAAATTTTATATTCCAGGTAGTATAGTGTTCTGTGTTAGTGCATAAGAAGAGTTTCTTCTTTTTCCAACTAAGAAGAAACTTTGTGTATTCAGAGTTCAACAGTACAGATATTTCATAAATTAATAAGATTATAGATTTAGAACTTGAAGGACCTAAGAAGCTGTCCAGTTCAAGCCTGTTATCTCTAGTTGAGGAAACACCTATTAAGCATTTATTAAGACCTAATTCCATGTGCCAGGCACTGTGCTAAGCTCTAGCAATACAAAAAAAGGCAAACATTGTCTCTGATCTCAAGGAGTTCACATTCTAATGAAAGCTTTCAAGAAGCTTCTGTTTTAATGGGGAGATGTGATAGGCATAAATGAATACACACAAGATCTATGCAGAGTAGCTAGTAGAAGACATTGGAGGAGATGATTATAGCAGTTTGGGGGTCGGGCGGAGATCAGGGAAGGCCTTCTGTAGAATGTTACATTTGAGTTGAGTTTGAAGGAAGCTAGTGATACCAAGAAGTAAGGATAAGGAGGAAAAGTATGGCAGAGATGGGGGACAGTCAGGGCAAAAAGCAGAGGAAGAAAAGGCAGGGTGTTGTGTGTCAAGAACAGCAAATAGGCTAGTATGATTGTGTTGTAGAATGTTTTGAGGGGTATAATGTGTAAAAAGACTTGGAAGGAGGCAAGGCACCAGATTATGAAGGCCAAACAAAGGACTTTATATTTGATCCTAGGGTTAATAGAGAGCCACTGGAGTGAACTGAGTAGGAAAGTGACATGTTTAAACTTCTGCTTTAGGAAAATCACTTTTCTAGCTGAGAGGAGAATGGATGAAAGTAGGAAGAGAGTTGTGGAATACCTGAACTTATCATGGTATCTGTATGAGTAAAGTAGAAAT
This sequence comes from Pseudocheirus occidentalis, assembly GCA_028646575.1. Classification (NCBI taxonomy): domain Eukaryota; kingdom Metazoa; phylum Chordata; class Mammalia; order Diprotodontia; family Pseudocheiridae; genus Pseudocheirus; species Pseudocheirus occidentalis. Next base: position 186,027,294 of record CM053594.1, read on the forward strand.
ATACAAGAGACATTATGGGGGTATAAAGAAAGTGCAAGATTTGGCAGAATGCCTAGGATAAGACTGAGATTATTATGAACCTGGATAACTGGGAAGATGGCAATGTCCTCAATAGTAACAGAGAAATTCAGAACAGGAGAGGGTTGAGTGAAAAATAATGAGTTCTTATTTGAACTTACGTTGAGTTTGAGTAATCTCTCAGACATTCAGTTCTAGATGTCCAAAAAGCAGTTGGTTCTATGGGACTGTATGTCAGCACTAAGGTTGGATATATATAGATGTGAGAATTATCCACGTAGGGATGATTGAGGCCATGGGAGTCAAGGACATTACTGTGTGAGATAGTAGAGAGAAAAAAGAAGAGGGCCAGGGATAGAACCATGGGTGACACCCATAGTCAGTAAGCATTATGTGGATAGAGATGTAATAAAGTAGACTGAAGCATAGCTGTCAGACACCCATCAGGAGAAATAAGAAGAAATTGTTATGAAAACCCCAAGAGGAGAGAGTATCTGAGAAAAGGTGATCAATGGTGTCAGATCCTCTATAGAGCTCTAGAAGGATGAGAGACAATTTTCTTAATTATCAAGGCAATTCAATTGAATGAGGAGGTTGGAAGCCAGCTAGCAGCAGATTTAGAAGAGAATGAGAAGAAAGGGAGGGAAGCACAAAGTACAGATAGGTTTTTCAAGGGTTTTAGATGAAAAGTGAAGGGATGATCATAAGATGATATCTAGTGAGGATGAGAGCTTTGGAGGGGGGTTGTTTATTTTTGAAGGATGAAGGAGATATGGGCATGTTTATAGATAGCAAGGAAGGAGCCAGTACATAAGAAGAGGTTGAAGATTAGAGAAAAAAATAATGATAATATGAGGGAAACTTGCAGAAGAAGACAGGACGTGTTGGAATCATGAGTGCATTAAAAGATTTGACCTTGGCAAGGATGAGAGCCCTCCTTTTTAATCAAACACTAGGGGAAAACACCTGAGGGTTGGAAGATGAAGAGACAGGAAGCTCTATCAAAGAGGTGGAGTCAGAATTCAATCCAGGTTCTTTGTCTTCAAACTCAGCTCACTTTTCACTACATATTTAGCTAATTGACTTCATCTGTTATAATAGATAATAATCCATATATTCTAAAACTGCATAGTTCCATTTTTCCATAGAAGCTCAAAGTTTGGCTACCAAGCGTTCGATGCTCCAAGACTGTCTTCATTATGTTAAAATACTTGTCATTTTCATTATTTATATGGGAATTCCATTTGCCATTATGTATCACAGTTCACATACATAGACAGATCCCACACTTTGTTGTGATCATATTATTCTGTCAGCTGATGATTAAGCTAGTGGTGATGAATCTCTCTGACCTAGCCTAGAGTAGTCCTCAGATAATGGACACAGAGCTCATTACTAGGGCTATACTTAAAGAATGTCCAGAGTGGTAGGACCTGACAGAGTTTGGGCTCTTCTGACTTAGTTTTTGGGAGCCCAAGGTCAACTCTGTGTCACATTCAGACATCCAAATAGGATTTTAGTGAAGGTGACTTAAAACTAAGGCAACTGTGCTTTTAAAATCCCTCAAAAATATTAGATTTAAATTCACAGTAATGGTTGGTTGTTGAAATCCTGAAAGCAAGATAGAATGAGTGTCATTGGTGAGAGGAGGTAAAGGGGAAAATGGTAAGAGAGGTCTCAAAATATCATACATTGGGTGATGCAAAGAACCTTGGAGGACATTGAGCCCAACACTTTCATTTTACAGATGAGGAAACAGACTCAGAGAGATTAAGTGATTTCCTCAGGGTTACACATCCAGTTTAACTATCCAACTCAGAATTTTAATTCATATTTTCCTAATTCCAGTCCCAGGACTCTTCCACTCCAATGTTTCATAAGAACTCAGGAGATCACTATTTAACTTTCACACCAAAAATTGCTTCCAACTTTTGTGAATATTAGCAGGATTTTTTTTAAAAAAACACAAGTACTTTTGAAATTGACAGTTTAATAATAATTTTTTTTTTACTAATCTACTGCATCATTTGCCTGCCTGCATGCGGGGATATATATCCATCTCTCCCAGGAAGGAGAAAAGAAAGCTAGGGATGGTAAAAAAAAAAAATTATAAAGTACTTAACATCCATTCTAGGAACCTGTAATGAGGTGGGATGAATAGAGGATGAATTTACATCCTTTGCAACATTATGGAAAATACATGCATTAGCTCTAATAAAGATTACCTTTGTTGGGGGATTGAATTTCTTTTAAAGTTTAGTAGTTTCCAAAGGTTTGTGTCCTATGTTTTCCAAATTATTCATTATGATATTATTTGCTGGAATGTATAGAATGTCTGCTAAAGCAAATGGATACCAAAATCTGATTGCATCTGTATATTTTCATATACATACATATGCATACCTATATACATATTCTTATATATGTAACGAATTTGTTGGGTTTCGTATATGCCTTCAGAAATATTTTAATTTGGTTCTCGATTTCCATAAAAACACATTGCAGATGGTCAGACTTGAGAGACAGATTTTCCAAATTGGTCACTAAAGATACAACTTCCAAGTTTGCACAGCAACACTGAGAGAGAACTTTCTTAAAAGTGGCAGTTCTTCCACCTGCCCTTCCTGGCTCTTACTTGACCGATGATTAGCATACAATAATTTATACTCCACAGCTCCAAAAGACCAGTGATTTCCTTGATAGACATATTTCATCTAGTAATATAAGTCACAACTCATCATGT
>CM053594.1:186035054-186052554 GCA_028646575.1 Pseudocheirus occidentalis
GTGGGAGTAATTTTCCATTATGTTCACTACATGAAGTACCAGACAAATTCCTTTGTTCTAATTCTGGACTTTCCATTTGCTCAGAAATCCTTCATAGGAATCATAGAATTTTAGAGATGGCCCAAATTCCTTACTTTACAGGTGAAGAAAATGGGAAAGTTAAGCAATTTACTCCAGGTCACACTCATAGCACCTGAAAGAGCTAACACTTTCCATGTTCCCAGTTCAAGTCCCATGGCTTTGGACTCCAAAAACATCGCTTTTTTTTTTTTTGGTAGTACAGTGTACCTCCACTTCTCCTTATATTGTTCTTCCTTTTCTCTCTCTTTTCCCTTCCTTTTGCCTCTCCCCCAAAAGAAAGAGAAAAACAGGCAATTTTGGTCAAGGATCTCCAGAAGGAGAATGATAAGCCTAATCTTGCACTGTTCCAAGCTTAATTTAAGTCACAAACTCTCCACCAGTGCCTCAGTTTCCATGTTTGAAGCAACCAGAGTGTTATGTAGTTAGTCTTTGAAAAGACTCTAAAACTCAGAGACAGAGAAACCAGGCAGTTATATAGAACTTTTAAAGATGATATTATATTTGCTCTAACCTACCATGGTGAGATTTAAATAGTTTGAAACCGAGCTGAAATTTTGATTTAGCAGCACATGTGCAACCATGATTTCAGGGAATAGCCTCAGTTTACCACTATAAATAGCTAAATGGGAGACAAACAATTAAGTGGATAATGTTTTTAAGTAAACTTTGTCTATACTTGTTTCCTCAGAAGAAGACCTATCAGTGCATCAAGTGTCAGATGGTTTTCTACAATGAATGGGATATTCAGGTTCATGTTGCAAATCACATGATTGGTGAGTGATGCTCTAAATCTTATTAAAAATAGACTTTTCTCCTACTTGTGTTCATCATTGCCTATATAATTAAACAGAGTTAAGGAGGAATTAATTGTTCAACCTTCAATGATTTACCCAGGCATGACTGATTTTTTTATTCATATTATTAGGCCTGATAAGGCATTAGCACGTTTTATTATCTGCAAGGGCTAGTTTAGACTTCTATAGAGGATTATATATCTACTGCCAGTCAAAACACAGGTGATTAACAAATTAAACTTCTAATCATTTTTGCATTATTGAAAACAAACTAACAGGAATGGTTAATGAACTGGATGTTAGCTTTCCATAGAGTTTTAGACAGGTTTTAATTTCAGAAGTTATTATGGTAATGATACTACTGTGTGTTGCTCAAGCATATTTGTACCAAAGTCTAAACTGGTGAGTTTTTGTCACTGGGAAACATAAATAATTTGAATAGCTGCGAAAATAGGTTTATATTTGCAGTTTGAACAGTCTGGAAATGATTGTGAACATAAAGATCACACAAAGAATTATATATTCTTTTTTCCATCCCTTACCCATCAAATTTTACCCAAATCTTTGTAAAATAGTTTGACTAAGGATTCCAGAAATAATATTGGCCTGGTGGTTTTAGGGCTTTTTACAAGTTCTTAAATGGGATAAAAAGGAACTCAAGCTTCTTCTATTACTCTTAGCATCCCATTTTTCCTTAATTCCCCAAAGGTTACCTAATATATATTTTTTTAATTTGATAAGCACTCAGTAATGGCATTGAGAGTTCTACAAGCCAATTAAACTTTATCAAGCAGATCTGTTGTTTGCTAGTAAAATGACATTTCTTATTATTTTGCACTATTTTGTATTTCTTTTTTTAATTTTTTACTGTGAAACAAGATTGAGAGTCGTTTATTTTATGCTTGTTTCATTATATTTTATCATAGCATAAACATTCCGTGGTGCGCTACCACAAAGGGTCACACACCCAATTCTGTGAAATCTTCTATTTCTTCATCAAACTCTGTATATGTGGAAAAAATGCTCAAAATTTCAGACTAGTTTATGGATGTATTTTTACAGAAAAAGAAATTTGATATACGGGGAGTCCCAGTTACAGCAGAATACAAAACTAAATACTAGAAGATAAATAAATTTAAAAATATATCATTGAATGCTTGCAAGCTGGTCAAAGAGCATGCCTGTTGGATTTATTTTTATATTTTTAGATTGTCAGCACTTAAGAGAAGTATGTTTTGAAACCTCCTGTTAAACAGCTTAATACTTCAAAACTAATAAAAATAATGATTCAAAGGGAAACTTCTTTCAATTTATGCCTATTTTTAACCAGGATTTTCTTGTATGTTAATGTTTTTGCATCACTTCGATAATTTTCAGATACATAGTAAATAATGGATACTGAGAATTGATATTAAGGAATAATGATGGAATGTCAGGGACACTAAATTGAAAAGTTTTGTTGGCATCTCCTTCCCATCTGATTTCTCAAAAAGTTTCTCGCTATTTAAACAAATACTAAATCTTTTAATTTTTTGAGTAGGTTAGAACAGTCTTATTTCAGGAGCAACAAAAACCTACTTGCTTCTTTTTTCTGAAGTTTGGAAGGTTGAATGAAGTTTGCTTGTAAAAGAAAAAAGCCTTTATTTTCTTGGGTGGTGTAGCTGTCATTCACACTGTTTTAGGACATAGACATAATGATACATTTATATGCACTTAATATAAAACCTTTATCAGAATAATGTACCTTGTTAAAAGTATAGAGATTTGTACAGCATGCTTTTGATTAGTTGTGTTATACATAAGATTTATTTTTTATCCCTTAATGACTCTGCTTAACAAATCTAGTATATTTTACATCATAAACAGTTAATGCTTTTCTTACATATTTACAACCTGAACTGAATGTTAAGCATAAGGTTGCCAAAGTTTGTTTCCTTAATTTGGGGTTTTATGATCTTGTAACATTCGTTAGATTTACCTGATCTTACTCTTAAATGTTGTTTATATTTTTTCTTAACATTTACTTTCCATTCCTTACACTTCTAATGTTTTCTCAACATTTTTTCCCCATTTCTGTATAATAGTGTAGTGTATTATATGACCCTGCTATCTCTTAGGATCTGAACTTTTATCAATTCATCTTTCATCAGAGAACTAAATCACATTCATCTTTATGAATTTTCTATACATTTGTAATTACACTGCATGCTGCTTTAAAAATAATTTTCAAAATTAATTCTTTTGTACTTAACAAAAGTCAGATAAATATTCATTTAATTGTTCTATTTTTTTGCCATACATCTCAGTTCTTAATTTCTGTTTATGTTTTTAATATTCAGAAAGAAAAAATGTACTACAGGAAGGTGTCACAAAAGCTAAGATATTCTTTTTAAAATTCTCAATGTTATATTTACTCTTTCCAAGAAGTCCGCTGCATCATTTTGTTGCCTAAAATACCTCCATTGAGACTAGGTATTTTTAGGTTGTATATCTGTGTGGCAGTTGTATTTGGGGGGGAGAGTCTAATTGAAAAATAATCTCAATGAGATATTTAGCAGAAGAAGAGGGATTAGTGACTATTTGAAAAGATTTCTGCTCTTTTTTTGTTGATAACTTCAAGGGTATATAGTGTTTTTACAAATTTACTCAGACTTTTCTGTCATTTTAACAGAAGGGATTCTGTCACCTAATGGAAAGCAAAAAGCTGCAGATGACCCAAAGAGATATAATCTCTGTCTTTTGCAACAAAATAATTCACATTAGTTTTCATGAAAAACATGCATACTGAAGCAATATCATTCCAATGACTCATGTCAAACACCCACTATGCTTCTGTCTAGATTTCTGTAGTCCCAGTCTACCTCTATCTATCGGTAGAAGACATTTGGGGAGGAAAAAATGTCAATGCTTCTACCTGGTTCATAAAAAAGGCTCTGCTTAAGTGCCATTTTGCAGCTAGATGTGGACACGTTTTCTGGGCTGCAGGGATAGTTACTCAATGAAAATACGTGAGGGATTTGACTTATGTCTATTAAGGAAAAAAAATACGAACTGACCTGCCAACATATTTTGACATTGTTTCAGAGAAACCAGACCAGTAACTATTTAGGAATTTCTTTTCTTCTTTGCACATTAAAAAAAAAAAAGCTACAAAACACTCTAACACCTTTCCTGGGGAAAGAGACCCTCTTTTGGAGTCTGTACAGATGAGAAAGGTTTTCTTGTATCCCTTTGTTCAGCTCAAGTAGTTTACAGTTGGCATTTGACCTGAGAGTGCAGGAAGAAGCAATGCCGGGGCTTATGATTTTATATGCTTCATTCATATATACCATCATGCACCTTTCTTTTATTTTCTACTAACGTAGTGAACATGTCTTTTCCTTTTTTTTTCCTTTGTTATTATTGTTTTTTATTAGTGTTTTGGAGAAATGTGAATATGTGTCCTTAGATTTGATCTTGTGGGGGAGGTGGGGGAAAATGGCGCCAAAACCACGGAGTTCAAATGTGTTTAACCCAGCAAAGGAATTACCCCATATAAAATTATGAGGCTCAACAGCAGTAGTGTAAATTTGTAAGTACTCTGAATAAAGTGCTGTTAGGCATGAGATAATGTAAAGAGATGACATTGCCAAGAACTATTTATGAGGAGCTTAATTTTTTCACTCTGATAATTCTTGACCAATAATTACCAGCCTCTAATTATCTATTTTAGTTAGAAAGAAATCTCGATCACTATGGAGGTTGGCATTGCAACTAGCAGATAAATCCCCAAAGAGGTAAATGTGTTCCAAACAGCCACAAACAACTGTCTCATGAAACATAGTGAGCAAATTGCGAGCTGCTGGCGGTGCACAACCAAGTAGCACATTTACCATCGAAGGCTGATCGGCCTGACAGAAAAATGATAAAAAGGAAGAAAAATGCCATCATTTTGGTAGTTCACCACTACTAACGTGGATTACTGACAACGAGTGGTGCTGAAGTGGAAAGAGCCGCTTCTCCCTCGCTCCAATAGAAGTTCTGATGAGTGGGCAGCAAAAGAAAAGTGTGGAAGGACATTTGGATATAGGCCATTAACTCAAGAAGATATTTGGTGACACAACTTTTTCACAGTGACTTTAATGCTGTTTCATTACATCTTCCCTTTAATTTGGATGTATGGGGTTTTTTTGTTGGGTTTTTTTGCAATTCCAGTTGTGTCAATTATGAGAGGGAAATCAGTTATATGAAGAGAATAGCGAAAGCAAGAAATATTGGTTGAGGAAGTCCTGGGATATTTAATGATGGTGTTTATAGTATCTTCTGTGATCTAATAAATGTATCTGCCAGAGAAGGAATATTGGAAATGATGATATCTATCTAATCTATCTCTTTATCTATAAAGACATATAGATAATCTTTATATATCTCTATATAATCTATCTTTAGCATTAAATAAATAGATAGTATAGAGATATGTCAGTAAAGATAAGGATATTGTTGTCAATGTAGACGTATATCTATATTACAGGGATAAAGACAGATGTGGTTATCATATGTCACTTTTACGTGTCACTTTGATATGAACACCTTTGGATAAGTGGTAACAATGTTCAGACTAAAACTATCAGCTCTTCTATTTATCAAATGGAAAGAATCATGCAATATACATTATGTTACCTGTAAATGCCATCACTGGTATCAACGCAGTCGAAATGCTTATTATCAGTTTGGTACAGAGAGGTAAAATTTTAGCCTGTTCTTACAACATGTGATTTTGATATATTCTGAAATCTGATGACTTAGATCACACATGGTATTCTGTTACTCTCATGTGTTATGGGGATGGAATATCAGAAGTAACTTATCTTAGGTATCCCTGCTTTAACTTTACAATTTAAGTCTTCTTTCCTTTAGGATAGATTAAAACCAACATTGTGAAATCTGTGGTGGTTTTGGAACTTTATGTCTTAAGGGGGAAAAACAAAATCCAAAGATATGGATCTGTTCCTAGGAAGATGACAAGCTACCAATTCCCTTTTGTCTCTGTTATCATTCAACATTTAGGAAAAAGGAATGGAAATTAATCCTGGAAGGGGAAAGGGGGAAAGGAGATGAAAGGTGGGTAGAAGTATTCTGTTCTCAGAGACTCTGGAAAGTTATTGTCAGTCTTTGGAGTCTTGTGTTTCCTTACGTTTAGCCTCAATGAGAGAGGTCTGTCAAATCTTAAAAATCAAGCTTAGTCAGACTATTTAGACCACTAAGGCATCATCAGCATTTGGTGTTAAATATGATGAAATACTGGTTTATTTCATCAAGAGTTGGATTTTTAAAAAGATTAAATCTGCACCGTTTAATGCTAACAGAAAGCTACCCTCGTGTGGGCAATGCTGGCTTATTTGAAAAGCCCATAAAGGGTTTCTACATGGACCATACAAAAGGGATACTTTCTCTTTAATAGCCATCTGTACAGGAGAGATGAGAAGTGGGCCAGGTCATCTCTCCTCAGCTGTCATGATATTAACGTAGGTAATGGAGCAAGCTCTGTGTTCTGCTGGGTGTTGTTTTTCATAGATGTTCATCGATTTACACAGATAATTCTATTTATTTCTTAGAGTTGGTCCAAGTGAACCAGGCAGAATAACAAACACCAAAGCATTTCAAATGACTTTATCTTTGTTTATAACGTAACTTTTGTCTAAAAAAAAATTGGTGTCACACCTACTGTGCAGATGGCTGCATGATTTGTAAACCAGCCAAAACATTTAAACAAATGTGTGATCTGGGGATAGATTAAATAAAGGATAAAATGGAGTGTGGACCACAAATTCTAATAATCAGATGATTTTAAGTTGTGTGTAGTGTGGAGAGATGGTAACAGTGATAGTAGGGAAAGCTTGCCAATGACAGCAAGGTGCCTTACAGATCTCAGGATGGAGTCTGTGGCCTAGTAGGCCTCAGTTTGAGAGCCGCACATTTGCTGTACAGCTGGCAGCTCTGTATGGGGACATCAGATAAAACTTATGTAAAATGAAGTGTTATTGCTTAGTATGAAATTGTTCAGAGAGGGAATATGCAGACAGTAACTGAAAACAGAATTCATGGTACCAATGAAGCAGACTGTAAATATGAAGAGGGTTTAATTATCTGCGCAATTTAACAAAAATTCAAGATGTATTCAGAAAGGGCATCTGCAGCTGTAAACATGCCCGAGCAGCACTGTTCACCAGACTTAAAAGTCCCATTCCGGTTCCTTGTAAGAATCTCCTCTATTCCCAGCACTCCTGAAAGCACGTGCTCCAAAGGAACAGACTGTTTTGTCCTCTATCTCTTATCATGGATCAGACTGACCTTTCAAGAGGTCAAGCCAGATGCATGTGTTCCTTCTTCTTCAGCTCTTTAAGAAAATTTGTCCTGCTGTATTTCAGGCAAGTCCTATGGAGTTAAAGAGAAATCAGGTTGCTTATCCAGCTAAGGTCCTTTTTTGTGTGGGTGTTTTGGATCTGTCCTTTTCAGCTCTGATGGGCAAAGACAAAATAAGGCAAAAGGTTAACTCTGGCTCTGTGTTAAAAGACCCCAGCAAAGACTCTAAGACATTCCTTTTATTTTAATGTCCTTTAAGGTTGTGGACACTGGCCAAGTCCACGTTCAAAGATTCAGTTTTGTATTCATTGATTTTTTGGCCACTTTTGTGACCATTTCAGATTAATGTGGTTGGTATTCAGTTCTGCTGAATGCCGGCAGACTCACCTCGGCACTGTACAGCGGCCCAGGAAGAAGTGTGTCTACCACAAGGATCACGACTGCCGACACGTGACATAGGGTTCTGTAAGGATGAGGATTGAGTGGGTGATAGCATTCTCACCTTCAACTTCATTCGGAATGTGTGCTAAGTGTGTCAGCTGCTCAAACACATGTTTGATATGCTTGTTATCATGTCTGAATATCTAGTGCGTGTCTGGGAGACTTGGAAGAGGAAACCATGAGATTTTTCTTAAGCACAGTCAAATGTCTGCCTCCTCCTAGACTCAATTTCCCCATGTCCAATTCACACCCACAAAAGAAAATCCCTCTAGTGACCTTTCCCCTCCCCCTCCCCCACCTCCCAGGTTATTTCCTGGTTTCAGTGTCATCAGCAGCAGTGTACAAAACAAAAGAAGGCAAGATGGAGAGTGGGTGTGGAACTTCAGCTGCTCATATTGTTGCATTTGGTGAGCTGACGGGGTTTCGTAGGTCACCTTTAGAATTATGCCTATGACAGCAGTAGCTACCTGCCAAGATTGCAAGGTATCTCACAGCTCTCAGGATGGCGCCTGTGGCCCGGTAGGCCTCAGTTGGAGGGGTACACATTTGCTGTACAGCTGGCGGCACTGTATGGGGCAGCAGTGTGGGCTGTTAGGGAGCTGGAAAGGAGACAAGCATGAAATTTCTTCTAACCCCAACTCTGTTTTTCTGTACTGTTGGCTGCTTCTCAGTTCCTTGACAAAAAAACCAATCAGGCACCCTTTAATCCGCCTGTGATTACCAGTGGTATAAAAAGAGAAGCATAATGAGGAAAAATGCCTCGTTTTGTTGCCTTCAAAAGCCAACAAATTGGAGTTAACTTGACAGGAAGTGGCTTAATAATTAGATTATTTATTTATTCCTGACACATATCCCCCTGTTACTAGTCTCAGGAGACCCTGTAGATGGTACGATTTTCAAGCTGCCATTACTTCGCTGTCTTCTGTGAACAAAGAAGCTACTGTCTATCAGTCAATTAAATGCACTCTTTAAGCAGGGGCTGAGAAGTCCTCATTGGAGAGAGCCCTGGGACATTGTGGCTGATGATTCCTTTCTCTGTACTGTACATCACACTCTCAACTACAGTCCCCACAGAGATGGAATAAAGTCATGCATTAAAATATCACTTGTTGATTTGTTTGCTAATGAAGAGCCATTGAAATGTTTGTGTATTTCTATGGCAAAATTGTTGATAAAAAGGACTACTTGCTTGCATATCTTAGTTCATCTGCTCTGAGTGCTTATTTAAGAATTACTAAAATTAAAGTCAACAAACAACAGAATAAAAAACCCACAGATGGATAATAGGAGTTTACTTGTTATTTCCATCAAATTAAATGAAACAGGGCTGGGAAAAAAATAACAACAACAACCAGAGGAATGATGGCATCTCAGCCCTGTCTCCGGTGTTGCCATGATCCTAACAATATTTAAAAAAAAAAAATAATGATGATGTAAGCCATTTAGGGCTATCTGAAACCCATACTCTTTTTAAAGGAAGGAGTTTTTGAAATGAATTTATTTCGAGAAATGACTTACACATATTTGATAACTTGATTTGTTTGCCCTTTAAGAATGTATATTATTTCCATAAATATTATCTTTTTACAAGTATTTGAACTCTGAACATTTAAAGAAGTTTTCAGTATAGCATGGTGCTTTTTTTTTTCCCCAGCATATGAAAAATGAGTAGAAAGAACGTCTGAAAATCAGAGAATGAAAGTACATAACCACATGAAAGCTGTGGAGAGTTGACTCTTCCCCAACCACACATGTACTTTCTAATATTTTCTGCTTTTCTTGTGGCTTTTCAGATGTTCATCATTCACCTATTCATTCATTCATTCTTTCATTCAACAAATATTTATTGAGTGCCTAGTGTTCGTACTATGTATTAGATACCAGTTCCTTGGACCTCCCTGAAATTCAAATACAGAAATTCCCTAAAGCCCAAATCCCAATCTCTATATGTAGAGCTCTTTGTAGACTTTAAAGCACTATATGAATGTGAATTATATGACTGTCATTACTATTATTGTTATACAAAACCCAGATGGCTGATTAATTGCTATTGCATTTTAAGATATTATCCAATTCTCAAGTTGCATAGGTATAGCCCAATCTATGTACAAGGTACATAGGTATAGCCCAATCTATGCCTAGGTGGTGCAGTGAATAGAGCACCGGCCCTGGAGTCAGGAGGACCTGATCTCAAATCTGGCCTCAGACAATTAACACCAAAACTGGCCGTGTGACCTTGGGCAAGCCACTTAACCCCACTTGCCCTCCAAAAAGCAGAAAGAGAGAGAGAGACAGAGAGACAGAGAGACAGAGAGAGAGAGAGAAACTCAGGTAATGTTAGGACAATTCTGTGAAGAAATACTGAACCATAGCATGGGCATTTACATGGACAGATTCCGAATTTAAATGAAAGCCGTGGAATTCTACAAGATATCTTCCCTTTATCATAGCCCTATCCCTAGGCTTTCCAAAGGGCAATCAGTGCTAGATTTCTTACTTTTATAAACCTGACAACAAGCCAAAGTGAACTAATTGGAGTCAGCATCACATTGGTATGTTTCTTATTCCTATCCTGTTATTCCAAGTCATTTTGTTAGAAAAAGCTTAGATACTCGGAGGTGTTCTATAATAGAAAATGAATTCGAAACTCTTTCATTAATTGGTGATTAATACATTTCAGGATTAGTTTAAGCAAGGCCCTACCTCCTGCCCAGTCAAGTATGTTCTGGTTAATATCCAATTATCTGCACCTTCGTAGTTATTATGTCTTAATATTTCGGATATGATAACCAGGAACTTGAGAGAAATGCTAATGAGGATCATAGAACAGGAATTAACCAATGACATACTCAGTGATCCTTGGTGAGAAAAGAATCTCCTCTTCTCCTTAACACACTGGTGCCAATGTCTTCTGTGCACTGGATGAGAAGCAGGACTTTGAACTCTGATAGATAAAATTGGTAAATGAATCTTTTTCTTCTGTTAAATGACGTTTGGATCAGTTAGTATTGGTAGAGTTGACCATCAACCTAGTATCCCTTCATTTTGGGGGAAATAAGAGAAGGATAAAGGGAATTGCTTCCTATTTCCCAATAATGCAAGTGGTTATCTTTGGTTTCTTTCTCTTTTTTTTAATCTCTATTTGAAAACCAACAATAGCGTTATTGAGATTTCTTGTTTTAGCATACATGAAACTCCCTCCTTTCCACCTCATTTACTTTCTCTCCCCCACCTCCTTCCCCCCTGCGCACACACCATACATACATACCACACCTTTATTTCAATTTCTTACAGGTTATTTGAATTTTGAAGAATCCGAATTGAAGGTGGTCTCTTTAACTGGGCTCTTAAGGCAGTGCCTGCTCTGGGTAGGTGTGTGCTGCTTGTTGCAAACCGTGTAGCTTTAAATAGTATGCCTTGTACATTAGCCCCTTTCTATGCTGTATTGTAATGAAGCCACATCAGTAAATTGAAGTGAAGGGTGATTGTTGCACAGGGATGACTACTACACCTTGGGGTCCATTTGCACCAGATTATTCTTTTTATTGTTATTATTACTTCCCATCTTCTTTACTCTCTTGCTGCCGAACTTGCTGTTGGCCACCGGTGCAGCACAGAGGGGATCTTTAGGAACATTGTGGACCTCATTTTTCCTCTTAGGTACACACCAATCACAGTTCAATTCCAAACCCAGGTATCCTGGGCGGCTTTTTATTGATGCCACTTTGGTTTGTTGACTGGGAGCATGGTGTTCCTCATCATCAGCTTCTTAAAAGAATGAATTCAATGTGAGCAAAAAAGGGACAGGCCTCTCTTCCCAAATATTTCTGCATGGGAGACACTCTGAACTGAGAGCAGAAATGATAAGATGTTGTTCCCCTCTTCTTTCTCCTCCCACCCCCCCCCACATTCGATAATTCACAAAAGGGAATATAGATGGGATTACTGCTTTAAAAACATATTTCTGTCTTCAGCTCTTTCTTAGATTTCTTCCATGTGTACATTAATGTTACCTTTCAGATACAGATAACAGCATTGTGGTAATTGCATATGTTTTAGTGGTTTTCCATGTTTACCTGCAAAAGAGCCAATTTCCCTTCCCCCTAACCACTGCTTTAACCCAATAACTAATTGGGAAGCTATATATATTTAATATCAGAATCCTCTGTCCCAATTTAATAGAATCATCAACAAAGATTTTCTTTGAGCCTAGGGATGTTTATACATGAGTTTTTCTTGAATATTCATCTCTTTTTTTGTTATCAGTTTAGGGCCCATGTTCATTTTTTTTCAGATTGTTATACAGCTGTTTTTCTTTTAATACCAAGCTACTGTGCAGCATTGAAACAGAAATCTAGAATTAGAACTGACACACCTTCAATTGAACTATCAAGTCTTTTAAAACTGGCCAGTGACGCCAGTCCTACGCTATTCGGCCGTATACGCTTCCGATTGTGGGCCAAAGAGCATTGATTTTTAGCTGTCATTTCTAATGCACGCACTGTAGAATTGAAATTTAAACCTTAATCCACTCTGTAATGCAATTAATTTTTAATGTGCAGTAATACTAATTGAAATAGCCTGAATTTAGTAAGTCACCACAAGACATTTTCAGAAGCAAGAGTCTCCACTGAGAACTGAGGGGGACAGACCATCATCGTTGCAGTGTTTACAGAATAAGTGCTTTCTCTACCGGGCTATCCAGTGGAAAGAAATCTTTCTTTAAATTAGGCTGTATCATTATGTCTCTTTGTCAGTTGAAATGTCTTTTTAGTGAGTTTCTACTGCCCATCCTTGGTTGGATTATTAGGATTCCCTGTTTCAGAGAGGTAATCAGTTTAACAGAATTTTGCTGTGATGTGCACAGAAGAAAGTATATAAACATCCACACCTATGTAATCTATGTGTATTATATACATAAGTCTATGAATGGATATAAATTAAGTCAGCTGTCAACAGTGTCAAGGTCAGAAGCAACAGTCTAAGCATGCAGTGAATAGTTTCATAGGAACTATGTACTTGATGGCTTATACTTGGTGTGGGGTGGGCCTTACCAAATGGTAGTATTTCATTTGGCACATTTCAGTGATGTTAAATTCCTGTGAACTACATAAATACCTGGCTTGCCTTGTAATATTGTCTTTTATTTCAGAGCTGGTTTTTTCCGTATTTTTTTCAAAATGGCCTTTTGAATGTTTGGAGGGTTTTTCCCCCCTAAACCACAGTAAAGCAAATTTTGTACCATAAAACCACATAGGTTTTCAGTCATTTCTCTACTAAAAAGGTTCTATAACTACATTTATCTTCTAGTAAATGAGTACTTTTTAGAATGCATCAGTTCTGCTGATGAATGAGGAGCTTGCAGAGTGTTCAAAACGAGCACCAGCATTAAGTGAAAAAAAAAGGCAAGTGCTGTACATCATCCTTTCACAGCTTTCACATTATAGTATTTAATAAGCCGATAGTGCTGTTAAATATTTAGCAAAGGCTCCCTCAAAACCCTGCCATAGATTCAAATGGGATTTTAAGACACTTTTTTTTTTCACAGCATATAAGTAAAAATGATGTTGGATTACTTAGAACAGTTGTATCGTGGCATATTTTCTAAATGAAGTGTGGGTAACATGGCACAAATGAGTTCAGCAGATTTTACACCCACAAAACACCTAAATCAATTCCTGTTTTTAGGTTCAGACTAGTTCTTGTGTTGTCATTGCTTTGTCAAAGGGCCAGGGGGGATTATTTGCACAGCCTACTAAAATGGCATCATGGTATGTAAAGGGAGAAATAATAAGACATATTTTGATGTTTTAAGCTCTCAGCAAGCATCAAAATGACTTTAAAATAGAATTGCTTTCCCCCTTTGGTGGGTGAGAGTATGGGGTGGGTCATGTTGGAAGTGGATGGAAATCAGTTTATAACCCATTCAAGGGTTGACATCTTAAATCAAATTGTGATGGAGTTCTTTACATTTCTTCCACATTTTTTGCACTTATAATATGACAGGTATTGCCAATGTTCAGTCAAGATTAAGGATTACCACCTACTTATTTGATAAAATAGTATCCATAGTTGGCACATAGTAGGTACTTAATAAATGTCCTTTACATAAATTCATTTATAGTTTACATATTTTATAATAGTCAATCCTCAGTGCTTTTTTTATAATAATAGGTATCAGCTTAAACAACAATTTTTTTTCTAAATAAAAATCAAATATTCATGTCTACAAGTCATAGGTAAAAGTATTACCAGGAAATAGGATTTTAATATCATTCCTAACATTATATTTTTTGTTTGGTATTGACATTTAAACCTCTCAACATTTAATATTACTTTTAGTTTTGAAAGTGTAAAGATAAAGGCCAACAGTTTTGTTCAGATTTATATGTAGCACATGGTTTTTTTTTCCTATAAGAGACTATTTGTTAGCATCTAATTTTCATTCTGTTTTATATGCAGCCAGTGACCACAGCTTCCCTTCAAACTGCACAGAGACACATCTCATCTGCAAAACAGGGCTTACTGATCTTATTTACTATTTGTATTCTGGTAAGAAGAGAAAGTAGGATTTATTATGATTGGGGGGAAAATACATATTGCTTTGAGTTTGTGTGTCTCTGTACCATATTTTCATACACACGTGGAGAATTTAATATGAAAGAATGCATAAGAAAGGCACGTGGCATGATATGTGTGTCTATTCAGTGAAAGAGAGAGGAAGGGAGAAAAGGAGAGCAGTATAGAGGGGTATGGTATAGGTAGAGGTACACTTAATATGCATAGCTTGATGTATGTTGACCTCAGGTTACAAGAGTAGAAAATCACATTTTCCAGCTTGTTTCAAATGTAGTAAAAATGCTGCTTCAGTTGCTTTATGCTACTCACATTGGGAAAGGTGCTTATACTGTGATAATTATCATCAAGGAATATTAATGCGTTCAGCATTTGTAACCCAAAAACTCATTATAGCTTAAGCTGTGCATCATCTGTGAAGAGAGAACTTTGCCAGAATTCACTCTTCACAGGGGTTGCCTCCCGCTTGCCGTGGAGTGGTCAGAGTATTGTAAGAGGTCACTTAGGCTATTTTTGAAAGCTGAAGTTTTGCAATTTTTGAAACACTACCTTCTGTCTAAATAGCTTATCATTCTTGCCTCAAAATGTGCTCCTTTAATGGAATGCATGGTGAAGTGAGAAAAAAAAAAAGATAACTCTGCCTTATTATATAGTGTATAAGAGGGTTGGTCCAGGAATCCCATGTCAAGATAATAACAGTTTCAGGGTCTTTTCTCCTGTCATTGAGCAATAGGTTTCATATGCACAACTTTCAGTAATGTATATGCCCTTGGGTTTCAGATGGAAACACCCCTACCGGGAATCCACTCCACAGCCCTTTGGCTAGAAATGGTTTCAATAAGACTTCAGAGCCCATTTTCCTTTGTCAGTATTAAGTTCCAATATCCATTGTGTGCAGTCAGGCGAGTACAAGCTAGTCTTGGGACAATTTGCCCCAAACAGTAACTATCTAATAAATAAATATTTGTTTCATTTTAAAATTCTTCCTATTTTGTAATATTAGGGATAGTAGCAGTATTTTACAGCATTTCTGGATAGGTTAAAATTGGGCAGCTTAATGGGACAGACAGACCTGATTGTTTAGTTCTGCACTTAATTAAGTTGACTTCCAAAAATATATTGTGTCTTTATCCATGGTAATCCAAATAATAGTTGAAATAAAACTGCATGTGTATATGTGTGTGTGTCTATGTTGTTTTTATGTGATTAAATCATACCATTTTTCTCCCTCTGATCTACTGCTTGTCATCTCCCATAAGTAATATTTCTGTATGGTGTATGTTATAGCTTGCATTATGCTTGCCAGAGAAGGCTAATACTCTGTTCTATCAGGCTCCCTTCCTTTGGAACACCGCTGTGCTTCTGAGGTCAAATTGTGAACTTGGCCTTGCTCCTGAGAGGACTAGAAAAATCTGTTTCATAACTTTCCATAGACCTAAGAGAAGAGTCAGAAGAAAAAACACGAAACCTATAGGCCCGGTTTAGATCAGCTGTGAGCTTGGGATTCATTGAACAGGAACACTTGCTGTTACTCCAGTTTTCTTACCATGAGGGGTCACTGGTGGTGATACAAGCTCAGTAATGACAGAGGGCTTCAGGGGATCAGGTAATCATTCAAATAGCCCAATAGACACAAACACACAAGTATCTGAGTTGATAATCTGGAGTTAACTTGAAGAAACAGGAACTTACTCGATTGTTAAAATCACTTACAGGAAAGGATAAGAATAGGAAGAATGAGCACCGTGAATTCGGTGAGGATATAGCAGGCTTGTTCCACTGAAAGCAATTTGTTTCTCTAATGGGACACAGCCTTTATTTTATGCAGCGGAGCACTAATGCTGCAAAACGGATGGATGTCCTGAACCAAAGACAGATTCTCAATAGTTTTGAGCTGGAATACTGACAGAATGGTTTGGGAGATACAGTGGTGGCACATCCTCCGTGTGGAGGTAAACTTAATAATCTTTATGAATTTTGAGTAACTCATAACTCCACTCCTCTGCCAAAGAAACATTATGAAAAGATTGCTTTTAAATCCTTCTGCTGTTCTCTGTACTTGTGATAGATGCCCTCTTCTTTACCTTGAGGCGTTGGAAATGAATGTGTGTTTTTGGAGAGAGATAAGAATGTAGACTTTTGAAGGAGCAAATTGCATTTTCGTGTTTAAGTTCACTATTTGCACTTGATATGGCAAAATCCAAATGTGAAGGATTGCTTTCGACATTATTTCTGTGTCTTCTCTATTCCAAGACCTCTCTGCCTTATTATGCTAAAATGGAGCATCACATGTGATCAGTGTGATGCTGAATGCCTGGAAATAATGCAAGATTATGACCAAGTTGTAGTCAGATTCCTATAACTTCCTCAGTTCTGATTAATTATTCAGAAAGAAGGAAACAAATTTGGAGGACCCCTCCATTTTATCTTATTTCCTTAACAAAAAAAGTTTTAGTTTTTATTTCTCATTGAAATTATATTCTTTCTCACTAGCAAATGTGTGTATACACACATTATATATATTATATATATATACATAAATACATATATAATCTTACAAATAAACATGGATCAAAGTAATTATTGATGAAAATTTAAAATTCATAATTTCCTTTAAAACTTTGTTATCTCAGTTTCTAAACTCTAATCTATATTCTCTCCAACTACAGGTTTTGTCTTTTGTCTTTTTCTTTTCTTTCTTTTTTTTAAGCGCCTTTAAAGGAAGAGAAAGCACCATAGAACTATCTTTTCCTCTGGCCGGAAGGGTGTGGAGGGGAGGTGTGTTTGTTCTATGTGTGATTCTTCCATCAGTCACCATCCATTCCCATCAAAGAATAACAGAGGCAGAATATCAGTAAAATGAAAACCGAGGCATTTATATTGTATCCTGATGCTTAAAAAAAAGATATTGGAAGAAGACATTCTTTGGCTTGTCTCCCTTTTTACATGTAATTGCTGCTTCATTAGGACTTGGGAGAGTTTCCTGTGGTTTAATTTAATCAAATGGTTCAGAATGACAAGCATGTACACTTTGAATTCTGTGAGTTCAGAATCTGAAACAATATTTTCCTCAGACCTTTAAAGAAAAATTTTAAAAGCTCATTTTTAAAATGCTGGGTTAAATTAGGTCATTCTTTATGCTTAATGGCTGCAGATTAGTAAAAAAAAAAAAAGGCCATGTATTTGGTATATTAGCAAGAATCACAAAAAAGTTCACTACAAAGGATGTAACTGTTTACTTGTCTGTGAAAGTTCCTTCTCCTATT
>CM053594.1:186057554-186197059 GCA_028646575.1 Pseudocheirus occidentalis
TAGAGATGTTAAGTGATTTTCCCAGTGTCTCACAACTGATGTGTGCAGAAGTAAGATGTGAACCCAGGATCTCTTTCCTGGGGTTCTTCTTTCCTCTCTTGCACACCAGATGCAGCAGTAGGTTGGAGGCAGGAAACCCAAGCTCAAATTTTGTGCCTGCTCCTTTTGAGTTGCATAACTAGAGGCAAATTAGCTGACATCTCACAGCCTCCATTTGTACTTCTGGAAAATGAGAGGGTTGGACTGGATCAATTAATCAACAAGCATTTATTAAATGCTTACTACATGCTGAGTACTATGCAAGGAATTAGGGATATGAATACAAAAATCAAAACATTCCCAGACATTCTATTGGATTATCTCAGTCCCCTCATCTTTTAGATCCTATATTGTTGTAGGCCAAGACTTTCAGGGCCCTTGGCCACATTAGCTCCCCAGTTCTACAAAGGTCATTAGGCAGATACACAAGGAAAGTGTAATCTTGTTGGGTGGATGCTCTAAAGAAAGTACTGAGTTAATTTGCAAGTCTTGATTGTAACACCCTGTTTGTGCCTCTGGACATGGTCCCAGGATAAAGAGCTTAATGAGTGATTGGCTTTGGGTTGGGCTAGAGAAAGATCTAGACCAAGGGTGGTTCCTTGCATTCTGCTAAGGGTATATATAAACCTTGTATCTTCCATGTATCTTTGGCTCTGTATGAAATAGGTCTGCAATAAACAGACTATGAAATACAACCCCATCTCTCTCCCTCTTTCTTATTCAGCTAGAAGCTCTCTCTCTCTCTGTCCCTTTATTTCACTCACCTGGTAGCTAGGCCCAGACTTGCTAGCCGCAGTACTATATGATCCTAACTGAGGCAGCTAGGTGATTTAATGGATTACAGCACAAGCCTGGAGTCAGGAAGCCCTGAGTTCAAATCCTGCCTCAGATACTTCCTAATTATATGATCCTGGGCAAGTCATTTAACCTCTGTTTGCCTTAATACACTGAAGAAGGAAATGATGAACCATTCCAGTTATCTTTGCCAAAAAAGCTCATTGACAGCATTGACATGCTAGGGTCCATGGGGTCATGAAGAGTCAGACTCTACCAAACAACTGAACAAGATGATCATGATGGTGTGGAGTTGAGAAAGTCACTGCAGTAATTCAATAAACATGTGTTATATACTATACTTGCCCTGTGAAAGTGATTGTGTTAGATTGTCGAAGATTATATTTCACTGATAGTGAAGTCCATGCAACAAATACCACACCCTAATCTCAATGTGTTCATCTATTATATAATAAAAGAGTTGGACTAAATTATTTCTAAGGTCCCTTCCACCCAGAAATGTGGTGGTCTCCTCCCCCCCCCAAAAAAAACAATGTACAGGAGGATACACTTTTAGTGTAATTTGCATTATTAACAATATATCCACTATCTTCTTAAGTGCATCAAGAAAATAGTCAATTAAGCCCTGATTTGCAGCATTTGCCAATTGCTGAGATGTAAATACTCACAAAATTTAACAATCAGCTCTTGTGAGAGCCACTTCAGCTGGCTTTCACATTTCTGCTTCTAGCTCTAAATCCTGTAACAACACACATCTGTCATTCAGTGAGACTCCTATCTCCGAGTGGTGTCCATAGAGTTTAGTGGGATTGCTGGTAGGGAAGGAAAGACAAGAGTATTTGTTATATATGGGGAAATGAGAGGTGGAGACTAAAAAAGACTTGACATTAAAAAATAAGCCTCCCCCCCCAAAAAAAAATAAAAATCTCCCTCACTAATTACTAATACTTTTCTTTT
Source organism: Pseudocheirus occidentalis (assembly GCA_028646575.1). Lineage (NCBI taxonomy): Eukaryota > Metazoa > Chordata > Mammalia > Diprotodontia > Pseudocheiridae > Pseudocheirus > Pseudocheirus occidentalis. The sequence goes on from CM053594.1 coordinate 186,059,346, forward strand.
TTTTTTTTTTACTTTTCTACATTTGAATACTGGACAATCAAAATTCATCAAAATCTCAATTTCCTAGGTACTAACCTGAGCAAATTTTGGAAAAATTATGTATCACTTAAAGATCTCTCCCACCTCCTCACTTTCCTGTCCCTTAGATCACCTTGAAAATTTGTCTTGAATTCCTACTAATGTGTTTGTACATAGTGATTTTTTTAGTTCACTGAAAGGAATTAGAATAGTGCTGTATCATCTAATTTCATTCTCTCTTACTACTGGACCTTGGTCATGTTAATGTGGTAAGTATTTTAGGAAAAATGAGAAGACTTGTAAGTACTTAACATTTTATTGAAATTTAATTGAATAGTTAAGGGGTGATTAAAAATCTGAAATTAACACTCTTTAGAAATTAATGACAGTCATTAAGATGTAATGGGGCTGCTCACCAACAGTGCTCAGAAAGGTTGGGGGATTTAAATTTGCATGGGGGTCAGAGCAGTGAAAGATGTTGTTTATAGTCTCCTGAGTCTTGACAGCAATTTTGGAGTTGGAACAAAAGTGATTTTTTTTGTTGTTGCCAGGATTACTGTAGATACAGTAACCGTGAGTTTCCTTGGGTAAGTGTGTGTCCATAAAGGTAAAGAGACAACTTTGAGTTAACTGTGCACTGGGCTGCTCCTAGCAGCAGAGTAAGCAGTCCCTTTCTAGTGAACTCAAAGGCAGGCTTCCCCAAGCTTAAGGACTCTCACTCCCCCATTTGCCCTCTCAAAATAAGCAGTAGTTCATTATTTATACTAGCTTGAATCCTAGGTCCCCTTATGAGTAGAGACTAATGTTCATGCAGAATGGAATGATATGATGTGTAATTTTTTATATGAATTTCCACTCTCTGGGGAAAGCAGATCCTTGACCATGGCCACCTGACCAGGGTGGAGAAATGTAAAAAGGTGAGAATGTTATTTGCTGACCCATCTCCTACCCAAGTAGTTTCAAAGTTCTCTGTGGAGAGAAGTTGGCTCTTTCCTTGCTGTGTATTTCTGAAATTCCTGAAAGGGTATCCCAGTCACACTGGGAAGTTACTGATACAGTATTTCATAGCAAAGAGTCAAGCCAAAGTGGTCATTTCTGAGGCTCAAGAATGAGTATAAAGAATAAGTATAAAGGTTAAACATGATATTCGTTATCTTCATAATTTCATTGTTTCAGATCTTATATTTTTTGGTGAATAGAATGAGAGTAACAAATCTATGATAAACTTTATGTAATTATATCAAGTAGAACAGTAAGAAGTGGGAGAACAGATATTTATTGAAACAGGTTAGTTTAACAACATGAGAAATAAAAGATTATCTGAAGTTCAAAGTGCTACCACTTATAAGAGATATGTGATGTCTATTTCTCTTAAATATGAATTCATTTCTCTTTAGTGCAGTTTCATAACATTCCTTGAAGTTTCATCCATTCTTTCTTTTATATTCACATATTGTTATCCCCAATATATTATAAGTTCCTTGAATACAAGAGAAGGAATTTGTCTTTTTATATACAACACCAAGCACATAGTAGCTGCTTAATGGATTGATTTTATTTATTTCTCCCTGCAGCCCAGCTTTCATGTTTCATACTCACATAATTAAGCATGATTATCCCAAACTACCATAAAGTCCTAGTGCTATGACATCATTCCCTGTCAGATATATACTGACCCTTTTTGTACCTGATTCTTACACTGGCAGGGAGAACGTTAGAGAAGTATTGCGAGAGCTGAATAGTAGGGAAGGTAAATGTGAAAGTTTACTCCAAGTGTCAGGAAGCAGCCTGGGGACTGTCTCCATGCATATATGCTGAAAGAAAGATGTTTGGTTGCCAAGGATTATGCATAGGGCAGTTAATATGGAAGAATAATCTAAAGTCAGTTGTCTACTAGTCTTCATGAGGGAATCATGAAAAGTACACCTCTCCCTGATTTACCTGTACCGTATTAATAGTAGTCTTGTTTGTTAGCACAGACCTATAGATTCCAGGCAGTCCTGGAAGAAAACATGCCTTATGAAGTTTCATAGTTTAATTAAAAATGGAAGTTAGGTCCCAAAGCATTACCCTAAGACTGATTCAGGCTATATGGGGGCTTACTATTAGAGTTATTATTTCTATTATATTGCATCTGGCAATTTCTAAGCAAAACACTTTGTTTAAAAAAAAAATAGCGTTGTCAGCTGAAGATGTATTTTTAAATCCTCCCGGCAAAAACCAGTTATCTAGAAAGTTTACAGCAAGGGCATTTATCAGAGGCATTGTACAGTTTCCATTCATTGGGTTCTTGAGTCACATAACTTAAAAATGTGCACATCTATTAGTGGCAAATTTGAAACACAAGGACTGTACAACAGATACCAGAACCTCCAGTTATTGGAAAAAGTAGTCCATGTAAGCCTATGACCCGTGAGTATAAATGTGATCTTTGAAAAGGTCAGGATGTAATGGGCATAGGTTACCAACTGAGACATTCAATTAGAAGTGATTTTTGAAGTTTTGGTCTGGCAGATCAGAACTCTTTCTATATACTCTCTCGTATCTTATTGTCTTTAAAATATATTTTCATAATATCTAGTGTTGTGGTGCCCAGAAGCTTAGGTGCCCAAAAATGTACTTTAAGAATACAATTTGAAAACTGATAAACCAGTTTAGCTCAAGGGAAAGAAAAGCTAAGTGGGGATTTAATAAAAAAGGACAATATTCCTAAAAGGAAATCACCCTGATGCCAGTAAGCTATTTGAAATAGAAACTAATTTACAAGCCTAGAGGTCATGACTGAAGCTGAGGGCTGGACTACAGCATATAAGTAATTTGAAGTGAAGTTTCTTCAAACATGGTGACTTGGATATAGAGCATCTTGCCAAAATCAGCAGGGGAAATAAGCCCAGGGAGTTGGAGACATTTTTGGAAAAGGAGGGAATCCTGGGGTATAGCCACTAACTGTATTTTGGTAAGCTAATTCTAGGAGACATAAGAGATTTACGTGTCTTTGGTTTGCTTCTTGTGAGTTATGAATTTGAGCCTTAATGGATTATAGGGTTTTCATTCGACCTTTAAAATTCCTAGAATTTCTACGTTTAACTCTTTCAATATTCGTTTTAATAATGAAGAAAAAAATTAATCAGCCATCATATTCAAAATGGAAAGCTGTAAAACAGGAATGTGGGTATAGGATTGTGAATTTCAACTCAACCCTTTTGAAGTACTTGAAAAAGGAACAATAGTAACCATATTTTTTTTAAAGACTGGGAAACAAATTATAGTTTTTACTTCATGCTGAAAGTTTAGGGGTGACAGCTTGACAGTAAATTCCATCAAAATCAAGCCTTGCAGGAATGCCAACATTGTTCTTCATTCATTTTAGTGTTAGGCTTAATTATTTGCTGATTTTTAATACCAGTCAGTCATTCTTAGCATCATTGAATTAACTCTGAACCCCATATCAGTAAAGAGCCTTATGGTGCCCCATTTTATTATAACAGTGCAATGTAGATTAAAATTGCATCTGTTAAGATTACATTGTATATTTGGATTACAGGAGACAGAAGCACAATATTCTCTTATGAATATAACTGTTGGAAGCAATAACCTGTAACCAATCACATACTTTTTCTATTGCAAAATCTGAACTAGAAAGGTTTGTATCTTAGAAAAGATCATAAATCTGTCACCACTAATGTAATCTTTACAGTGGCTTTGTAACCAATTAGTGACTAAAGATCATTACTTCTTCTGCTATGACTGTAATCATAACACTTATTTGATATTTCATAACTTTCTTTTGTTCCAACAGCAAATGCATTATAAAGTGTACAACATTAATAAATAGAGGCATAATGAATATGACTAATTGATTTTGGCAGTCAAACACTGGCATACTTTTTATACAATAGGGAATTCACTCAAAGCAGTTTAACTACTATTGAGTATGTCTTCAATATCATAATGGCTCCTAATGTTGATTTTGCATGAGGTGAGCAAAGGAACACAAGCACACACACATACACACACGCATGAACACACACACATACATAAATACATATATACAGTTTAGTACCCAATTTAATCTCTCAGACTATGATATTTTTCCCAAAATGAAAGTGCAATGTTTTGAATGATTTGTGAACCTCAGAATTCTATCATGCATTGTATTTCCTTCACCTATTTACTTAAACCAAAGATTGCTTTTATTACACATGTTACAAGACACAAGAGCCTTCTTGCTTAATTTAGCCATGTGCACATTTGCTTTTTTGTCCTATCTTTTCTTGTTCTGGAGTCAGATTGTGCCATTCTAGAAGTAACTGATGGAAGTACTTAGAGACAACACAGGCAAATTAAATTGTATATACAAATGCAGAAACATAACCTCAAAGTAGATGTATATTGAGAAATTAATTCATTGAAACTCCAAGGGAGAATTCTGCCTGCGGTTTTCTGAATTGTAGGGCCAATATTACCATTACTAGGATGAATGGCCATCAAAACCAATTTTCTATTCTTTTGAAAAGGGACAGGATTGTAAAATACATTAAGGGAATGCTATTTAATATGGGAAAAGATGCAAAAATTGAATGTCGCTTGAGTATTAATCCAGCAAGTATCATTATGGGTAGTTAACAACTGGTGTGTTAAGCTTTGTAATTTGAAAGCAAAGATAGTTTGTACCAACAAACTTATTATTTGCTGAGATAAGAACTGATTTAGAGGATATAAAAGATGATTGTCATTCAAATGTAATTAAGCATTCATAGCAGCAAAAATTTTTTATTAAAAATTACTTTCTTCTTTGCAGCCTGGCACCATTAAAGGGAGACATTGTGTTTGACTGCAATTAGGAAAAAAAAATGTAATGGAAAGTCAGTCATTTCCAGGCACCATGCAATTGATTTCCCACCAATCAGAATAAGGAATGAGATCCTCTAGGTCTATTATTAAATTATTTATGAGGTCATATTAAATCTGATCATTAGTTCTAGTATTTCAGGTTAGTGGATGCTTTCTAATCATTGTGAGGATAGAATGAACAAGAAAGGTAGTATTTTGTGAATAGAGCATTGAATGCCACCTTTGATTGTTGTGATTAAGTGACATTTATATTTGGGGTTTGGGGTTCCATTTTGGTTTTGTGTTTTGTGGGGTTTTTTTTTGTTTTTTGCTTTTAAAGACAGTTCTGTTTTCCTGCTTTTCTTAGCAAAGATATGGTACTTTTCAATGAAATTCTCTTCCACTGAACTTTTGCTAAAGCTCTAAGGGAAATAACATTGATTTTAAAATTTGTACAGTTTTTTAAAAAGACATCTCTTAACATTCTTTGTAAAGTTGGGATTTTCATGCCACACTTAGTTTTCTTGGAATCATTAATGCAATTCAACTAGTTGGGTTGTGACACGTGTTCAATTTCCCTAGTAAATGCTCTAATAGACTGCCAAATGATTGCATGATTGTAATCAGACCAGTTGGTGGAATACTCTCATGCCTACTGAAGGAAAACAGGGAAGTTTATAGAGATGTTTGGTGATTCTGATTCATATTTGGCTCAGTGGCACGTTTTTAGAACTGCTCATCTGCTTTAGAGTCAGAGGAATCACCTTTTCATCACTTTCATCACGTCTAGGTAATGAGGGAAAATTTTCACTTTTCAAGAGATTTACACTTGCTTCGTCTTATAGTTTAATGTGACCGTATGACTTTGGGCAGGGGTAATTATAGGATATGAGGATGCTGGTAATCATAATTTAATTCTAGTCATATTCTGTTGCTGTTGTTGAAAAACACAAGGACATAGCAGATAATAGGGCCATCCTCAGAGTCAAGACGGTTTTGGTGGAAGATTTGCCTCTGACACAAATTTGCTATTTGACCCTAAGCAAGTTGCTTAATCTGTTGATGTGCCACAAAAGAAATATTCTAAGACTATCCACATTGGTAGAGAGTTTTCTTAGGAGATTAATAATAATAACAGTATGCACTTACACAGGCACACACACACATCTTGCTTTTAGATTTATAGAGCACTTTGCTTATGTTAACTCTTTTGGTATGGGATAGGTACTATCATGATCTTCATTACATAGGCAAGAAAGGTAAGACATAAAACTATGAACTGAGTTGCTCAGGGTCACATAACCAGTTAGTATCTGATGTACAGGATTTGAACTCAGGTCTTCCTGACTTCAAGTTTCATGTTCTATTTAGCTGCTCAACAGATTAAATCACAAGTCTGGACCAAATTGATGTGTGGGTTCATGTAATCCATCGAGAGTGAGATACATAGCAGAGCAGACAAGTCATTGGAATCATGGACTTCTAATGACTGATGAGTAAAAAGATTTAGTGCTAGTCACAGTCCTTACTGACTGTATGACCTTTAGCAAAGTACAACTCTCTCTCTATCACACGGTTTGCTGTGTTGATACAATGAGGCGCTCAAAGTACTCAAATGGACTTGTGACCTCACAGATGTAGTCACTCCCTCCGTTTACAGTTTGCAGACCTTCCATCCATGGTGGCTCTTGTCCACATCCTCACAGATGCTTTTGTCAGGAGGTACCACTCGTGTGTGAGAGGCCATCCTCACCTTCTTTCAGCGTTTTGAGAACACCAGTGGCATGTCTGGACTGTCTGCGAGTTGCCCTTCCCTTTCACTGTATGAAGTGTCCATTCCTCTTTTCCATCATTGATACATTTCTTTGATGACATCTTTTTCTTCAAGTCTTCCTCATAATTTTGTGTTCAAAACGTTTTTTTCAGGCTGCTCGTAATCCCCATGTGCCTTCCTAGTGCTCTCTGAGCGATACTCATTTTCACTTCTTAAAAGACCATTGTATTCCACGACAGACACTGCAGCCCTAGAAACAAAAACTAAAGCACAACAGCAACAACAACAACCATTCCTATAACACTTTAAGGTCTGCAAAGCACTTTACATGTATCATCTCATGTGATTCTCTCACCAGTCCTGTAAAGTACATGCTATTATTATCCCACATTTTAGAGATGAGGAAACTGAAAAAGGCAGAAGGGAAGTGACTCTCCCAGGGCCACTCAGCTACTGTGTCTGAAGCTAGATTTGCTCTCATATGTCCCATATTCCAGCATTCTATACACCACCACCTACATACCTCATAATAATTTTAATATGTGAAAAGCACTAGAAAAATGTAAAGAATGATGATTAGTAAGAATAAAAGGTGGGTAATAACTTAGTCTGGTGAGTATCCAATTGAGGCAGCATGATTTGGTAGGAAGAGCTCTAGGCTTAGGAGTCAAAAGATCTGAATTAAGCTTACTGTGTAACTGAGCAAAGTATTGCATCTCTCCAAGAACCAGTTTTTTTGTGTGACAAATAGAGATAGGTCCCAATAATTATACTGTTGACATGAATGTCAGATGAAATGTAACATGCAAAGACCTTTATAAAAGTGTAAGATTATAGATTTTTAGCTGGAAGAGAGCTTAGGGGTCATTTAGTCCAAACCACTTGTTTTTATAGATGAGGAACCAAGAAGCAGACAAGTTAGGGTATTGGTCTAAGGTCACAGATATAGTAGTAGAGCTATGGTTGGACCCCAAGTTCTTGGAATCTAAACCCAGCACTTCCCACTGCATCATGCTTCATCAGGAATATTTACTATTTATATAAAACATATGTGCCCACATATGTCTATCCCCCCAAGAATAGATGTCTCCCCAAAGAATAGATATGTATATTACTTTATATGAATATATGTATATATTCCATTAGAAAGTCGACTCCTTCTATCTCATATATATTTGATTAGAATGTAAAGGCAGAGATTGTTTTTGTTCTGAATTCCTAGAATTTAGCAGAATGCTTGGCATATAGGAAATGTTTAACGAATGTTTTGATACAATTCTATTCAATGAATATTGGTATATACATATATATGTAATAATCTAAAATGGAATTAAGACCTTGAAATACTATGAATATGCATAATACGTTTATGTAGACATATATAAATATATAATATATAGGTCAAATCAACAGTCTTTTATTAAGTCCCTTCTATAAACTGTGCTATTTTGAGCCAGTATTCTTCTAGGCACTCAAGATCCAAATACAAAGAACAAAACAATCCCTACACTCAAAGATATATGTAACACTCATATATTTATGTGATATATATGTATGTATGTATGTGTAAATATATAGAATTCATATATATGAAAACTATATAAAATGTGAACTAATTAGGCAGCTAGCTCTTCTTACCAATATTGACCTGCCTTACTCTCAGGTTCTCTGCTGCAAAGAAAGTTGAGAATGTTGAGGCCCTCCTTTGTGCAACCCAACTTTTTCTACCCTGAAGGGAAACCAAATCATTCCCCAAATAAACCAAATACAAAACTTATTCATGGAATAAGAACCACAGCCATGAGGCATTTTAGAAGGAAAAAAATGATGGAAATTCTCTGTTGCAAACTCTTCATCCTGACCTTCAAATTTGAGTAAAAAATAAAAAAATAAAACCCCAGAAAATAAAAAAAAAATTTACATTATCTCACCAGAGCATCCCACGCTGACATGACCTAAGTATGGACTCCAAAAATCTTCCCTATCTTCACTGAATTGTGGCCATTTTAAAACTTAGATGAATATAAGAAATGTTGACCAATTATTAATATTATTGTTTTTGTTCATATACCTGATGTTGGTTGGGGTGATGTGTGGTGTGACCACAGGCAGAAAATAATAAAACCCAGTGTTCAAGGGCACGTACACATGGCTGCAGGATCTCTCCAGTAATTGATATTGTACTTCTAAGGGGTTTCTGATATTTTTTATCATTGTATGGAGCAGTGACACATGTAGTTTAGTGACTTGAGCTGATTTTATTTGTCTTGCATTTTGGGGGGGGGGGGATTTTATGGCTGTTTAAATCCTGCCCGTTCCCAATTTAAAATAGATGGTTTGCTCTTCTCTATTGTTGACTGCTTTTTGTTAGGAAGGCAGTGCCTCTCCTGGTATGTGTTTGGGACCGGGTGCACACTACACCTTTCTAGTTCCACAGGGATAGGACCAGATGGAAGAATTTGATTATCCAGCAGTGGAGGACCAACTGTTCAGTTGGATACAGAACCGGGAGAAAAGGGTTGAAGAGATCTAAAATGGCTGTCGTATGTGGAGCCAACAGTTTCCGAAGGGAACCAAGCAGGCACTGAGGTGTAGTAATGCAGAATCTCTTCCAAGTACCAGCTGGGGCTTTCAGGAGCCGCTATCCCCACAGCAGACACTCAGCGGGCTCCAAGCAGCTTGACTTTACCATATGTGGAACTTTTTATTCTCTCCCTCGCTCCCTAGAGGGATGGGCCACAGGGACACCAGAGGCAGGTGAATTGCTCTTAATGCAGAGTACTAAATCACTGGGTTAACATGAGAAGCCTGGAGAGAGGAAATGGATCTGCCGAAGACTGACTCGGACTCTCTTAACCTTGGAGCTATTCTGAGTACCAAAAAAGATACCGCATAATGTTTCATTAGGCTTTCACCTTGTGCGTACCCTCTTTTATGCGTGTGGCCTTTTCATCCTTGTACATATTTTCCAAATGCTTTTAAAAGCTATTCAATACCCCAGAATGCTAACTGTACATTTTTTTTTTCATTCGCACAGAATCATACCTTTAGAGTAATGAGGAAACTGGGCTGCCCTGCATTTTGTGATTTGTGGGAATTTCTTGCTTTCTCTCTACTCAGACACCCCAGTTTGACAGATGGGGCACACAGCCACACAGCAATCCATAACTCCAGTTTGTATCATAAATCCAGAGTCCCTCCTTCTCCACCAACTGCTTGCTTAATGGTAGACAGAATACTCATGTAACGTTATTGGCTCTGACTGAATTAGAATCATTTAAGACAGTTCTTCAGATTGGCCTTAGGAATTAATTTCTTGAATGATTACATTGGAAACATAATCTTCTGTATAAGAATTGACAGAAATAAAAACACTCCCTCTCTCTAAAAAAGGAAAAAAAATTCAAAACTGCTTTGAATTTTATAGCTATTTATCTCAAGAAAATTTTTAAAAAATAAATGCCTTCCCATTTAATTGATATATTCCTTTTGGTTATGAATGGCCTCTGATTATATGTGAAGATTTATTTTTAGGATTCACTGTGTTTGCTTATCCATTATGGTTCAGTCCATCACTTAACAGTCCCTTGAAGTCTGTTGGGTTAGCTCAACTAAATTTTGGGTCAGTAAGGAAGGAACATTCTACAGAGAATGCTATATGCAGGGAAATGTGTGCAATGAGAACTAGTAAAAACACAACATGTGTTTAAGACAAGGGCATTGGAGTTTGAACTGTCATGGCCCTGTATTGATTACCATTTGGTTGCCCTTTTCCTCTGAGGCAGGAGGTTCCCACACAGGTGAACTAGGCTAGATAATATTAGGTCAACTTTTACTTTTTTTTTTTAGCTTAAAAGCATGTGAATATTAGTTTTTTGTGTATTGAATCAGTATAAAGGAATGATGACAAGTATTTCTAATCTGAAGCGTATTTGGTTAGTCTTTCTGGATAAATGAAATGAGGGAAATTTTCATTACTTATTCTGTAATATCTGCAAAAATTAGTTTTGTGTGCCTACTTTTTAAAAAAAAAAGATAGTTTCATAACTCTTGTATTATACAAAGTAAACCAGGTTGTGAACCCACTCTCAATTAACTGCCCTGAAAGTATAGGACTGACTGCTTGGATAAAGAGTAACTATTTGAAGGAACTGTCTCTCTGCAGCCCAGCTACTCCCCTTGATTTCATTGGAATGTAAACTCCATTAGTGCAGTCTGTATTTCTCTGGGTAGCCGACAGAGTCCTCTCCACCTACTCTGTGCCTTGTTTTTACTTCATTGGATTATTATCCTTCTGCTCTCAAACTGCATTCCAACCATATCTATAACTAGAGAAAAAAGAATCCCACTCCGGTGGAAAGAGTTCTGGATCTAGCGTCAGGGGACCTGGGTTCAGATTTTACTTTACTCCCTTTGTGACCTTACCTCTCTGGATCTGAATTTCCTCACCTGGAAAAATTATGAAGTTGGAATTAATCTTTGAGAAAACTTCCAGCTCTAAATCGTATATGATAAAATAATCTTTCATTATTTTGTGTATGATTACATGAAGAAATGTGTTCCTAAGCAGGAAAAGGCTTGATCATCATTTTCCTATAAATATACCACAGAAAGAAGGCAAATTAGACACCAGAAACTGTAATGAAGCATGCTTATCTAAGGTCAGAGAGTAGTATGTCTTTTTTTTTTTTTAATGTAAGAGGCAATGTGGCATAGAGGAGAAAACAATGAACTTGTTCATCTCCAGGCTCTGCTCCTTCCTTGTCATGTGCCTCACTATATGCAAGTCACGTAAGTGCTCTATGCCTCAGTTTCCTAATCTATAAAATAATAATACTTGAAATATCTTTCTTATAGGTTAATGTGAGCAAAGTGCTATACAAATCAACCAACAAGCATTTGTTAAGCACCTAGTATGGGCCAGGAACTATGCTAGGGAATAGGAATACAGAGATAAGGGATGAAACAATCCCTACTCTCATGGAGCTTACATGCTAACAATAAATATATAAACACAATATATAATAATATAAAATATATGAATAAATATAAATATAAAATATATAAATAAATAAATATGCATCTTATCTGCACATATTGGATTTTTTGTTTTGTGTTACCGTTATTTCAAATGTTCGAACATAATCAATAATAATATAATTGTTAATACAAACATTAATAATTGTTAATACCTATTAATGCTAATATTAATATCATGATAATATAATCGGTAGCATATATTAAAAAGATTAAAAGAGTCTTGGAGCTTTGTAAAAAATAAAGTTTGCTCTAACATGCACATTCAGGAACTCCTGATTATCTAATGACTTCTAAATCCACTCTAGTTGTCTGGTTTTCTTAATGTTGTGGTGAACCTGTAGCTTGTTTAAGCTCCCCGTTTTTTATTACAAAGGACAGAAGATGTGGGTGGAGCAACAGGTTTACTAGAATGGAAATTCTCCCTCTGATTTTTATTATGTTAATAAGAATAAGGAAAAATAGAACTTGTATAGAATTAGAAAGAGTGCAGTGTGCTATGACGGCAATCTGGTTTCCTTCTTCTTGCTCTATAAAGGTATGGATTAAAAAAAAAAAGTCTTCTAGATGTGTTTTCCAAAACTGAAAGTTTTGAAAGAGGTACTTTGGAAGGAACTGCAGTCTTGTGTTGTGTTTGGAATAACCTCACTGTAGTGCACTTTTTGGGGAAGGAGTTGGCTCCTGCTGAAAAGATGGCTGCAGAAGGATTTAAGCCAATTAAAAATACAGAGTAGGGTTTTTGTGTGTGTGTGTGTCGTTTGGCAGAAAACTATGAAATGGTGTTGCATGATAAGGAAGAGCCTTGGGTATGCACAGTTTCTTGTGCACATGTGTTAGAATCACTGCAACTCATAAATTCAAATTACTTTTAAAAGCTGGCCATGATACATTTGCTCATTAACCATATGGAAAATGGCACTCAGGAATTTTCTACAGTGTACTTTCAAAGAAAGAATCCAATTGCAGGCAGACATTCCTTAGTACAGTGTTTATGCAGCTGTACTTGTGATTAAATTACACCAACTCAGGCCCACATGTAGCCACAGATCCTATTAGTTTGAGTACAAAGCCCCTTCCTTATAAGAGCATGAGAACTCTCATTGTGATGTTTTTTGGCCTCTTGGCCACTGCTGTATCAAGCAGGCATCAAAAGTCATGCATGTGCTTAGAGGTCTCTGGAGAAGGAGCAGTGGGACAGAGCAGTGCCGCTCACTCTGTATGAGGAACTCTGACAGTCTACCAGGGGGGATTGTGGGATTGCTGCTGTCAGCAGTTCCAACAGTGCAAACAGTATGGAGAAGCTTCCACAGGGATTGAATTACTGAAGACTTCTGCTCCGTGTTTTTTGGTATAATTGAGAGCACAGAGGGAGTTTGATTTCTCTGTCTTATGATTTGAAGGTGAAGACAAGAGCCTGCAGGGCTCTGTCAGAGTTATGGGCATGCTCAACACAGACTTCAAAAAAAATCTAATTCCCATAAAACCTTACAAGGCTGAATTGCTTACCTGAATATAAAAGATTTACTTTCACTGAATCATTTAACACGCAACCATATTAATTGCATTTTAGAGGGGGGAAAAAAAGAAAAGGTTCATGGAATATTTGCAATCTAAAAACATATTCTCATGAACTCAGAGCTTTCAGCTTTTTGCATGTGTTTGCATGTAAAGCTGTTGTCTACAGATGCACTTAGGTACACTGCCACACACATACAGGTAGTGTGCCCCTTGGAAAAAAGGTTGACAACTGGGCTCGTTGTTACTTCTGCTGAAACTGAATTATTTTCCCTCCTCCAAATTCTAGAGCTGCTGCTATGACCAGCTTTATTCAGTCCTTGTCCATCACACCAATTACACTCACAAGTAAATAAGTGGAATTGGAAAGTACACGAGTAGGCTTCTTCTGTGCATTCATTTTACTCTGTGTTGGGAGAACTGAGTTTTCTGAATGGGGAAATCACAGTTCTTTTTTCCCCCTTGGACTGAGAGGAAGGAGGTAGAGCTACAATGCACTCAACTAGATCTCTGGAGAAGACTGCCATCTTTCCCCCCTCCCTTTCTGTGCACACTCTGACCCAGTTGCCTTCCCTGCTCAGGGAGAGGCCAACCATGACAAGCCAGTCTTCTTTCTCCTGTGGGCAGAAATCTCCTGAGCTGTGCCCCAAAGCACAGGAGGATTGCATTCCCACTCCAACTTGTAGCTAAATTAGATACATTCTAACATCTCACAAACTATTTCAGTTCTTCTAATGTCTTTCCTTGTTACAACAGGCAAATGTAAGGTTAGAATCCACTTAGAAGAAAAAACAATACCCCAAACATTTATGGTGCTGTAGCTTGCTGTTCTGACCCAGGAGCTGAAATGGGATTGCTGGGTAGATTTTTTTTTTCATTACACAGTTCCTTCCTTATGGAACACAAGGGTTCCACTGTTCACCTCTATTTAACCCCATCCACCGTGCTGGCCGCCCTGCCCTATCTTGATGCTTTTAACATCTCTAACTTCTTTAGGCTTCCCTCCATCTGAAACCAAATTAACACACTACAGGGACAGCACTGGAAGGCGCAGAAGCTGCAAATGTATTTACACAGTTAACCAACATACTTTATTTAACTATTCCTACTTCAAGCCTAAAAAAAAAAAATACCAGTCTAAAACAAATACCAATTGTTAACTTCACTTTCCCCATTGCCAGAAAGCAGATCTCTTCCAACTGGGAGTGATATCCTGTTAGCTATGTTTAATTCTCATTTTACCTGGGGGATTGGGAGTACCAAATGATTTCAGCTGCTCAGGCATTACATCTCGGTCTGTCCTCTCCTTCTGCCCCTGTCTCCCTTACTCACATAGTCCTTCTGGGACCTTCCCACCATTTACAGTGAGGACAGCCTTGCTCTCAGCCCAAACCATCAAGCCCTATTCTGAATGTTTTTTATTCTTTTTTTTTTTTAAAGAGCCTTCTGAGATGATAGGAAAAAATATCTTCCACACATACGCTGCACCTGTGCTGTTGGCAGGGCACCCACACCTGCAACATGACCGTTCGTCCCTCATTTGATCCCTGTGTTTTCCCCACCTCACCAAGCTTTCCTCGAAGTAAGCCTGTAAGTTTTGGTTAGAGGCAAATTACCTTTTTGCCATCAAATGGACACTCTGTACATGGCATTACCACAGGCATTCTGATCCAATTGCATTGTGTCTTAACAACAAAGCCCCCCGTGAAACTCAATAAAATTACCAATTTCACAGTTGATTTTCTTCCTGCTCTGCTCTATAGCCTTCATACTCCTGGCCTGTCTCCACACACTGCAGGGGATGATGTTGGACCAGACCAGTATCACTGTGTTAAAAAAGGGTCATGATAGAAACCAGGCCAATCTTCATTCTAATTAGAGTAGCCAGCAACTTTTAACTCTTTGAATAATTTTTTTATCATAAGAAGACGATTAAATCATCATAAATGCAGTTAAATTGTTTCTTTCACCTTACTCTTCTCTCTGATCTTAACATCTGAGCAAAGTCAGTTAAATATTGAATTCTATAGAATCTCACCAGATAAGTTTTATTCTCTTGAACTGATAATCATTCACATTTTTATAACACTTGAAGGCTAACAAAGCAGTTTCCTCAAAACAGCCCAAAGACGTTGAGTATTCAAGTATTATTATCATCATATTACATTTGTAGAAACTGAAGTAAATTAGGTGACTTATCCAAGGTCACACAACTTGAAGCAGTAATATCCCAGGATTTGAGCTCAGATTCCCTCACTCCAACACTTTTCCCCCCCAACATATAGCATAGCTTCCCCACCACATCAAGTAATTCTTATTGTCTGACATTATCAGATAAGAAAGTTGTGTAGTTTTTAATCACAAGAAGTTTTATGTCCTGGCCTAAACATTACCTAGCTATGTGCCTTAATAAAATCATTCGCCTTCTCTAGAATTCAATTTGCTCTTTTCTGAAATAGTGACAATAATGATATTCAATATATATATAACACAGAGTATTATTACAAGGAGGAAAATTAGATATTAATATATATGTGCCTAATAAATATTTTTGAAGATCATGATGTCAGTGACATATTTATGGGTAATAACCAACTTAAATAATAATGATGTAATGTTATAGAATAAATTATTCTGATTTTAAATTATAAAAGCAATAGGGGCCATATTGACAAATGATGCTAAAATATTATTATGGATAACATGATAGCCATCTTTTAATATTTCAGAGACTGCATGTGAAAAAGAGTTTAGCCAGGGGTGGGGAACCTGCAGCCTCGAGGCCACATGTGACTTTCTAGGTCCTTGGGTGTAGCCTTTGACTGAATCCAAGTTTTACAGAACAAATCCTTTTATTAAGGGAATTTGTTCTGTGAAGTTTGGATTCAGTCAGACGGCTGGTGTGACTTTGGGCAAGTCACTTAACCCCAACTGCCCTCCAAAGCAAAAGCAAAAAAAAAACAAAACAGTCAGACGGCTGTACTTGAGGACCTAGAGAACCTCATGTGGCCTCGAGGCTGCAGTTTCTCCACCCCCAATTTAGACTAACATTGCTTGATTAAAAAAAAAAAGAACCAAAATTAAAAGGTAAAAGTTATAGGAAGATTTTTGACCTCATAATAACAAACAATAGTCAGAGCTGTCCACAAAGGTAACAGATTTCTGGTGAGTTCCTTTGCCAGGATACACTGGAAGACTCTTTGTCCGGAGAATTGTAGATCAGGTTCATGCTCTGGAGTGAGGGTGGACTATGTCTCATCAAAGAACTGTAAACTCTAATTCGAGGATTTAAAATTTCCTAGAAATATGACATGTATAGAAGTACCACCTTCAGAAAGGATATGAAAGTGTGAAAGTCACCTATTCCATAAGATGAAATCATTAGGAGGCATAATGAATGAGAGAGCTGGACTTGGGGTCAGGAATGCCTGAGTTCAAATCCTGCCTCAAATACTACCTGTGTGATACTAAACAAATCACTTAACCTTTGCTTTTCTCCTCACATTGTTTTCATGAAGGTCAGATGAGAAAAGATACCAAGAACTTTGCAAACCTTAAATCCCTATATAAATGATAGCTATTATTTTTGTAATTTACTAAGATAACTGATGTTTTATAGTTTTCCAGAACTACATTTATTAGAGCATTGAGCAATAACATGAATAATAAGTTTTCCTTAGTGAAATCCACTATAGTAACTAAGAAACTGGTTTTAATCACCCGAACTTAGAAAAAAAGTGAAAACAAATGCGTATTTTTCAAGTGTTTTTCCAGAATATCTCTTGTGTGCATTCCTTTCTCTCAACTTTTCTGGCTCCCACCCCAGTCAAAGATCTCATCTAGATTATTACTGCACTCTCCTAATTGGTCTCCCTATTTCTAGTCACTCCCCTCTTTATTACATTCTCCATACTGTTGCCAAAATAATCTCCCTGAAGCATAGTCCTGCCTATGCTACTGCCATGCTGACTGCTCATCATTGGCTCCATATTGCCTTTCAGATGAAATGCAAATGCCTCAACCTGACTATCACAATAAGGTTCCAGCTTACCTTTCCAGACTTATTTCACATTTCTCTTCTTCACTCTTTATATATTCCAGTCAAACTGATGTGCTTAATACCTTTTCTTGCTCCATGGCTTTGCGCAGTCTATCCTTCAGGTCAAAACCCTTCCTCTAACTCCTGTATCTTAGTCATCATAGTAAATGTTTACTGAATTGAATTTAAATCAGGACCATACTGAGGTAGTCTATATATCAATTTACTGTAAACATTTAAATATCTTGGTGAGGTCCCACATATGGACAACAAGACTGGCCCAGATTTTAGTAGGGGGAGGAAGTTAAACTAATTTCCCTTTAAAAAAGAAATATTTCATTTTATGAAGACTTTGTTTTTATATAATTTTTATTTCTCAATATATCTCTCCCATTCCCTATTCCTTGTAACAGAGATTTAAAAATGGAGGAAGAAAAGAAAAGCTTTCAGCAAAACCAGTGAACATATTTATCATGTCTGACAGTATATGTGTTATTACAAACACACATACATGGATACACATATATGTGCATATACAGGTGTATGTATATATGTGTGTGTATGTGTGTGTATACACATGCTCTTTCTCTCAACAAAAAAGGTGGGGGAATGGGGAATGGGCTACTGTGCTTTCGTTGAAAATTAGCCACTGCAACAACTGTTCACCTCTTTAACATAAATATTTTCCTGGCAGTATCATAGTCATTCAGTTACCAATCACTTCATTAAGCACTTTGTATATGTCAGGCACTGTGCTAAGTCCTTGGGGTTATGAAGAAAGGGGAGGGGAAAATGTTCTTCCCTCAAGGAGCTCGAATTCTAATAGAGAAGGGGAAAAGGATCGGTGATGAAGTGTAGGACACTATGATTTTAGAAGAATTTAAGCTACAAATAATGTAAAGTAGATGTATGGTGGGCTTAAGGAGATTATGATATATTATCAATGGTACTGTGGTAAGAAGTATTATAAAAGCATCACAGGGAGCAGGAATAACCAGAAAGAGAGGTAGTTTGGTTACTTAAAAATAATTAGAAACAAGAGATGAACAACTCCATCATTGTACCCAAAACCATGAGATGTTAAAACAGTCATACAAAAGCTTCCATATGTTGAATGGATCCACTATGAAGGAATCACAGACCTATACGGACAAGAAGAGAATGGAATGGTTGGGATCTTTGTCAATGCAAAGACTCCTCAGACCGAAGAAATTACAGATCCATGAGATTACCAAAATGCCATTTTGACCACAAGCTACCTTCATGCACAGGTTGTTAAAATGCTTCTGTCATTGAAAAAATACCTTCTTAAAGTTCTACTGCATCCTATATTTTGACCAAACATCCAGTTTTTAGAGTAATACATCTTGGGGGTACAACTGAACCAGTCTCAAATTCTTCCAGCATGCATTTTACTAGTTGACTGACAAAACAGATTTTCCTCTATCAAAATGGGTTGTGATGATTTTGATGGCAATCTTCTTTTCCTGAATTGTCATACTGAACTCTGCCATCATGCAGGCAGCGTGGCTGCTGCTGACATTTTTATAAATTAGATGAATCTGTTTTGCTTTGGACTCTTCATAGATGTAAGGACCCTATTGGCTAAGAACATTTTAATTCATGGTTGAGGTAGTATTCTTACTGATGTTTATATGTACTGCTTTCTTTTTTTAGTCACCAATCCATGAAAAATCTTTAGTTAAGTTCTATTACATAGCCAACTAGTATATGTGAAAATAGACCAGGTGCTGAAATAACTGGTGTTAGAGAAAGACCAAAATCAAGACTAGGCATCAAGTCCTGGATATGAATCTTATATCTTTCTTTTTTTTATTGACTTGTTTGTTTACTTTTAGTTTACAATATTCAGTTCCAGAACCACTTGAGTTTCAGATTTTTCTTCCCTTCCTCCAAATCTTATATCTTTCAATTCAATAATTCAAACCAATAAACATTTATTATGCGCCTATTATGTACCAGCATTAGGGATACAATTAACAGCAACAACTAAAAAGACAGTCCTTGCCCTCCTGGAGTTTATGATCTAATTGGAGATTGTGGTTTTGGTTATGTAGTTGGGTGGTTTTTCCTTCCTTCTCAAAGAGGACCATGAAATCAAGATGACATGACTAGTAATTGGCTTTGATTTTAGTGAGGTAGGGCTGTGCAAAGTCACCAGCCTCACTTTCTCCTCCAGAGCCATTTGGGTCCACTGGCCAGATATCGATCAGTATTATTGGAGATGAACTAGGAAGAACACATAAATAGCTGAAGGAGGGGGCTAGAGGAGGTAGGTATGGGGGCATCTTGTTCTGTGGAGTTGAAACCAGGCAGAGTTGCAGATAGAGTGGAGTGAGCTGGAAATACAATTTCTGCCCTCTATAAAGGAAAACTTTGGAAAGAATTTGGTACTTCATCCTCCAGCCCTCCAAAACTAGAGAAGTGGTCTGAATTAGCAGCATAATAATAAGATTAGAAGTGATCAGCTTACCCTGGGAGGAGCATCATGTTCAATGGAGTTGAAATCAGGCAGAGGTACAGATGGAGAGTGTAATGACAATAGAGTTTTATGGTTAGTGTAGGAATGGCCCAGTCCATACAACACCACCCCCTCATCCTCTCACCCATCAGAGTATCACAGTTCACTGTGGAGGATTTCACTTCCTTTGACATTTCATAATTCACCACTTTTCCCCCCAGACTCAAAAGTTTGGAAATCCCACAGATGACAGTTCCCATGGGGCCAGGAACCATGTTATAACCCGCCGTCCTTGTTAACAAAGTACTTGGGGAATTTGAGAATTAAAGCTGACTTTGCTATGGTTTCTGGGGCTAGGAATAGCAATGAATATTATTAAGAAGTAGGCAATAGCCCCAATTGGGTAGGGGTAGGGTTATCTCATTGCTTATGCTACTTTTCTTGTAAATTAGATACCTTTTAGGAGCTGCATTAGCTAAAGACACCAGCAAAATATTTAGTAAGTTACTGCTTCAACATACCGAATTTAAGTGTAGACTTGCCTACACTTAAGTGATCTCTCTTAGGATTGTTGCAGCCTCGCTCACTTCCAAAAAAATTTAAGCAAAACGGACCCAACAATTTGTATCTACCTACCCCAAAGTATTATCCTAGATAGCGATTGCTGAGGAAAACTCAAGAAATGCAGCATTTTATGTATAACCAGCCTTCATCCACAATTTTAGCCATCTCACCACACACCATGAACCTTGAAACTAGCTGCCAAAAGCCATTCCCCCTCCATTGTGTCCATAAATAATGGCAATTCCTCTTTCTGGACCTCCACACCAGCTGTCACACACCATTTCCTCTGAGAGGTTCTGTAAGTGCTACCCAAATAAGTCAGTAGCTTTAATTGCCTTAGCACCGTTTTGAATTCTTCCACTTTGAAGGGGGTTGGGAAACACACAAAACAGAAATGTCCAAAACATTTTTTTCCCAGGAAGTTGATAGGCAGCTCATTCATCAGCCAGCTAAAATGGAAGGAAGAGAAAAAAATGAAAAGATGAAGTGAACGTGACGTACCTCAGTGACTCAGGTTTGTCTTGATCCCGTCACAAAACTTCACAATGATTATTCTGCATATTACTGTGAGTTATCATGACTGTGACCTGTCTCCCGAGGTCCCAAGCCACATCTGTATTAACAACTGCATCTGCTTCAGAGTAACCTTATTAGCTTGCCACAGCTGAGCCAGAGGCCTCATGGGGTATTAGACATTATCCCCAGAGAAGGCTGATTCTTCTGTTCTCCCTGAATACAGTTTGGTGTCCAAATTCTGCCACTTGGACACGTTGGATTTTGTTTTAATCCTTTGCCATGGAAGGTCTGCGGGAGGTAGGGAACGGAAAACACCTAAAAACTATCAACTTCCCCAAATGCCATCTATAATTCCTATTGTGGAATGAGGTTTCTTTGTACCACATTGAAAACAAGGGGAAAAAAGTCAAAGAAAAAAATTTCACAACCTAATTTCTATTTTTTCCATCCACTAAAAGAAATGTTCAAAATTCCACAAAGGGTACAGAAACTGAGAAAATGCATATTTGTGACCTTATCTGTGGAAATTTTGCCCTCAAGCCTCAAATCTACAGTAGTAAATGAAATCCATCTGGGTGTATTGGTGGTACAGGAACAGCTGGTGTCTCTGTGTGTGTGTGCATGTGTGTGCGTGCGTGTATTTGTAGTTCATGTGTGAGCTTTGCTTTTCCGTGGTTATGCTCTCTATAACCCTTATCATTTCACCATTCAAAAAGAAATAAAGCAATGATTAAAATAGCTAAATGCTTATAAAGCCATTCATTCATTTCACTCATTCATACTTTAACTCTCTAGACTGGACAAATGATAGAAAAGCTCCACACTGAACTAATGTCTGTGTTTGAAATGGGATCACTGCCTTCATCTGGTGGGCAAATTCTTACCCAGCTTCTTTTTCCATAATTTTTTGACAGAAAAACAAAAGATTTCTCCTCTATAACCATTTGTTATTCTATTCTCATTGAAAACAATTCACTGGAACAGCTTATCCAGTAAACAATCCCACTTGCTAAGTCACAGTAAGATTTTTTTGGATCTTCATTGGAGCTTAAATTGGGTCTTTTGGTCACCACTCAATTTGTGGAAAAGAATTCATGATTTGGAGTCAGATTTGAATATGAATCCCAGCTGTGCTCCTTGTTCCATGTTTGAAGAGGAGTAGCACCAATGCAATATACACAGCGCCCACTGTCACTATAAATATACCTGCATGGTGCTTGATCACAAAATATAACAGACTCTCCATATAAAAGACAGAAGCAAAATGTTTATTCAGGCACCAGAAAACTGAATCCCAAAGCCAGTAAGCTGATTCCATCATAGTAGCAAAGAAGTTAATGTACCACAACATAGCAGAGAGCCACACCATCCTTTAACCTTCCCACAAACCAGTACAAGACCAATATTTACTCACAAGCCTATCTGTCTCCATTGGAGGAGTCTTCTCCTCCCAACTATCTAGCTTGCTCTAACTCCCAGCTTCTTGTGGGCTCTGCTCCACCCTTCAGCAAACTCCTCCTACCACAGGCTCCATGTGATTATGTTCAGCCTATTAGGGATCAGAGTTTATTTTCAAATCAGGGAAGGTCTTCAGATTCTCTTAGGCTTATTATGGGGCAGGGAAGATCTTCAAATTCCCATCACCATTACAAGAGGACAAGTCATAGTATCCCAGATATAGATCTAGAAGGAACCTTAAAGTTCATCAAGAACAATTCCCCCAATTTATAGAAGTTATGTATGTATGTATGTATAACTGAGGTTAGAGGGCTTAAATGACTTGACTAGGGTTGGAAAGACTGATCTAAAACTGGATTCAAACCATTTCTTCCCGACTGCCAAACTCAAAGCTAGATCAATTCATCTCTCTGTATCTATTTCCTCACCTGTAAAGAACCTGAATTGATAAAGGTGATCTTAAAGATCGCTTCAAGTCAAGGCCTAACTCTTCTCACTTCCATTTCTCGCACTGACATATACCAGCACTACTGTGATTTGCAGCTATAGATAATGGTGGCCTATTGATTAATTTGACCACATTCTGAAGCATGCATCCAAGTGAGTTTTTCGAAGGGTACCATTCAGTTGACCTGGAGGCGAAAACCACACACTCCATATTCTGCAATGGCATGTATTTTGAGTCCTTACCTTCTTTCCAACCTCTCTCAAAGGATTAACAGCTGCTTTTCTCACTAAATGTATTTCCTGTTTGGGGTAAACTTATCTGCATTGTTTACTGAAATTCTCAAACAGTATTATACATTTCTCAAATATTTCTCTTAGAAATGCAGCCAAGTATCAGCAGAATGTATGCTTAGCCCAGGGCCTGTCACATAGGAGGTGCTAAATAAATATGCATTGATTGATTTGTTGATTGATTGATTTGAAGTCAGAAGGCCAACACTTATAGGCCATCTGACCTTAGGCAAGTCTCAACTTCCTTCAGATTATTTCCTTATATATAAGGAAACATCTTTGTACTGCCTATAATACAGGATATCATGAATAAAGTAAATAATAAAGTACTGTATAAATATTATTATAAAGAATATATAAACATGATCTCTTATAAACATAGACAAGGAAACTTCTTAGCCAGTAATTCTGCCACCCTGTGTTTTTTTTTAATTCTACTCTTTTCATAAGCCAATTTTATCCTCTCCTCCTCTATACTCTTATTTCACATATCTATGTAAATTGAACAGATATATTTATATATATATTAAGCATCCACTATGTGACATGTGTGGGGATATAAAAATGAAATAAGACACTCCTTTCCCTCAAGAGCCTTAGAATCTCAGGGCATGGGGGATGGGACGCAGAGGGAAAAGGCTAAGACAAGTACACAAATGACTAGAGACAGGAGAGTTTCAAACACAATATCGTATTTTATTTGAGCAACTTAAAGATCCTTTATGTGTGAGAGGATCAAAGAAAGTATAAAGAACTTTTGCTCTATATGTTTCTAGAGAGAAAGAGAGAATCGAGACCAAATATTTCCTTTTACAGATGAGGAACCTAAGTGGCAGAGAAGTGAAATAGTGACAGTGTCAGAATTTGAATCTGTGTCTTCTAGTGAGGAGTGCATTACTAAGCATGCTATACTGCAGCTGCATCCGAATTTGAATCTGTGTCTTCTAGTGAGGAGCACATTACTAAGCATGCTATAGCACAGCTGTGTCCCTACAACTTGTATAGATCCAATTTCTGCGCATTTAATCTAATAAAGTTGAAATGAGCCATCTCCACCTCCATAAGTCATGAAAACCAGAAGGAGATAACACAAAATTAGAGAAGGGAAAATAACACAATTTTCAAAATGCAAACTATAGGCCAGTAAGCTTGACTCTGATTCCTTGGGAAATTCTAGAAGGAGTTGTTCAAGAATGGTTGATGAATCATTAGAAAAGGAAGTATTGATTACAAAGAACCAGACTGACTTCGTCAAGAACAAGTCATGGGGAACTAAAATTGTCTTTTTTTTTTTTTGCAGTCTTTTTAAGCTAGTAGATATGGGGAATGCTGTGGATATAATTTGCTTAGATTTTAGGAAAGCTTTTGACAAGGTATCTCATATTCTTATGGGGAAGAAAGTGAGATATTAAATGATAATACAATCAGATGGATTCTGTATTAGCTGTATTTGTTATTGTTCGGTTGTATCTGATGCTTTGTGATCCCATTTGGAGTTTTCTTTGCAAAGATACTGGGGTTGTTTGCCATGTTCTTGTCCAGCTCATTTTACAGATTAGGAAATTGACACAAACAGGGTTAAGTGACTTGCCCAAGATCACACAGCCACTAAGTATCTGAAGCCAGATTTGAACTCAGGAAAATGAGTTCCTAATTTCAGTCTGGGTCCTCTATTTATTGTGCCACCCAGCTGCCTCGAATCAAGGCCTACCTTAGTTCCCATTTCTCTTATTAAGGCTTTGCTAAATATAAATATTCCAGCCCACATTGATCTTTTCCTGTCATTGTATGGAGTACTTCTTCTACATACCCTATAATTTGTTTACATTTTGTCTTGTGTCCTGCTCCAATTGTTTCACATATGAAGTGCTGGTTCATCGCTTGAGTTGTATGTTTATGAAAGGCAAGGGTCATTTTTTTTCTCTCTCTTTTATATCTGTCCTTATATATTTCCTTATATAATGCCAAACACAAAAGAACTTTAAAAGTCCTAATGATTGATTTCAAGGCATTTAAGTCAATTTTTAAAATATATTCTCCCATCTTTGTTTCAGCTTTTTTGCTTTTTCTCATTTCTGTCCTTACCCTGCCCCATCTTCTTTTTTCAGGAGCCAGACTCCTGATTATAACAAGTACCATTCTCTGTGTTGTGACACATGCATGCACCTATTTCTGGATACCTTATGGGAAAACCTTTGTTACATATTGCATGTCAATTGACCTAGTTGTAAGAACTCTAGTAATTAATTAATGGAGATGCAACAGAAGCCATTTACATAGCCTGTGTGGAGAGTAACATCTCCAGTTCATAGTATATTTTGTCTTTATAAACTGTAGGGAAAAAAAAACCCTCTTTTTAAAGTAAAAATTGTATTAGATTTTAGGTTTCATCTTAAATGAGTTGGTCCAAGAAGAAACAAACACATCTTGGCCCAGGAAGGCATATGCAGTCCAAGCTGAGGCTCCACTTTGTGAAAATTAATTGAAAATTAAATGACTGGATATAGAGTTTGTAAATGATTGCTGAGCAAAGGGAACAGTAACAAATGAAACCAATGATTATTTCTTGGCTAATTAAACTCTAGCATTTGTATCAATTTTGCTATCTCCCTGCTCTATCCTCAGGTTTTCAAGTTGTTTTAGATCATAGAGAAGTTAGCAATGGGAAAAGTTTAGCTACACATGCTCAGTATTGGATAAAGGGACTTAAAAGCATATGTGTCCTTCATTTAGGTTGTATTTCTCTGAATAGGTGAGGTTTTGTCACCTTGATTAGGGCAAGGCAAAGGGTGGCAGGGAGGAGAAGGAGAAGAATCCAAGTGAGGAATAATAAAAAGAACAAAAAAAAAAACAATCCTTATAAAGTCTTTGAAGTGTTGGGTGATCAGTCTGCCCGTTTGAATCTGAGTCTCAATCCCTTTTTAAAATGCATCAAATGTTTGAGTCTGAAGTTTCGTCCTGACAGCATCTATGAATCTCTGTGGAGACATCTGTACAGCAGTTTCCCAGACGCTGTCTGTGTTCACGTGAGAAGGGTTTGATCCAAAGGCCTAGCCAGAGAGAGACCATGTGGAGTTGAACTAGGCAGGCAGTTTTAGCAAGGTCCTGTGAAGTCTCAGCAGCCAAAGCCTGAGAGCCGTAGGTTTTAGATTCCAACTTGGTCACGATGTTCAATGTCTCATCTCTGGATCCAAGTGATAACAATGAAGGAATGAGAACAGGGAAGGACTGAGCAGACAATCCCCATTGTATCACTCCTCAATTACTAATACTGGTGAAATGAATATGATTCTCAGCAAAATAAATACATTTTACATTTGACCACAAAAGATTTTTTTCTGGAGAATTTATGACATTGAGATTTTCAATAACATGACCAGAAAAAGCAAAGTTATAACTAAGACAACAATTTGAGGACCACCATCCTTGCTGTTAGCAGTATCTAAATCCCTTTTGTAATATTACCATGTAAACTATAGAATTATAGAATCATAGACATAGAGAGTAAGTTAGACTTTCCTTCATCGAATCTCAGTCTAAAGAATTAAATGTTCATTGCTTAATACTCAAATAGATCTGTGATCTCATGAAAGTGGGTATATTCCCTATCATAGCCTATTCATGCCTCCCTGTTTCGTATGACTTCTGTCATTGTCTTCACATAATTTTCATCAATGTGCTAGGTATTCTGCTTATTTTGCTCTTGATATCTTAAGAAGTCCAGGGGAATCTCTAAGGCTATCCATTGAGTATTCCTCAGTTATGCCAGTTGACCAGTCTATCGTTTTTTGCTCACAGATTTCTTCTTTGATGATGTTCTTTACTTTTGTTCTCCATCTTAATTTCTCATTTGTTGCAACCATGTACCTCAACATGGGGTGATATCTATGTTTAGTTCTTTGGATATTGTAGTATTCCATAATATGCAGCATACAATTAGCATTAAACCCCTAATGATATACTTAACAAGTAATCATCTGCCCTCCACTGGAAGATTGTTAAATGACTAGATAGATAGAATAAGAAAAAGATAGATAGATAGATAGATAGATAGATAGATAGATAGATAGATAGATAGATAGATAGATAGATAGATGGATGGAAAGAATAAGAAAAAGATAGATGGATGGATAGATAGAAAGAATAAAAAGATAGAGATATATAGAATAAGAGATAGATAGATAGATAGATAGATAGATAGATAGATAGATAGATAGATAGATAGATAAAAAGATAAGTTGTTTATTAAGCATTGACCACCTCCCAGGTACTGGGCTAATCACTGGGTATTAAAAATAAACAAAAAATAAAATAATGGTTCCTACTCTCAGGCAGCTTATGTTGTGATGGGGAACAATACATAAAGAGAAATTGGAAGAGGGAGTAGAGTAGAGGAGACTACTTTCATAGGGGCAGAGAGGAGAAGGCATACATACAGTGTGGAAGGAGGGCTGACCAAAGAATGAGCCAATAGTGAAGTGGGTGTGGGATTTCTTAAAATATGGCACTTCCGGGCAAGGGACTTACCAATTATCACATCCACCTCAGCTTAGCATTATCCTGAGTAGGGCAAAACAAGCAGTGTGAGGGTGGAACAGATCAGGGAGTCAGCCAGAAGTGAACCTTTTAGGAAACTTTTTTACTTCACATGATACTTAAGGAAACCAGTCAAGATCAACATTTTAAATATATGTATGTATGTATGTGTGTATATGTATGTATGTATATATGCATATATATGCATGTATATATTTATACTCATCTATATATACATATATATGCATACATACTTGCATATAAAATATTTTGTTTTATTTTGCTTCCTTTTTCTTATGTTGGCCAGTCAATTAATTGGTTGGGTTTTTTTTAGCTCTGTGAAACTCTGCTTCTGGGGGGGAAGCTGTGTTCCAAATTGCTGGGGTTTTCCCAACTGCTGGCGCTATTAGGGGGGTGTTGCAAGTCCCCCCAGCTTTGGCTTGCTGAAAGTGCACCCCAGGACCACCACCCAAGACCACAATCCAGATCCAGGCCACTCAACGTAAGAGCACTTGGCCCTGATCAATCAATTCAGCCCCCCTGATGAGTCCGCAGGCCAGGGGCTCTGAAGCAGCCGGGTGGGGGGCGCTGGTGGATCCAGCAGTTCCCTTCCCCTACTGCTTCTTTGCCCCGGGGGCCGAATGGCCGAACTGCTTTATTTCCCAAATTAATTTTCAAAGTTTCACTTTCACTAACCGTATCTGAAGATTTAAAGATTCCCTTAGGCAGGTGCTTTAGATTTTCTTTGAAGTAGACTCAAGCTGCTGTTTGGGAGGCTCCGTTCCTCGTGGCCGCCCTGAGGTCTTGCCTGGCTGCTGAGGCGGTTTTGGGCTGGCCGGTCTCTGGTGCAAGCTGCCTCTCTCCCGTCCTGCTCCTCACGCCTTGGCAGATGTGGAGGTGCTGGAGGCTGTAGAACCTCTGCAGGCTGGCTCTGGTGCCCGCTTGACTCAGCTCCTTCCCACTGCCCCAGGCCTGGCCTGGTCTAGGCTTCCAGCTGTTCCAGCCTTCTCTCCGGTGGCCGGGCTGAGCCCCTGCTGCTGAGCTACCATCAGCGAGAGATGTGTTCTCTGTATTTTTGTGAGTCTGAGAGTACTAGACTTTCCTAGACTTTGTCTGGGCTCGTATTTTCTGGGTGTTTAGGGTGGCGGTGTGGGAGCTGCGGGACCTTGCTGCTTCTACGCCACCATCTTGGCTCCACCCCCCCATATAAAATATTTTGAAATGTTTAAGTCAGTCTTCCTACCACTAAATTTGTGGCAGTTCAGGCCTATGTACCAAGTTATCAGCAATCTTCATTCACAGACGGTATCTTTCTTTTAAAGGATATCCTTCTCATTATTATATCAGAAACCAACGCAGTCCTCTTCTGGGACATCATTCATTAGCATTAAAAGTTTGTTTGGCTAAATTTTCTCCAACATCTGAGTCCTTTGAGTCTCTGATGATAGCGGTGTTTTTGTGTATGGGTGTGAGATAATAACAGTAGGCTTGTGGGTGAGTGTGGGTGTGGGTGTTTGTGTTTGTGTATGCAAGACCACTGTTATTATCACACGTACACACACACACACACACACACACACAATCCCAAGCCCACTGGTATCATCAAACACACACACACACACACGCACACACACACACACACACAGAGTCCCAAGCCCACTGTTATCCTCAGACACTCTCAGGATTCAGAGTCTAATTCTACCTCCTTCATTTTAGAGATGAGGAGAAGACTGGGGTCTATTAATTATAGGCCAGTGAGCATGATTTCAATTCCGGGCAATCTTTTACAATGTATTACTAAAGGGATGGCTAGCAAACATCTAGAAAAGGAAGCGGTGATCAAAAAGCACAAAATGTCACCAACAAGAACACATCAGATAAGACCAAGTCCATTTCCTTTTTGACATGGTTATTAACTTGATGAGAGTTACATTCAGACATTTAATTTACCTAGGGTTTAGTAAAGCATTCCACAAATATCTTATCTTATTTGTCTGTGGAGCTAGAATGAGCTTCTTAGACTGTGGTTCATGGTCCCACACAGGGCTCAGGAAGCACTAAAGGGGTTGTGGGTAGAGAAGGTTTAAGAAGCTGTGATAGTAGATGATGCCATAGTTAGGTGAACTAGAAACTGTTTGATTGGTCAGACCCAGAGAGTAGTTAGTAGTTTGATGTCAACTTGGAAAGAAGTCTCATGGGGGCACGTTTAAGGCATCTGTGCTTCATTCTAGTTTTTATTTTTGTTTGTTTGGTTGGTTTTTTATCTAGATCTATCCTTATACTCATTAAAGTCTTGGATGGAGACTGAAATGACATGGTTATCAAATTTGAGGATGGTACAAATTTGGGAATGATAGATAACTTATTGGATGACAGATTCAAGATCACAAAAGATTTTGACAGGCTAACATTTTCCAAACAATATAAGAAATGTAATAGGGATAAATATATATTCTTACAACTGAGTTCAAAAAAATAACTTCACAAATTCAAGAATATGGAAGTATGGCTAGATAGTAGTTCATCTGAAAAAATTTGGAATTTACCATACTAAACTCTAAGCTTGTAATGTCAAGGGAATTTGAAGATTTTCCTGCCCATTAATAGGCACATAGAGAGCCCTGACCCAGAACTAATCAGGTTCTGGGTTACAGGGAGTTTCCAATTAAGTGCTGGGACATGAGGATTTTCAAGCTCCTTGATGCTCAGCCAATTGGGGACCAAATCTTTGTTATATATTCTGGGAAGTTGGTCTTTTGCTTTGAGGGCTTGCTCATGAGAATGATCTTTTGATTTCCTGGTCAAGACTCTAAGTAGTCAACTGTTCAGAGCCCCCAACTGCTCAGATGTCTGTGCTCCCCAGATCCAGTGATATATGTAAAGTGTTTAACAATATTGCTATGTTCAGATGGTTGGAGCCCTGTCTGTTGATCTTTGTGCTAATTTCTCTGCTTGTATTTTCTATACTCACCTCTTTCTTTATAATTAAAGTAAGATGTTAATCCCTTTTTTGAGCAGTTTTTCCTCTAAAAGCAGATCAAAGAATCTGTGCTAGCCGACCATACTGGGTATGTTAGGGTGCTTGCTACTACAAAGTTTAATATGAAAAAACAAAATTATATGTCAGGCAGAGAAAGTTAACTTAATTTCTAGTAGCATTAGTAGATATATAATTTGCCAAACATGCTAACCCACACCTACTGGGGAAATGGAGGCTGGTTTGAGTTCTGAAGTTCTGAGCTCTTGTAGAGAGAAAACTAATTATATGTCTCTACTAAGGCAAGTACCATTATGCTGAGCCCTCAGGAGTGGAGGACCACCACTCTAAGAATGAGCAAACTGACCCAGGTTGGAAAAGCAAAGCAGGTTCAAACTTCTGTGGTAATCAGTATTGGTACTGAGTCTGTGAGATGTATGGTCACTGTATTTCCAACCTGGCAGTGAGTTCAGGAGACCCAATCTCAAAAAGCAAAATCAAAACATAATAATAATAATAATACTTTAAAAAAAAGAGCTGTAGTTCTCATGATTAGGGAAGCAAGAACCTTGCCATATGCTGCCCTGGGGTCAGATTGCATCTGCAGTATTGTGTTTAGTAATAAGTTCCAGGTTTTTAGGAAAGGCTTGATAAGCTAGAAGATATCTAGAGAAAGATGAACCAAGATGGTGAAGATCCTTATGATCATCATGTCATATGAGTATTAGTTGAAGGTACCAAGTGTATTTAGCCTAGAGAAAAAATGTAGGTGTGACATTAGCCCTCTTCAACTATTTGGAACACTTTTATGGAAGATAAGTGGACTGTTCTGTTTGACCATTACAAGGTGGCAAAATTAGGCTGTATATAAATAATTCCTGAAAGTAATATAGTAAAGAATAGAAAGCCATTGGATCGTAGGAAGTAGAGGTTTCCCCTTCATGTTTTTGAAGAGAACGTTCTATAACCATTTATCAGGTGCATGGTAGAAGGAATTTTTACTCAGATATGAAATTCTTAGGTAGCACAGTGAATAGAGCACTGGCTTTGGAGTCAGGAGGACCTGAGTTCAAATTCTGTCTCAGACACTTAGCACAAAACTAGCCATGTGACTTTGGGAAAGTCACTTAACTCCAGTTGCCCTGCCCTCCCTCCTCTAAAAAGCAAAAAAAAAAAAAAAAAAAAAGAAATTCTTAGTCAGGTAAGAGTTAGGCTAGGCAGACTTTGGCATTGTGTATCACAGAACTCTAATATTCTGGTGATTATGATGATGAACCTCTCAAAAATCAGCAGAGCTGATCTGCAGGCAATAATAGTCCACCACTGGGTTTAGCTTGGTAGGTCCTAGCCAGACATTGGCCCCAAAAGCCCCTGGATATGGTCAGCACTTAGTAAATGTTGAATAAAGTGAATTAAATTGAAAGTGGAGGGACTCATTTGCTATTTAAGCTTCTTTTATAGTAAAAACTGGTCATCCCCCAAATGATGCCAAGGTCTCTTAGAACCACTAAATCACATTTCTCACGTCACCCCTTCAGTAGTCAAGGTACTTAATTTCGCTTTGATATTATAAACATTCTTTGAGGATAAAATAATTAATTATCACTAATAGTTCTGAAAATATTAAGAAATTTATCAATATGGTAACATTCATCCCTGCCCTGCCTACCACCACACCTGAGGGGAGGGGGGCAGACAAAGAGGATTCTTTTTTTATCTTTTTTTAAATTTTATACTTGAATACTGAAACTGAAATACATAATAAAAGAAAAAGAAACATTATCAACTTAAATAGAAAAAAGAAAAAACACATGTCTACAGCAGAACATGAGAAGATTCGAAATACATAGCAATAAATTTCCATTTTCTCCAAAAAAAAGCAAAAAATAAAAATAAATAAATAAATAAATAAATTTCCATTTCAAGTAAGCCTATGGATTAAATACTATGTGTTATGTTGAAGGCTGTCCATCTTTGCTTCCTCATAGGCTTCCTTTTGTTCTCTTCTGTATGCTTTTTACTTTGTTCTTTTTTTCCCCTTCCTCCCCACCCCAACCCCTAAGGCTACAATTAAGTGTGAATATTATTTATATATTGATATTGATATCCACATAGATGTATATACACAGAGAAACTTATACATGCATAAATATATAAACATATACTTCCCTAAGAGAGTCTACTCCTAATCTTTGTTTTTATGTTTGTGCATATCTCTTAAGAGGATTCTTTTACAGAAGGATACTAACTGTAAGTACATTCTTCAGAGTGGTAAGAGAAATGAGCTACTCACAACGTATTTCTTCATTTTACTAATTCATCAGGATAGAGAAGAGAGTCTTGATATCACCACAGCAAGGAAATTTGCACTTTCCTCTATGACCAAGCTGCCAAGCCAGAGCATCTTGAAGACATAGCAAAACACTTTGTCTTCGTCCTCTCCCCCACAGGTTATAATGTAGGATACGTTTTTTTTTTTTATTATGGTGTGGCATTATATATTTACACGCCAATATTATACCTTGATTAGAGAATTTCACTATCCTGTTATGAGGGCATGAAAAAACATAAGAAATCCTTACCCATTTTTACCTTGGTCTACAGTGAAAGGGGAGAGCATATGCTCTGTCATGTGTACTCTTCTCAGTAATGCATTATTCATTTATCTCTTTAAAACTAAACCGTGGGGGCAGCTAGATGGCACAGTGTGTAGAGAACCAGCCCTGGAGTCAGGAAGACCTGAATTCAAATACAGCTTTAGACACTTAACACTTACCAGCCCTGCTAACTTCCTCCCTCAAAAAAAAAAAAAAAAAAAAAAGTAAAAGTAAACAGTGTTGGGATAGGGCAAGAGTGAAGCAGAGGTGAGAACTTTCAAATTAGGACAGACAAAACGCTCTTCTAACATTCTGTTTTGAATTTGTTGCCAATCTACTATAGTTAAAATAAGTATGTGAAAGCTATTATTTTAATGTATTTTTAGAAAGAATGCAGCCCTGAGTGTGTTTTTAGTATCAAATTATATTGACTAAAGAGTTGTTTTAAATAAATGATTGTTTTGTCTTTCCATTTAAAAAAAAGTGAAACATTTACATGATACCATCCCTACTATTAGCATCAAAAGATCTTAATATAATCTTAAATCTAAAACTGGAAGAGTCATTGATCTTAATTCCCCCATTCTAAAGAGGGAAAAACTAAGACCCAGAGAGGATGGCCCATGTCACACAGACAACAGAGCTGTGATTTGAATTCAGGTCCTACATATACTCATTCAGAGCTCTTTGCAACCCAATCAATTAAAAAAAAGTTTATCCTGAAATAATACCTACCTTAAAGTCTTTAATGTTCATATAAAAAACATAAGGCTATAGTTCCCATAAAGTAGTTTTTCTACCATTTCAGAGAATACAAATCTTCTTCTGATAGAATGCAGTTCTGGAATCTGGAAACAACCTTGAACATTTCCTGTATTTTCCTCTTGCCTATATGGGTGTCAGAAAAAAGAAAGAGAGAGGGGGGCAGATGAAAGGAAGGAAGGAGGGAAAGAGAGAGGGAGGAAGGGAAGGAAAGGAAAGAAAAAAAGAAAAAGGGAAAGAAAGAAAAGGGAAAAAACCCTTTCGTATTCCATTTGAGAGATCAATAATAATCCATAGAACTCAATGAACATAAAACAGATGGCAGATCTGAATAACTTGTGACCAGAAACTTTGAACTTTATCCCAGTTTCAGACCATAGGAATAGCTATCCCCTGATGAGTCTTGTATCTGTACTCAGTCAGTATAACTAAGATGGGCATAAATAAGTCCTGTGCAAATAATTACATTGGTTCCATTTATGCCGCACATTCATATATGCCCGCCTAATTGAATCGAGTGTCTAATCCCTGGATTCATTATCTATTTCCCCATCTAAGTCTTTTTTCCCATTTATGTTTAGCACCCAGCTGTCCCCTCCTCCAAATGGTCAACTGTAGTCCCGTAAAAGTCTTGAGATTGCCCTCCCAAACCCCTGACTTTGTACAGCAATTTTCTCAGTAGGGGGCAGCTGGATCTTGGTGTATCCCTGCTGCTGGGTTAAAGGAGTTATGAGAGAATATTGCCTGGAAGTGGGAAAAATAGAACACAGTCCTTCCTAACAGAATATGCCTGGCAGAGCTTAGTATGATATTCAGTTAGGACATGGCATCGCTGCCTTTTGTAGTAATCAGAATAAAGCAATAAAAAGATCAGTTAAAATGCTTGCTGGAAGTTATTGATAGAAAAATTCTTTCTGCACGAAAGATTATAAACAGAGTATTATCTGAAGATGGATTTGTTTTAATTTGGCATTGATGTATTTGATACCTGGTAGGATCAAAGAAAACGGAATTAAAGGGAGAAATACAAGCCGTACAGCTTCTCTGAATATTGGCCTCTTTTATAGATATAAAATCTCAGGACTGGAGTGCTCAAATTTATTTGTACTGATGTTTGTTTAAAGATCAATATTAAATAAATTGGTCTGGAAGCTATAGTCATAAAGCAGCTGTCGAACTAATGTAATCCCACAATGCTATTTTGTCTACCGCATGAAACCTGGTTAGCTGTGTACTTCTAATAACATGTGGAAATCTGTTGAGAAAGAAAATAGCTGAACTGGATTCTCTGAACTTGGATTAATCTACAATCAGATATTGCGGATTTTTTAAAAAGTGCATGCGTGCGTGCATGCGTGCGTGCGTGTGTGTGTGTGTGTGTGGTGGCCCTCTCCAGGTGGATATATGATGTTTTAATGGCTGTGGCATCACATGTTCATACATATTTCATATACTTTTATCATAAAATGTACATTTATATACATTTATGTTCTGTATATAATTGAGCTTGATGCAACTTGTAAATAAACAGACTATTGTTTTTTGGACTGTCTTCAGGCTGCATTTATCAAGGTCATTGCTTGCATGAATTTTTTATTATTTCTAATATATTTATTTATTTGTGATTGTTGCTGCAACAGCTTTATTTATTGAATATGGCAAAGTACCAGCATCTTTATAAAACCCAGACAAAAAGATGGGCCCTGACATACAGATGATGTCTAGATGGGAACCCTAAGTAGTCATGGAAATCAGAGCCATAGTCATATTCATATTTGTGCTACCTGTAATATATGTTATTAGGATCTGATTTTTGTGTAAATCTTATCGTGTAGATATTCCACACACTGTCTTCTTGGGAAGACAATTCACTACACATAAAGGAATTAACAAAATGCAGAGGAGTTCAGAGTAACATAAAGTGAGTCATATATAGTAAATGCTATAGGAGTTATAAGTTCTAAACCTGTCTATTGAAAAATAACTGAATAAGTTGTGGTATATTACTGTGATAGAATACTATTGTGCTAGAAGAAGTTAGGAAATGGACGATTTCTAAAAGACATGGAAAGATTTGTATGAACTGATAGTGAAGTAAGTAGGAACAGAAAAATGATTATGCTATAACATCAATATTATAAAAGAGAATAATTTGTAAGACTTTTATAAACTGGTAAAGAACAAAATAGGTAGAACCAGGTGAGAAATTTATAAAATAACAACATTGTAAACACAATTCTCTTTAGAAGCTATAAAACTATGATCAATATAATGACCATTCATGATTCCAAAGGATGAATGAGGAAACATACTTTCCATGATGAGAGATGATGGATTTAGAATGAAAAATAAGATAGAGAGATAGAGAGATAGATGGATGGATGGATGGATGGCTGTATGGATGGATGGATAGATGATAGATAGATAGATAGATAGATAGATAGATAGATAGATAGATAGATAGATGATAGATAGATCTGTATGTATATGTATGTATATACACATATATATATATATGTACACACAGACATACTTATATTTGTATCTATAGGTATTGAAGGAATTTATTTTCATTGACTATGCATGTTTGTCAGAAGGAATTTCTTCTTCTCTTTCCTTTTTTTCCCCAGTGAGATACGAGTAGGAGGGAGAGAAAGTAGATTCCTGTTTATTTAAAAATAGAGAGGTGGTGGTGGTAGAAATGTGGAATAATTAATGCAGTTTCAGATGAGGTCACTGTATCATAAGTTTTCCTTAATTGTTTTACTTTACTGCAAGAGATCTCATAGAGTGGGAGTGATCTATAACTGTTTGTAATGCCAAAAAAAAAAGCCACTTAAATAAAACTTTTTTTAAGTTGTAAGGATGTTCTGTGTTCTGGGGAGGAGATGAGAAGAGACTTAATCTAGGCCTAGAAAAACCAAGTATTTCTATACTTTAGATATATTAATACTAATTTCAGGCTCCCACATTTCTTTAGTTCTAAGGAATCTTCTTCTGGGGTTGCAAAGAAAGGAAAAAATATGGTCTGAACCCCTGAGGAGCACTTATTCTAATGGGGGTGACAATATTCACATGACCATATACTTATAAGACATAAAGTTTAAATGGTAAGCAGTCTCTAATCTAGTGGTTCTCAACCTTCCTAATGCTGCAACCCTTTAATGCAGTTCCTCATGTTGTGGTGACCCCCAACCATAAAATTATGTTCTTTCTTACTTCATAACTGTAATTTTGCTACTGTTATAAATTGTAATGTAAATATCTGATATGCAGGATGTATTTTCATTGTTACACATTGAACACAACCCACAGGTTGAGAACCGCTGCTCTAAGAGAAGGCACCATCAGTATAGAGGTACATGAAAGACTTCCTACAAAAGGTAGGACTGGAGCTGAGTCTTGAAGGAAGAGGTAGAAGAAAGGAAAGCATTCTAGGTATAGAGATCAGACAGCAAAAAGGCCAGTCATATGTGAGGAACACCAAGGAGGCCAATATCACTGGATCATATAGTATGTGGAAGGGAGTAAAATGTAAAAAAGACTGGAAAAGAGCCAGTTTGGAAATTATATTAAATGCTGAATAGATGATTTTTATATTTGATTTTGGAAGTAATATTCAGGCCCTGGATATTTTTTGAGGGTAATGTGACAAGGAAGACATGATCAGTCCTGGGCTTTGGAAAAATCACTTTAGCAGCTAAATGGAGGATGGATTGAAGGGGAGACTGGAAGCAGGGAGACTGATCAAAAGGCCATTGTAATAGGCTAGGCAAGATGTGATAAATGCTTGCACAAAAGTGGTGGCTAGGTGAGTGGAGAGAAAGGGAGATATATATATATATATATATATGAGATACTATATAAATGAAAATGACAAGATTTGACAATAGACTGGTGAAGTCGGATGAGTGAAATTGAGGTGTCAAGGATGATACCAAAGGCATGATCCTGGGTCACTGAGAAAATGGTGTATCCTCCACAGTAATAAGAAAGTAGGAGAAAGAGGAGAAATTGGGGGAAAAGATGAATTCTGTTTTGAGCCATGTTGAATTTAAGATCCCTAAGCAATATCCAGTTTGAGATTTACAAAAAGCCAGTTGGTCATGGGAGACTGGAGCTTAGGAAGAAGGTTAGGACTGGGAAATAGAAACAGAAATAATTTGAATAGAGATAATAATTGAACCAATGTGAGATGATGAGAGAGATGATATAGAGGGAAAAGAAAAGCGAGCCCAAAACAGACCATTGAAGGACATCCATGACTAACGGGTATGACCAAATGAAGATCCAGCAAAGGACATGGAGAGGGAGTAGTCAAACAAATAGTCAGGAGGAGAACCAGGAGAGAACAGTGTTTTACAAACCTAGAGAGGAAAGAATGTGGACAAGAGAATGTTTAACAGGGTCAAAAATAACAGAGAGAATAATGAGGATTCATATTAAGAAAAGGTCCTTAGATTTGGCAATTATGAGATCTTTGTCAACTTTGGAAAAAGTAGTTCAGGTCAAATGATAAAATCTGAAGGCAGATTGCTGGTGTATAGAAAAGAATCAGAGGAGAGTAAGTAGAGTTTACAATCATAGTTGAGTTTCTCAAGAAGTTTAAGCAAGAAGAGGAGGAGAGATATGAGACAGGGCCAGAATTGATGGTCAGATCAAGGGAGGTTTTTTGTCTTTATTTTTGCTTTTTAAGGATAGGGGAAAACTTGGTATACTTGTAAACAGCATGGAATGATCCAGTAGAGAGGAAGAGTTGAAAATTAGCAAGAAAGTAGGATCATACTTTCTACTGGAGAAACCAGGATGGTATGTCAACAAGAACATATAGAATAGTTTGCCTGGGCAAGAAAAAGGGTTAACTCTTCATACACAATTTATCAGGGTTTGCTACCACAGACTGACATTTTTCTACAACTTCTAATATAGACATCCTTGAGATAATAGGGAACTCTGTGAATATTTTCCCCTATCTTGAGAACCTTTCACTTCTTCTAGTCCTAAATGAGTTTGTTTTCATAAACAGCCCATGCAATGGAAATGAACATTAGGGAAATCTTTTGACTACATGATCAGATAAATATTTAGAATATGTTATGTAGAAAAAAATAAAATTTCCTTCATACTTAGTCCTCTAAAATGGATTAGATTGTAATTTGAATTTATTAAGATCCTTTCATACTTAACTTCTGATCTTAATTCTTATGAGAAAAAATAACTTGAATGACTTTTTCCTAGCTTTCGTCTCTACACATTGAAGTAGTGAATGGTTTTCAGACCAAACAACAAACAGGAATGGATATAGGCATGTGTCTAATTTATATACCTTACAGTAATATTTCTATGCTTTGTTTGATCTGTGGTGAAAGTAATGTGACTACTCTTTCCCTTAGTGCAGATTACACCCCTCAGTGCTCTCAAATCCTGGGTGATTCTCATCCATGTCTTTCAGCATAGAGGATCAACCTGGTGATCTGGAAGCCTTTCATGAGGTTATCAATTGGGTAGTCCAAGTGTTATTCTGCCCAACTCTTACTCCTCCCTCTTGATAAATAAATAGCCTGTCTTTTTTTTCCATTCACACATCTATATCTTCAATGATGTCTTTTATACTGCTTCTCCCATGCAAGTCATCAGTGATAACATATGGTAGTTCAATGGCACCCCTCAAGCTGCCTTCCCATTACCCTTTGTGTCACCTGTCCTCTAAGGTCCTAGACAGCCCTAAATTCATAATCTTATCATCATATCACCTGCAATTTGACCTCTTTTAAGAAGAATGAATGATAAAGAATGATAAAAGACTGGATATGCCCTTTCCAAGGACTAGCCAAATGAAGTAATGAGAGGCTCATCACTAGCAGATTGATTACTAGGTGATTATTTTTTAATAGCTAATGAAATAGCTACAATGAAATACAAAACATCCCTGCATGTAAGGTGGCCTCCTTTTCCTTCCTACAATGGTTATAACAGAGGAGGTAGCAGAGGGCACTAATTTCACACAGTCCCTAGGCCACTTGAAAAACTTAGTTTAATGGTACAAATTTTGTCCAACAATCAAGGAGTTAATACCTTACTTACAGAACTGAACCCCATCCATCTTGATATATGTGCTATAAATGAAATTAAAAAACAAAATATTGTGTTCCTGGAGATTAGAAACTATGCCATTTGTTTAATTTTTGTATTCCCAGCACTGAGCACAGTGCTTTGTGCATAATTAGTGCTTAACAAATGTTTGTTGAATTGAATAAATAAGTCACTGCTGAATGGAAGGATGGTTCATGGATCCTCTTTATGGAGGAGTGTAAAAGAGTTGAGAGCCTTGGCTTTATCAGGTGTCCAAAGGAAATAAGAAATGTAATTTCCTGGTATACTTGGTTATCTCATCTTATAGGGCTCAAGGTAAGCAAAAGTAGAGAGACTACAATGAAAATAATTCCAATTTATGAACCAGTATTTGTTATAGAAGAGAAAGAAATGGGGAAATTCTTTGAAACACTTGACCAAATGCTCCAAAGTAAACCATATGTTTGTATGTGTGTGTGTGTGTGTGTGTGTATATATATATATATATATGTATATATATATATGTATGTATACATGTGTGTGTGTGTGTATATATATGTGCATGATGGCAATGATAAAAAAGTGACTACAGGGAAAGATGTCAAAAATTATGTTGGAAGATATAATTCAGAATAAAAAAGTGAGAATCCAAAGGATTATAAATGTCTATGAAGTCTCATAACACATATTATGATCATTTTTTCCAAGAAAGATGTTATAACATGCTAATATGTGGCAAATACTGATCAACATCAGGAGAAAAATAATAATATTTTAGCAGAGAGAAAATGACCAATTACCAATGTAGCCATCATCTTAGAAGCAGCTTTCTCTGTGCAGTCACATTATTGTTTGGTAAGAATGAAGGTCATTTCATGAATAAATAGAAGAACCACCTGCACTCTTGGATTATACTTTTTAAATGATGTGTGAGTAAACATAAAAATAACATTTGTAGTCATGAGTAATACAGATTTCTTTGCGCAAAAAGTCACAGAACTTTCCCTTTATCCATAACATGTTATTGAGCATAGTAAAAGAATTTGACTCACCTGGTCTTAGCTAGCCAGTCCATCAATCAGTAAATATTGAGCTTTTAACATATGCAAGAAATTATAACAGGTGCTATAGGACATCCAAGGAAATATGAGTTAGTCTATTTTCCCAAGATTTTTACAGTGTCTGGGGAAATAAGACATATGCTAATAAAAAGATGACCAAGTAACCAACAATAGAAAGCAACAGGTAAGTGCCAAATGAATGGTACATTTATAAATTCACATTGTGGTTCACAACATGTAGGGCTTTCTGTGAATCCAGGTGATCAGTTATTGCAGAAGATGTGTCATGAGCTGAACCTTGTAAGACATACAGGATTCAGAATTGAGGGAGGACTGGCCAGTTAACTGTGAGCCATGACTAGGTCAAGCATCCTGATCTGTTAGAGTTATCCTAATGTTATCCTATAGTTGTCTGCACATTATAGGCTTGGGCTAGGTGACATGTAATAAGTAATGGTAGAAAGAATTGGTGCAAGTATTTTGTTTTGTTTTGTTTTTATCTCTCTGAAGAGAAAGGCCAGAAAAGCAGATACAAGTTTCATGACAAAATCAGAATAGTCTAAATAAAAAATTGTAAATTTATTTTTGAATATTTTATTCCAATTACATATAAAAATTATTCATATTTGTTTTTAAAAGTTTTGAATTCCAAATTCTTTCTCTCTTCCCCTCTCCCCTCCCCCTAAAGACAGTATGCAATTTTATATAGGTTATTTACTCATACAATCATTGCAAATTAGCTATTGAAAAATCTTATTTCATCTGTGGTTAAGAGTCTTAATTCTTAGGACTTTTGAAGTCTGATTCTTTTGTGATATTGGGGAAATGTTGTGGGGATACCCCGATGTAGGTATGGAAAGAAAAGGGGATAAGGTGATTATGAAAAAGGGCAGGGGCCACCTTGGAAGGTTGGCTAGGTTAAGATGAAATACAATGCAGAATGTCCAAGAATGCCAGGAATGACACTGGGACAACTATATGGTTACAAAATGTCAGGTTTGGCCTCTTGTGGTCTAAAAACATATATCCCCCAACTAATAGAGTAGACTATTGAAGAAGTCCTATTTGTAGATCTCTGCAGTTCATGGAGATCTTCCTTGCTGGTATAGTTACATATTTGGGTCACACAAAGAGTAAAATGGGACTCTTTGTTCAATATCTGTGAAATAACTGAATTTTGTATGATAGAAATGGGGGCTCAGCATTTGCCACACATATTTTCCCAGGGATCATATAGTAGTTACAGATCTTTGGTCTTTATCTTGAGAATTCTAAAAAGACTTTTTTTTTCCTTTCTTTTTAATCAGAGTCTAAGTTTAAAAATCTAAAAATGTTTTCATTTGAGTAGTTTCAATAAACGAAGATTCCCCCACCTCCAGTAGAAAAGTCTCAGTTCAGAATTTGTTGATGTCCTTGAAAGCCTGTACCATGGATAGCCAGCTAGGGGGCAAAGGAATGTATTTCTCTATTTGGGATTCTGCTATCACTTTGGCCTATTTTAAATGTCCAAAAATGAACTTAGATTGTGTCTTTCCATAGCACCTTTATCAATACATGTGTGTATACTCTGCGTACATATATCCAGTTTTCTTAATAAAGATGTAAAACTTAAAGTAGAAATGTGGCTGATTGTGCTGAATTATTACCCTGCGATAGATTCATCAAATCTCCCAGCTGTATAAGACAGGGCTTACTAATGAAGTTCCCTATCAAAAAGAAAAGCCTAATTTTGATTTGGCTTAGGTAATGAACTTCTTTTTCCTGGTGTGATTATCTGCATGGGGTGGCTAAAAGAGTAGCAAGAGAGAGTGCGTTCACAGAAGCATTATGCAAAATGTCTTTTGTCTCTTTTTGCTGGGATATATTAAATTTTCAATGTAGTCTATGTAATATAAAATTATGATAATGACTTTTGGCCCACTGTGAAGGCAGCTTGCTGGTCCTGAGCATGTGTGTCTGGCTTGAGCACTAGGATACACTGTGGGAGTTGCCTTTTCTATTAACAAACCTCTAGATACCTAATGATGAATTTTCTTTCACCAAATGTTCTCCTTTTGTCTAAAATACAAGCATTTTCTAAATTGCTTTTGAGAAAAACAAGAGAGGCAGAGAGGTCTATGGTACTAACAAGGGATATTGAAACAAAGCAAGGGATTCAGTTAGCATCATTCTTGTAATTATAAGGCAACCAAAAGGTTGTTTCTTGTAATAGTGAAAATATTTACCATCTTATTGATATAAATAATTGTATTGCATTGGTAAAAGAACAAATTGAACAATTGACTCATAAAATAATAGCGTTAAGTCCAGTCATATGAAATATGACAATTGGATTTATTATAGATAATTGTGAAAACTTTCAGTATTCATGGTCCCTTGTTATTAAGGAGCAGAATCATCTTTTTTTTTCTATTATGTTTTTTTCTTCTTTTCTCAAAATAGCTTTTTAAAGCAAATGATTCATTTTAAAACAACAGGAGTTTCAATTGCTTAAGTAATCTGACATTCCATATCATA
This sequence comes from Pseudocheirus occidentalis, assembly GCA_028646575.1. Classification (NCBI taxonomy): domain Eukaryota; kingdom Metazoa; phylum Chordata; class Mammalia; order Diprotodontia; family Pseudocheiridae; genus Pseudocheirus; species Pseudocheirus occidentalis. Next base: position 186,102,842 of record CM053594.1, read on the forward strand.
GATGTTTTAAGAAAACTTTATGAAATAAAGTCATGTGAGATGTGACTATAAAATAATCATACCAGCATCGTCGAACAAATATACTAGGACTAAAACATCCAATTAAGTGTTTTTCTTCAGTGTAGCCCCCTTGAGAGGGCTATACACTCATTTCAATGATGCTGAAAATATTTTTTTGGAATTGCCTTCAGAGTCAGTTTTATAAGCCATACAATAAAATCAGTTTCATTACTTTATAGTCACCACACCTCATATTTTCTCATTTGTTTTCTTCCTTTTATTTCTGAAGACATCCTTTAGAAAAAGAGGACCTTCGCTTAGTAGTTGCGTTTTCACTGCTTATTAAATGATCATACTTGATATGATAATAAAAATTCCGTTTAAGACTTTGCAATTAATTATTATGGAAATGCCTGTGATGTCACAGAACATGGATTATTGTTGTCAGCTGTAGAATCCACTTTGGATTGATAGGAGCACTTTCAAACTGTTCTGTATGCATGAAAGTGGAGGTAAATGAGTACAGAAAAATGGGATCCCCACTAAAATGTTGGTTGGAGCGTCGTTCCAAGTTTTTTGCATCCAAGCATCTGGGAGAAGCCTTTTAAAGTTTTCTGGCTCTGCACTTCTCCAATCTGTGGTGTGGAGACTCTTTCTGCATGTCTATTGATAGCCATAAGAACATCACTAGGAAATGTGATTCTGTTTGTAGGCAAATTTACATCATTGGAACCAAATGACCCCAATTTCATTATATACTTCCTAGAACTGATTAGTTAACCAATACAGGAGAACAAATACAAAGTAGGAATTTATAAATTACAAAGTCAGACGAATTTTATTTCTGGGGTTAAGAGGAACCTGTGACGACTCGTAAGCTAGTATTAACAAATACTTTCTGCTGCCATTTTTGACACTGTCTAATGAAGATACAGGGAAGTGAATATTAAGATATTTAATGGAAATTTGGTACTTTGGACTATTTTTGGCATTTCATCTTACTGTCTCAGGGTCCCAGTAGCCAATTTAAACTTTGGTTTAAACCTTATTCTCTTCAATAGCTCCAACTGTCTTCAAAGGAAGTTCTAGGAACTCATTAGGAAAGTAAGTAGTTAATAAGAAAATTTTAATAAATAGGTCATGTGTTAGCTGTTACTCTGCTGAAGGCTTCCAAGAATATCCAATCATGTTAACTTCATTCAGTCAGTATTATTTGGGGAGAGAGCATCTTTCCAAAAGTCTATCACATCTATACCAATTACCTGATTTTCTTTTAAAATAAATAAATAACCTCTGTAATATATCAGACTTTAACACAGATGCCCTATTAGACTCCCAATGCATAGTAATGTCCAAAGATCAATTAGAGCTCTTGAAAGATGTAAGAAATTAGTCTGCTAAAAGTTAGCAGAGTAAAAGTCTAGCTTCTATAATGAGGTTATATCTGTGTTGTGCCTCTGACTGTTTGTGCATTACTAGTCTTTCTCCTATAGCCAAAATGATTGTCCTTGTGGTCAAGCTCCAGTTTTCTACATGTTCCTTTTGGGGGTGAAAAACATCGGCCCTCAAGAAAAAAAATTTTTTTTGTTTTATTCTACACAAGAAGATGTTTGCATAGCAGAAAGGCAGTTCTTGGCAGCAAATTTCTGTTTTTACTCTTAATTCCAAGCCTGTATTTTATCAGCTAAACCAGACAGGCTTAAATGAGCAAAAACTTCCTTGTACATGGAATATTGGAAGATAATACAAGTATAACCTGTAGACACGTGGTAATATTGTTTTACAAGGTGGTTATGGCACTGAGACTGGCAAGGTAATGGTTTATTTCATTTATATTCATTAACATCTATCATAGAGAAATCTGAGTTTGGAACAGTCATTTGCAGATAAGCAGAAATAGACTTTAAATTACATATGGCACAACCTATAGATAGTTAAGTAGAGTATCAGACCTGAAGTAGCGGAGACTCATCTTCCTAACATCAGATCTGGCTGCAGACACTCACTAGCTGTGTGACCCTGGACAAGTCACTTAACCTTGTTTGCCCTAGTTCCTCATGTATAAGATGAGCTAGAGAAGGAAATAACAAACCACTCCAGTATTTTTGTCAAGAAAACCCCCAATGGGGTCACCAAGAGTCAAACTCTACTAAAGTGATTAAGCAACAACCACCACCTATGAATAATAAATATTCTTCCAAGACACCACACAGAAGTCAGCTTAACCACCATTCCTCTATAGCAATGGTTCTCAACCTTCCTAATACCGTGATCCTTTAATACTTGTAAGTGGGTGTATCTGCGTGTGGGCGGACCCTCCTGGAGATGGATAGAGGAGCTGTGTCTCAGTTCCTAAGGCCTTCAGAAATATGTGTTTTCTGATGGTCTTAGGCAACCCGTGTGACCCCTGTGAAAGTGTCGTTTGACCCCCAAAGGAGCCGCAATCCACAGGTTGAGAACTGCTGCTCTATAGACAAGAAAAGGTATAAACTCCTGAAGTACAAATACTAGTAAGACCTAATGTTTGCCAAATTGAATTGAATTCAGCAAACATTTGTTTAATCTCCTATGTGTAAGGCACTGTGTTAAACACTGGAGACACAAAACCAAAACTTTCCCTGCCCTCAAGAAGTTTGCATTCCTAAAAGGGCAGTGAATTATGTGCACTTTCCCTGATGAAGACTCTTCTACAGTCCTGGAATGTGAATAAGAATGCCAGACTGTCATGCTCAATTATCTGTGCTCACTCACTATTCCCCAGTGGTTGCCCAATTTCCAAAGGAATAGAAGGTGCTACATTAAAAGCCATCACATTTGCCAACACTATTTTTGTACGATGGATATATGTGTAGGATACTGTGGACAAAGATTGCCTTTTATTCTCCTTGAATCCTCTTGCCTTAAGAAGGCAACAATATGGAACTCTTGTCTTCTATTCATTATCATAGTCAAAAGTAGCGGTTAACAAATGTATCTACTTAAATTATGCTTAGTGAGCTTCATTCAGGGAAGGGCATGATGCCCTGTTGACGTAAGGTATTGCTGTTTACCATTTGACTGTACCTCCTTAATTGCTGTAGACACATCCCATTGTCAGACTTTGGATTTTACTTTTCTTTTCATCTTTTTCAAGAGAGGAGCCCAGTCAGAGCAAGGTCTAATTTAATGGGCTTGTTTGAAAGCTCCATGATGAAGCAAGGGTGCCATTGAATTTGGTTTAATTTATCTCACTAGTTCTGGTGAGTAAATATCTGGCATTCTGTTTTTTTGTTGCTCAGCCAGCCTCACTCTCAAGTGGTAATTGAGTCTGTTTTAAAGCAGAATGTTTGAGACAGCGCTTTAATTGTACTCTAGCCAATTCCGTAAATATACACACCAGTATTAATAGTTATTTTGTGCTGTAAGCACTCCTGTTGAATCTATTTGCCTTGTACTGCAGTGGCTTTTGAAAAAAGTATCAGAGTCCATTGACAACTCTTCCTGTTTCCTTTTCCATTGTTGGGAGCTATACCTTTAAAGGAACCATTTATTGTTCATATCAAAATGGCCCTGGCCTTCTCCCCTCCACCTCCCCATGTGTTGAAAAGCATAGCGGTTATTATCCCACCCAGTTTTATGCATCTTCCAGATGATTTAACTGAACTGATGCTATGGAGGATATGCTGACTGGCACTTTTCCCATGCTTAATGTGTTAACAAAAGCCAATAGTGTCAGTTTTAACAGTTTTAGCTAAATTCCCAGGACACTCTTAACAAACGCTGAAACCTCTGCCATGTCTTACCCTGACAGATTCCCTGCCGTCATTGCACACTTAAAATAAATGTCATCCCCAATCAAAAAGTTCACGTTTCCTCTGACAATATAATTTGTTACTTTGTTCCTGTTTTATCTCTTCCTTTGGCATGAAAATCTTAACCTAGAGATGTTACTTTTCTCTGAGTTATTGTGGCTTCTGTCCTTTTTATCCTCCAAGTATCAGAAACATGGAAAGAAAGAGAAACCAAGAACAGCAATGAGAATGACTGAAGCTTTAGTTAACAAATTATGAAATGATACTGTGGTCATCATTTCATCTAAAACATGACTCCTACATTGTGTAATAGAGAAAATACAGACTCTCAGAGCTCAGGTCGTAAATTAGGACAGCGAAGGCTGTTTCATTTGATTTGTTCATGGCTTCCTGACGTCTTCTATACTTCCTGGACTCCATGTATTCAGTGTATTCAGGCGGCTAGTAGCCCCTACCATGTGTCTTAGTGTTTTTACTTTTGCCGCAGATGACTTTGCCTTTGCTGTCTGGCTGATATTTTAACTTTTTTCAAGACATGTTTAACAGTATTTAGTCATGTTTTTTGTTCTTATCAAAGAAACTGGCTCCTAACTACTAAAGTAATTTTTAAAAATCCAAAACAATGAAACTCAACTGTCTTACATAATATACCTTAAAAGTTAAAAAATCAAGAGATTTTTCCATGCAAAACACTGAATTAAAGTCTAAGTTTGGATTCAGCCTCAAACATATACTACTGTTGATTAATAATGGACAAAGAAAATTACTTAGCTTAACAGTGGCCCAGTTAACTCTCTACATGGAATGGGAAAGAGAACAAACGTTTATTAAGTGTCTGCTACATGGGAGACACTGCACTAAGCATTTTTATAAATACTATTTCACTTGATCCTCAAAACAACCCTGCCATGTAGGTACAACTGTAATTCTCATTTTATGGTTGAAGAAGCTGAAGCAGATAGAGGTTAAGGGACTTGCTCAAAGTCGGGAGCGTTTGAGGGTGGATTTGAACCCAGATCTCTGCATCTAGACCCAGTGCTTGATCCACTCTTCCACTTACCTGAATTATATGTTAAAGACAAGTTGATGGCAGGGCAAGAAGGAGCTAATACACTAGTTTTCCACACAGATAAAAATCAGATTCATTTAAAACAAACTCTGTGGTAGAGTGGGAAGATTGACAGGAGTTAGTAGTCTTGGCTTTACCATGTGTGACCATGTGCCCTGTGTGACCATGATCAAATCACTTTACCTCATAAAGCCTTAGTTTTCTCACCCATAAAAGACTTAGACTAGATGACTATAAGGTTCCTTTGATTCTGGCATTTCTTGGATTACAAAAAGTGTGGAAGAGCTTCTTGTATAAAGTTACCAGGTTTTTTTCTCCAACTCTTATTAATGGATGCTTCCTTTTCTAGCTAGGTATAGCTGCCTCATTTATTTTTCCTGTGCAAACTGCCCTCACCCCCTTCTCTCCAATTCTCTCGCTCTCCAATCCTTCCCTTCTCCTCTCTCTTTCCCTCTTTCTCCTCCTCTCTTTGTCTATTTTTCTCTCCTTCCCTCCTCTCTCTCTGTCTCTTTTTCTTTCCCTCTTTTCCTTTTTCTCCTCCTCTAAGTCTGTTTTTTCTCCTTTCCTCCTTTTCTGTCTCTTCTATCTTTCATCCCTTCCTCCCTCCCTCACCCTCCCTCCTTCTGTCTCTCTTTGTCTCTCCCTCACTCTCTTCTTTTCTCTCTCTTCTCTCTCTCTCTTTCTCTTCCATCTTTCATCTCTCTCTCTCTCTCTCTCTCTCTCTCTCTCTCTCTCTCTCTCTCTCTCTCTCTCTCTCTCTCTCTCTTTCCCTCCCTCTCTCTCAGAATAAGAGAGGTGGCTTTCACAGCAGCTGGTTAATTTCCCTGGTTTCACACTACTGTTTAATGATCCGTTTCTCTTGTGCCACCTCTCTCATCTACTGAAAGATAGGTACAAATTGTACCTATAAAAATTATAATATGACTCAGGGTTATCTTTATTTTTTCAAATTGTGAACCTCTAAATATGACTCTAACATTTACTTTCTTTCGAAAAATTTTAGAAATAACTGGAATGAGATCCTACCAAACTCAGGGATTCTTTTTAATATCAAGAGAGCAGAACCCTTTAATAAGCTTAGTTGTTTTTGGAGTGTAGTAGATTAATCCCAGAGAGATATAATTCAAGTAACTGGACCATTGTGTGAAGCTCTTAACAATGGTTGAGACCGAGGCATTTCTGAAACCCAGAAGTCCTTGGCAGCAAGTTGTCTGTGATCTCACCACCAGGGGCGCCACAACATCTGCTGACTTCTAAATGGAAGTAACTAAGGAAAAAGGTCCATGGAATAGATAATTTTTTTTTTTTGCTTTTTGGAGGGCAGTTGGGGTTAAGTGACTTGCCCAAGGTCACATGGTTAGTTTTTGTGTTAAATGTCAGAGGCAGGATTTAAACTCAGGTCCTCTTGACTCCAGGGCTGGTGCTCTATTCACTGCACCACCTAGCCACCCCAGAATAGATCATTTCTAACCTGCCATGATCTAAGCATCATTTTGAGAAAGGAAAAGTCTGAATTTCAGCATTAGTGGAAATTAAAGGATATTTTTCATGTTCTGAGTAAAATGAACCCTTCCAAAGTGGAGTTAAGACTTAGGTGATGTGTGTGTGTGCTGTGGCATGGTGTGGCATGGTGTGTGTGTGTGTGTGTGTGTGTGTGTGAGAGAGAGAGAGAGAGTGTGTGAGAGACAGACAGAGAGAGAATTTGCACTTATGAGGGAGAAGGTGGACAAAACAGACTGACCTCATTCCCTAGAACAAAAAAAAAAAATTTACTGAAACCTCTAGAATTAGTAGGTGTGAACACCTATAATTTTATGCTTTTAGGACACTGAAATTTTTCTTGAGGTGTAGTAAACAAAGGGGCCTGGTGCTACAAGACAAATCTTGGTGCTACAATTAAGTAATGGTGTCTTTGGTCATTTGAAGAAATAAGTGTAAAGTTTATGGAGATAGCCCATTTCAAAATACTCTTTTATCAACAAAGGAGTAAACTTTTGCAGAGTGCTCCACAATTTAAAGTTACACAACTTTAATGCTAAAGTTCTTGGTCTGTATTTTGAATAATAATAATAATAGCTTACATTTATATAGCACTTTAGGGCTTGACAGTACTTCGCATACATTATCTCATTTGAAGAGAAAGTTACTGGCACTCAATTTATACAGGAATTCTTCCTTGGGAGGCCAAGGACTTTGCTGTGGTTCTTAAGAAAGAATTACAAATTAGAATTGTGGTGAAAAGTTGCAGTCTTTCCATTACAAAAGGAGAAAAAGCTGAATGTTTTCACATAATCTGGGTGGATTGCCCCTTAGGACAAAGTGACTCACCTTGGGGAACTGGAGGAAAATAGGGGAGAGTTCTTCCCCCCTCTAATAACCTTTTCTGTGGGGTCCCAAAGTCATGGATGCAGGATCAAGGTCTCTCTGCCCATATTTCCGACAAGGCTTCTTGCTTTTTCTGAGTCTGACGCAGCACTTATTTTCAAAATACACATTATTTTCTGGTTTTGATTGAAAGTTATAATCATATTATTACCGACCATGTTTTAATGTTGGGATTTTGTACAAGACTTTTTGTTATAATGCTAGCTACTGAAATATTTGGAGTAATCCATTTATAAAGAGGTCATAAAGCATATTTTAATGGATGCACAAAATTGACATGTACCAGTGTATGTTTTCCTTTTATGCATCTTTTCATTGGATTAAAAGGTTGGTGCCCATAGCAGTTGCCAATGAAAAATGGCATGGTCATAAATGCTGTATGCAAAAGAAATTTCACCTGCCATGGTTAAATAAAGATCAAGTTACAAAACATTGCATCCATTAATTGTAAAAGGTTTTTTTGTAAACATATTAACCTAATTGCCAGAGAGTCCTATCAAAGCAAGGATTTCATTGCCATGTGTCTTCTCCCGTGATTGTCTATTGCTTAAAATTTTGTCTTGAAGAAACATATCTATATTTATCAAGGAGAGGAATATACTCTTAACCCCACAAAATTTTATTTTCACACACCATAGAATAATTGTGGAGATGTTTTGCTTTTACAAAAAAAAAAAAAGATTCCATTAAGCTGTGTGTTTCTGTTTTTCAAGATTCAGAAACAAATCAGTCTGCCCTAATTTGCTCTGACTTTGGGTTGAATGGCTATAATATGCTTTATCTTTTATAATCTGTTAAAGTCCTCCTCATTTTTAACATGAACCTACAGTTGTTTATGTTCTGTACTGAAATATATTATTGACTAAGCTGACATATATATTAAAAAGCAACCAAGGAATAAGGGATATTGTTTTGGTATATAAATCAAAAATAATACAGCAACTGGTCTTTCAGTGATTAAAGCTGCCTTTCCCTTTAATAACTCTGCTAAGAAACGGGAAATGTAATTTCCCTACACCTTTCCTGAGGCTTTCCAATCAGCCAGGTCCTTTGGGGGTTCCCTACTGTATATTCCTTCATCAACATGGCATTACCCAAGGGGCCCACACACTCTCTGTTAAAATTAGCTGTGTTCCACATTAGTGACAGGAGCTGACTTATCCTCAGAGGAGTACACAGTTGTATGGTGCTGCTTCCTGTTTGAGCAAAATCATATCTCTAATTGCAGAGAATTTTTTTCATTACCTGTTAATTGATAAATCATGCTTGCTACCGCTGCTTTAAGATTGTGAAGCAAACCTTATCATGTGAAGTCTTCTAGCCCAGCCCCCCACTATCATTCAGCCCTAAACAAAAGGGGGTATATGTGATACATGCACACATACATGTACCTATACATATATTATATATACATAATTATTTATTATATGTGTAATACACACATACACAAAATTGGATCTCTAGGCTTTAGTTTCTAGGAGGTGAATTTTTAAAAATAACACAAGGTTTTTTTGCCCCTTCCTTTTTTTAGCTCCTTTTGTTATTCCTGTCTTTTTATTCATGTTTCTAATACTGGTAGCAAGAGGCCACTGTCTTGGGAGGAACAGTAAAAATCCTGAGTATAGTGAAATAATTTAGCTGATAATTCCCCTCTGTATAATTTTCTACGCTTCCTGCTACCTGACCTTGTGGGCTCCTGTCAGGTTGCTAAGGGAAATCCAGCAGGACTCCAGATCTGTTCCTCTACTTTTAAGCAGTATTACAGGATATGGTAGTGTATTTGTGTCAGCTTAGTTATGGGGCTGTACATACAGTGTTTGATCAAATAGCACTCAGTACCCCACTTCCACCCTCCCCTCATCCTCTTGTATCTTTCTCTCTCTTCTTCTATCTCTCTCTCTCTCTCTTCCTTTCTCTCTCTCTCTCTCTCTCTCTCTCTCTCTCTCTCTCTCATATTGATAGCTGGAAGATGGGAAAACTGGGACAAACTGTTGAGCTCAAATGGTAATCTTACTGGATGTCATCAGAATGTTGAAAGAGCAGTCCCTTAGGGTGTGACAGGAGAAGGAGGCTGGGCAGTGCTCATCATTTCTAATGCAACATGGAATCATTCATCTGTAAGGTGCCACTCAAGTCCAGGTCACAGTGGAGGGAAAGCTGTGGAGGTCATTTGTATGACATGGCCATATGGCCCAAGTTCCCATTAATTCATGCCATACAGGCTTTTTGGGGGGGGGAGGGGGAAAGGAAGGCAAGGAAATTGGCATTAAGTGACTTACCCAAGGTCACACGACTAGTAAGTGTTAAGTGTCTGAGGTCAAATTTGAACTCAGGTCCTCCTGACTCCAGGGCAAGTGCTCTGTTCACTGTGCCACCTAGCTGCCACAATCTTAAGAGGCAAAGAAAGGGCGCTTCTTACCTATTCTGGGAGGGAAAACATGTGTATTCCAGTGCAAAGACTGCTCAACATGGAATCACAGAACTGAGTTTGAATCTATGCTCTGCTACTTAGACCTTGGACAAATCACTCAACCTCTCTGAAGTTCAGTTTTCACATCTGCAAAAGAGGAGACTGAGCTAGACTACCTCTAAGGACCCTTCTAGCCCTAGAATTGTAATTCTTTGACCATGCCAGAAATCCTAAACTTGAAGGTATCAGACCACAATGTTAAGTGACTATTAAAAAAAAAAACCCTCTGTACGAGGTGCTCTGGGGACTTAGAAAAGAATCAGAAGGTGTGGCATCTATGTATTATTAAAATTAATAATGGAACTACTAAAGCTGAATGAGTTCTTCCTTGTTCCTATATTTTTACTAGGCAGGGGCATAGTTTTCCAGGATTCCCTCCTAATTCATATCCCCCAAATCTAGCCCTTTCATACAGATGTGTATGTCCTTCCACAGTCTTCTTTTCGGCCCTAGAAACAAGGCACAAATGTGAACCCAAGACTTTGTGCCCTTTTGTAAATCTTTTGTGGTGGTAAATAATTTGTAGGATGGGCAAATAGTGACAACGCTGGAAAGTAGGGGTCAACATCTTTACCACGACTCTCATAAACAGAACACAAGTTTCCTTGCTCAATGTGAATAAGAAATAATAAACAATTGATTTTTGTGTAAGCAGGACCTAGGTAATTACAGGGCATTGATCTAAAGAAGCTGGAGCTGTGGCCCACTATACTGCGTGGCCTTCATTACCTCAGTCCTGGCTATTGTCGGGCACCCTGGCATTCAGACCTCAGTCAGAACAGTTTCTTCTTTAAGCCTTGCTTGGCTAGGCAGCAAGGGTGCCAACCTTTGTAGGGGAGGAAGAGAAAACATGAGACAGTTTCTCAAAGTCTTTAGGAAACAGGAGGATCTCCTAGTGAAAGTTTGGTTTAATACATCCTATCATACCTGAGACAAGACAGCTTCCTGTTTGGGGCTACTGTTTATAGGCCAGCAGCACCAGGGCAGGAATTACATCAGTTGGCTTGTTAAATGTCTCAGCTGTCACCAGAAGACTGTAGTAATATTCCTGATTAAATGTCATTACTCTGTGGCACAAAAATGCAAACAGTGACATTATTTTGAATCTGTTCCTGTTCAAATTTAGCAGTAGTAGCAAATTATGTCTGCTATGGATTAAACACAGCTATTTTTGATCAACTTTCTTTTGCACACCCTAGAATTTTTATCAATAAGTCTACAGTTTATGTCCATTGATTCCCTTAGGCCTTTAGCAAGAGGGAAAAAAAAGAACCTAAGTAACAGAACCTTGAAAAATGTTGTTCAATGAGCAGCAATTTATTGGCTCATATTAGCATTGGTAAGGTCCCAGATTAAAATAACCTGAGGTATTAAATGAGTAAAATAATAGTTTGGTTTAGTGACAATAGGAGAAAATGTATTTCAAGAAAATAAAATTTGTTTTTATTCCATGCATTCTGTTCAACATATCTTTACCATCAAACTATTCTCACTTATGTAATACCAATATATATTTAGATGCATGGCTTAATGGAAAGATCAGTGGGATCTAATTCCAATTCCACCATTTCCTAGCTATTCCCCTTTGAACAAGCCATTTAAACTCTCCTGCTTCCTTTCTTTCATCGCTTCCATAGTTAAGGTAGTAGTTGCTAATGTGGAAATAATAGTAATAACAATAATAACTAGCATTTATAGAGCACTTTACCTGCTTTACGAGTATTTTCTCATTTGATTCTCATAACAAACCTGTGAGGAAGGTGTTTTATATGTTATAGTTGAGGAAACTGAGGCACAGAGCCATTAAGTGACTTGCCCGGGGTCACACAGCTTCTGTCTGAGGCTTCCTAACCCCATGGCCAGCACTTGCATCTCCTGAGCACCTGGTCACCCTAGGTTTGCATTGCAAGGCATTTTAAATACATGCCGTTTTATTACCTTTGCAACAACCCTGTAAGGATTAGTGCTATTTTATAAATGGGAAAACAAGTCAAGTGAATTTAAGTGACTTTTGCAGATTCCCAAAACTAGACACTTTTGGGGGGAAGATTTAATCCCTGGTCTTCTTGACTCCAAATCCATCACACTGTCCATTATGCCACACTACCTCTGGAGACAGTGGGGAGAGAACCTGGCTTGACTATCTTTTCTAGATTGCTGTGATCTTCAGATTACATAATATATTTGGGAATATTTTATAAACTCTATGGGACTATGGAAATAGAAACTATTATTACTGCATTATGATTTCACTGTTCTATAACTATTATGTTACTCCATGGATAGCTTGTTAGTAGCCTATAGACCAAGAATAAGTCTAATAAATGTATCTATATTTAAGTGAAACAAATGAAAGATGAGATCAGAGGACTTTAATTTTTTTCTAATAAACGTTCACAGTTTTTCTTTTTGCAGGACTAATAATAATAACTGATATTATCTGATATCTGATTAAACTGATATTTAAGAACCATTACATAAAGTCATATATCATTTGTCTTCTTTTGCCACTTAACTGGTTACAAGTCTGTAGACAGTTTAAGGCAAAGAAAAGTGTCATGGGGACATTTGGCTCCTGACCACAAATGTACATGCAGTGCATGTGATAGCAGCATTTTATCTAAATGAGGCTAGTAAGTTACTCTGTGTTCACCACCGTTGCTAAACGGCCTCACTTCTTAGGCTGTACTAGCAGACCTTAAAATAGAAGATACCCAGACTTCTTCCTTCCATTTGTATCATGAGATTGCCTGACCATTCATTCATTCAGTACATGATGTGATAGAACTGAATAAGGCATGATCATTGAGACTTCAAATTCACAAAACACACTGTTTGTCCAACAGCAGAGCACATCCTTTTCTTTAGCAAGCCTATCTGTTCTGTGTTTTTGTATACACTTCTCTCTGATGGGCAGGTGACTCCTTCAAATGGGGGTGGGCAGGGTAATTATGCACCCATTTGGCATTCACATGTTTCCAGTTCAGGGCATTGTCTCCTCCTGCTAGATAAGTTGAAACATTGACAGGCAGTGTGTTCCCTTTTTTTCCCCTTTTATTACAGTAATTTATAAGATATTTTAGCTAACAGGAGAACGGCCCAAGGGGGCATTCTCATGTTAATTACCAAATGTGGGCTTGTCAAAATCAAATAGCTCCAGGAATAATGCAAATAGCACTGCATCATTATATTGTTTGGCCCTCAACCCAATATTAGCTACTTTTGAAAATCTGGGTTCATTAGGCTTTTAAATTTAAAGGAAGAATCACTACCAGGGGGGCCTCAGAAGAATCAAAGGCACAGTAAGTGGTTCAAGAGTTTCACGTAAGTGACTTTTAAAAATTGTTTCTAATAACATTGCTTGGGGAAACATAAAATAAAAAAAGTTGTGCCCAAGTTTAAAATATTTATTTGTGATGTTTCCTAGAAGTCTGAAAGTGCTGGCAGGTTTTTTTTAACATTTAATTGTTTGGGGGGTGGGGGGGAAGAGCATATGATAGCTATAATTTTATTTCCAAGCAGCTCAACATTAAGAGTACTCATATAAGTCAGATAACATCAAATTATCACATCCAGAGCACTGAGAAAGTAAAAGAACATTTTAATATATCATTTTTCCTTGTAGAAGAAAAATAAAATCCAAAGAAGCAATTCCATTTCATTAAGGTATAAAAAAAAAATCTGTGGCCTCTATTATAGATATGAAGAAAATTGCATAATGTAATGTCATATTTCACTATCATCGTGGTCCTCTTCAAGAACAAAGGACAACAACAATGTTCTTGAATAACTTATGGGACTTTAATGTCTAAAGGTGTTGACGGCCTTCCTCAAGTATTTCCTTTCCTCTGACTTTAGAGTGTTAGAACATTCCCATTTAAATTCACTATTATTACTCATTTACTATTATTTTACTCATTTAATGCCTCAGGGTTATTTTTAACCTGAGATCATACCCAGATTTAGTCCCCTTCCACAGTTGTTACCTTTGGGTAATTTAGAGTGGAAAAAAAAAGTGTAATTAAGTATTTGAGTTTTAAAGACATTTCACTCCAGCTCTTTTTAGGTTTAAAGTTGTATTCTTGAGTACGAGTAGATAGAAATGGCAAGAAAATCAGGTGAGGACATAAGGAAACAGCAGGTGATGTCAAAAAGGGCCTGAAAGCCAGAGCTGTTACAGCTAAGGCACTATGTTCTAATCTTTCAGTGATTAATCAATAATTGGCTGAATACAGAAGTAGTCATTAATTGGAGGTTTGAAAAAAATTTTTTTTAAATTATTGAATAATTCGGAGTGGAGTAGAATATCAATTTCCAACTCTAAACACCATACTTCTTCCTGGACTTGCCCAATGGTTCTCACTACTTGTAACCACCCCACACCATACACCTAATAGGTTCTCCCGCTCCCCCACCCCCAAACACACATATGGTTGTGGCAGATGTAAGAAATACTGAGTAATTTGGCTTTAGTTTTAACTATTTTGAAATTTTACTTTTATAAATCCTTTAGAATATAGAAGTTAAGCACATTTTCTCTTAAAACATCAGTAAAATAACTTGGGATAAAACTTGGAATATAGACATGCTTTGCTATATGCAATGGATATATGGAAAAGCTGAAAAGCTTTATGTGAATCAAATTTCTACAAGCAAAAATATACCTCTTCTTTTCCCTTCCAAGTAATCCTGTATACTGCTACCAGGTTTTATTGAATACTTTCTTTACCATGTCACTACAAAAAAGATTTTTTAAAAAAGCCTTCAGTGTCTCCACATAGCTCGTAGGACAAAGTCCAGCTAAAGCAGGATCACAAAATCTGAGTTGAAAGTGACCTCAGCAGCCGTTTGGTCCAACTTGTATGTAAAAGAGGTTCCTGGTGCCATCCAGTCTTTGCCTGAAGACCTCTAAGAAAAGGGAAACCTACCTCCGCTGAAGCAGTCCTAGTTCTGCTTTGGGGCAATTCTAAGTAATGGGAATTTTCTCCTGACATCAGGCTTTAATTTTTTTAGTTTCTACCTAATATTCCAGTATTCCACCCTTTTTAGTTTCCACCCAATATTCCTGGTTCTGCCTTCTGCAGTCAAGCAGATCAATTCTCATCTCTCTTCCACAAGACAGTCTTTCTGTTGCCAGAGAACAACTGGCACATCCCACCCTGAGTCTCCCCCTGTGTGAAGTAGATAGAGTGGTGGGCCTGGAATCAGAAAGACCTGGACTCAAATGCATCTTCAGATAACTTATTAGCTGTGTGATTGTAGGCAAGTCACTTAATAGACTCGAGTCCTTCAGCAGTAAAAGGCTCATCACAATAGCACCTACTTCCAGGGTTGTTGTGAGGTCAAAAAAGATAATGTTTGTAAAGCACTTAGCACCATACCTGGGACATAATAAATAGGCCCTTAATAAATGCATGCATTCTTCCTTCCTTCCTCTGATCAGAAGACGTGGAGTTGAGGGGTTTAACCAAGAAGTGGGTTTGAACATAGGAAAAAATTAAAAGAGTGTTTTGTCCCCTGTTATCCCAGCCTCATTTCACTGGAGAGGTGCCAGAGGGAAAGTTCCATCCTTTTTTTTTATTTTATTATTTTTTTTTTTTATTTTTACAAGGGCCATAGCACCCAAGCCTTGAGAGCGTAAAGATCCTCCCAAGGTCAGAAAAAGAAAGATGCTGTGCTGGAGGTCAGGTTAGAATACGAATTACCTTCCTATTTTGTGCTTCTGCTTGGCACTCAATTCCCACAGGATTCTATAGCTTTCATCAGAACTCACAGATAGGTAGCACTTTATCCAAAATTAAGAACATAGTGCATCAGTAAATGGTTTTATTTTGTGTGTGTCATCAAATATTTGCTCAACTCCCTCTGTGGACAGGGCTCTGTAATGAATAAAGAACAACATGAGAGAGAAAGAGAAATCTTATTGCAGCCCCTACCACCAACATACCTCATCTAACTACCCAAATATTTACTCATTATTTTGTCTCTTTTCTCCCACCTTCAATATATATTGTTGAATACAAAATTCCAGAGGAGGGTAGGATGGTGAAGGGTCTCAGGCTTATGCCACATGAATATTAGTTGAAGGAAATTGGAATTTTTATCCCCTAAAAAGAAAAGATTGGGGGTGAGAGAGGGAAGGACTGATAGCTGTGTTAAAATACTTGAAGGACTTTTTACAGGGAAGAATGATTAGACTTGTATTATTGGTCTCTAGAGGTGAGAAGTGGAAGCAATGACTGGAGATTGCAAAAAGGCAAATTTCGGCAAATGTGTATGTGACTTTTAAATTAGATTGTAGACTTCTGGATTGTTAACTAGGGACCTTATTAGGGGCATCTTGGTATCCCCTATGGTGCCTATCATAGAATCTTGAAAATAGGAAGTAATTAATAAATATTTGTTAATTGATTCATTGATTGACTTTCCCATTGGTTTTACTGGAAGTAACTTTTAAGGTTTAGGTTTTCTCTCTCTCTCTCTCTCTCTTTTTCTCTCTCTCACTCTCCTCTCTCTCTCTTTGTTTCTGTCTCTCTTTATACTTTCACCCTTTCCCTCTATCAAATACTTAAACAGGAGAATAAGTAGTCGATTATTCAGATTAATTCAAGAAATGCTTACTAAGTTTGGACTATATCGTGAAGACAGTTCTAAGCAAGTTACATAAGGATCTGACTGCCTTCATTGAGATTATCTCTAATATGGAGATATTATATAATATAAATCAGTACATATTGAGTACACAAGGAAGGTACAGGTAATGTACCTTGTGTGAGATGAAGATTGAGGAAGGAAAAGTCACTACCAACTGGGGACAGCAAGGGAAGTTTCATTGAAGATGTGGCTAAGTCTTAAAGATAGATAGGATTTCAGTAGATGGAAAGGATTAGGACATTATAGGGACAGAGAACTGTATGAGCAAAAACAAAGAGGAGGAGTAGGCATACATTTATAGGAATAAGGACAAGTCCAGCATGGCTGGAGCACTGAGTATGTGTGAAGGGACATAGTCTAATGTGAGGCTGGAAAAGTCAAGTTAATACCAGTTTGCAGAGAGCTTTGAATGCCAGACTAAGGATTTTTAACTTTACTCAATAGGCAATAAGGAGCAATTTAACTGTATTTAAAAGAGAAATAACATAAACAGATCCATGTGGCATGTTGTAAAAAATATATTAGAGGGACAAAGAGTGGTGGTAGCAACAACAAACACATGTTGAACCTCTTCTGTATGCAAGGTGTTGTGGGAGGATTCAAAGACAAAGCACAGGCTTAATATTCAAGGTAGTTAAAGTCTAATAAAGGAAATGACATGACACAGGATATGAGGAAAAGGGACAGGTTATAAGAGTCTTCTAAATATATGTCTAAATATATGTGTATATATGTCTGAATATATACATATGTGTGTATTATATGCATATAAATGTGTATTATACAAATGTCTGTACATATGTGTATGCATACATATATAATATATGTATTCCTTTATAGTACTTTGCAAGCCTTACAGCACTATGTGCACATTAGCTGTCATTATTATAAGTAATTGCTATTGGGAAATGTGTCAAAGTTTATGTTTTCTCAGTAGTATCAGTCTCAAACATCATCATATCATTTGTAAGTTTGGATTTTCTTAATGTGAAATTTTAGAGTTGAGAAGGATCTACCCCACTGGCAGATACAAGTAGAAATGGGAGCCGCTAAACCTTAGATAAGGATGCCTGGCCCTCATACTGACTTAGAAAACCCCCATGTTGACATTATCTGTGTTCTTTTATGCTTTTATTTATTTTGTTAAGTATTTCCCAATTCCATTTTAATCTGATCTTCTTCCTGTCTGGAGTGTTGTTGGTGTGTTTGAGACACCTCTCATTAAGTCCATCTCCATCATGTTTTGGTCAAGGAAAATTGTATCCTGGTACCATCTAGAATTAGAAGGAAATTCACAGGGCATTGAATCCAACTTCCTTGTTAGCTTTAGTGATTTGGCCAGGGTTGTGCAGCTAGTAAATATCAGGAGAAAGGTGAGATTTGAATGCAGGTCTTTCTGACCACAAATCTAGTGCCTTGTCTACTATAACATGCAACCTCAAGTCCAGAGAGAGAGAGGGAGAGGGAGAAGGAGAAGGAGAGACAGGGACAGAGGCAGAGAGAGAGAGAGAGAGAGAGAGAGAGAGAGAGAGAGAGAGAGAGAGAGAGAGAGAGAGAGAGACCAAGATTGAGATCGAGATCGAGATTGAGACCAAGACCGACCATTGATTTCTCCATGGACATTCAGAGCAGGGACTAAAACATAGTTCTCCTTTAAGTTCTGTTTCAATAAGTCTAAGAAGCACAAAGTCATCGTTAACAATAGCTTACTTCATGGAATTGGTTCCATTTCTCTGGCATTCGAAATGTGACAATTACTATTAGTGTCAGGAAGTAATTCTATCTTGCTCACAGTCCTTTTCAAAACTCTCATTTCATAAGAAAAAAAATGTTTAATTTTCCCAATTTTACTTTATTTTGCTCCGGTTTAGCACTCTGCGTTGGAAGATCTCAAAGTTCTTGCCAAGATAATTAATTCTTTCTATTTATGTAGACATTTCTGTATTGTTTGTCACCCTCCTACCTAGCTACTGCTTTCCAGCCTCATAATAGCCCCCAGGAGGTAAATGTTATTCATGAGTCACTTTGCCCATTCCCCCTAACAGAACTTCCTCTCCATTTGAATGAAGCATATTTGTTAATAGTGTGCAGGTACATTGTGGAGTGAATATAACTTAATTGAAAGGAGAGAGGGAATAGAAAAACAGGTCTTAATAATCCCTCTATTTATATTGTTATTCATTTGAGGAACCCTAACATATGGTAGACATTGCCTCATTTAATATTGCAACAAGATGGTGAAGTGTATTATCAGTGGCATAACTTCATTGTGGAAGATCACAAGCTACAATGTTAGGAATGAATGGAAGAGTCAATTCGGGAATGGGTGTGAGAGGCGGACAAATATGATCAGTAGGACAGAGAAATCTGAGGTTTCATCTGCAAGTATGCCCTGGCACCAGAATTCCTGGTGTATACAGGCAAACTTCTTGTGTCTCTTGTTACTAGGACCTCATGGTCCTCTACCATGGAGTCACTGTAAGATAGATACATCTATCTATATGCTGGAGTCATCTTGAAACTGTAAGAACATTGTTACATTTGGATGGCACATTTGTGGCAGCTAGGTAGCACAGTGGACAGAGGACCAGGTCTGGAGTCAGGAAGACTCATCTTTGTGAGTTTAAATTTAGCCTCAGATACTTAATAGCTGTGTGACTCTGAGCAAGTCACTTCTCCCTGTTTGCTTTACTTCTTCATCTGTAAAATGAACAAGAGAAGGAAATGACAAACCACTTCTTTGTCTAGAAGACCCCAAGTGGACTCCTAAAGAGTCACATGACTGGAATGACTAAACAGCAACAAAACACCTGTACCTTGGTAATCACCAAATGCCAATTATGTCAATACCTGCATATTGTCACCTTTTGGTAAGACTATCTGATTGTGGTAATACTTGTATTGAGTACATTTTCAAATGCCTTTTTTACTTCTGTAGTAGAAAAATCATTAGATTTGGAATCAGAAGGCTTGGATTTGAATTTTTTATCTGCTTCATACTTCTGTGGCCCTGAGAAATTCAAAGAGTATCAGTTTCTTCATTTATAAAATGAAGAGGTTGGATTAAATGCTCTCTGAGGACATTTCCAGCTCTAAAGTCTGAGTGTATATAGGTAAAGAGATGACAACCCGTTCCACTTTGATTTACTTGTGAATTGGGAGATCAACAGTGGGAGATACTCATTGCCTTCTTCCCTCATTCCCACTCTTACCTGGTGAATGAATGTTCACAGCTCAAAATGTAGGTGCCTTTAAGAGTGAACTCCATGAAGAGTAGGAAAATGCATTCTAATAGATGCCACATCAACAGAATATTGAGACAAGTCTCATTCTTGCAGTTGTCAAAGTAACAGTTGAAACATAAACAGTTGAGACATGAGTATCTGACGTAAACAATCTCATCTTAATCTACAGAGATTTCTTTGCTTGGAAATTGGAGATAACAGAGATCTTGCCAGGATGAATGTCATTTTGATCTGGAATTTTGGGGAAATGTTACGTCATTAACTCTCAATTTTCAACTTCAATTTCAAAGAGATCAACAACTTCTCTATGTATTAGTAGGCACTATCAGGTTCTTCTCTGGTCAGTTTTCTTCACCCCTTTAAAAAAACAGTAGCCTATCTTCAGATGAAGAACCTCTTTAAACTTAGCTAGGATGGCCCTCAGACAACAAAACAATCCATTGCGAAGACTGTCCCTGAAGCCTTTCTAGAGTTATAAGATCTACCAGTGTTTAAACTTTGCTGGTATCACATTTGAAAACTCCCAAAGCATGAGAGAGCATCAAGAGCAGGACATTAGTGAAGGTAGTTAATGGGAGCTCAGAAGTCATCCCTTCTGACCCATAAAGGAAGCATGAAACTCATTTACAATTTCATATAGAGGGATCAGCCTGCCTCCACTTGAAGATTTCTAATGAGCCCTTCATTTTATGGGGAAACAAATTTTTTTTTGGACAACTCAGATTATTAGAAAGTTCATTCTTTAACTGATCTCAAATTTATCTTTCCATAATGTGTACTAGATAATCCTAATTCCCATCTCCAAATCTATTTCGTCTTTCATACATAATCTACTTGAGGACAAAGACTGTTTTCTTGTAATTCCCAGTACCTTACATGTAATAGGTGCTTATTAAATATTTGTTGATTAAATAAGGCCACCATCATGCCATGTAATAATAATGGTAACTGACATTAATATCTTTAATTTTAATAACCTTAAAGTTTTGCAAAGTACTTTCCATAAATCTCATTTCAGCTTAACAACAACCTTATGGGTACTTTAGATATTACAGCTATGTTCCAATTCATGGGACTAATGAATCCCATAAAGTTGTCAAATTTTTCAAATTTGCTCTATTGGAAGTTATAATATTAAAATATGGTAATTGCTTCCAGCCCAGTTGAAATACGCAAGTAAACTTAAAAGTTTTTCTCTGTTTATTAATGTAAAATAAGAGCAAGGGATATTTTTGATTCATTTATCACAAAGAAATAGTGTGACTTACAAGAAATAATCTTAAAATTTTTTAAATTAAATTACTGAATAATAGACCTAGAGGTAAGCCTTCACTGATGATATGATGAAAATGTCATTATTGTCATTTAATATATTTTAGCAGTGTAAGACTGAACCATCTTCTCTTTAAGTTGTCACACATATGCTGATAGGTACAGAGAGCTTTATTCACATCTTAATGAATTTGCACACTGACATTCTCACACAATGAACCAAGTGTAGTTGGATGACCTGGTGCACCTTATCTAA
The DNA here is from genome assembly GCA_028646575.1 of Pseudocheirus occidentalis. Taxonomy (NCBI): domain Eukaryota; kingdom Metazoa; phylum Chordata; class Mammalia; order Diprotodontia; family Pseudocheiridae; genus Pseudocheirus; species Pseudocheirus occidentalis. Next base: position 186,123,984 of record CM053594.1, read on the forward strand.
AATCAAGAAATGCTTTAAACACAGCACCAAGAGTCGGGCTAAAATAATTTGCAAACTATTCTTTGAAAACAGCTTAAGCCACCCATGTTTTCTTGTTTCACCACGAAAGAACTGAGAGCAATCAATGATAGCCATTCACACTGGAAAGATTTTGAGATAGGTAACCAAGCATCAGTTTTAATTTAAAATTCTCTTCTACATTACCTCCCAATAAAAGTGTTAAGTGATCCTTAGACATTTTAAATCCAGGTTGAGTTTTTTTTCTTTCTTCAAAATGTAAGATCTGAAGGCATTCTTGTCCAGAATAAGACTTTTTCATCCACATTAGAAACATGTGATCAATGTGTCCATCTTCTTTAGTTATATTCTTCAAATACAAGACTGTTTAGCTTTCACTGCCTCATCTGCAGCTCTGATAGCCTTTACATTATGCAATTGATCTCGATTTTTTAAGTGAACAAACTAATCAACACTTGCAGTAAAAGTTTCTTCACTCTCCAGTTCACCTCCATTTCCTTTCACTGCTTTAAATGAATTTGAAGCTTTTAGCTGAATGTCTGCTCTGCTAAGAGAAATGAGTTTTTATTTACAGTCTTCAATCTATACAGCTAAAAGACAGACCATTCCTGTTAGCATTAACACTAATGTTTCTTGTAGTTGTTTGCAAACCACAAAGAATTGGTCTGACTTTGCCTGATTGTTTTAGAATATTCTGTACCATAGATTCAAGCATCTTATCCTAATTTGGAGTTACTATGATTATTTTCATGACATTCAATTACATCAATTTTTTTTCTTCTTTTTCATGCTGGCAGTGTTTCCATCTGAAATATTCTTCCTTTTTTTCCATTTTGGTAAGGGCTTTAAAAAAATAATAACTATTGGTAATGTGGTACATAGCAACATATAATTATAGATACACAGTGATGGGCAAGTATAGACAGACTGTCAACATAGCAGTGTGCTAAAGCCCCCAATTAGCTCCCATGTATCACATTAGTTGAATTTGTCTAATGTTATATGAGACCTGATTTCATTTTCTAATTTGCACTAAATTGAATTTTGCATTATTTGAATTCACATTAATCAGGACCTAGCTATAATGTCATTTTACATATGAGGAAACTAAGACTTTAAGTTTAAATGATTTTGCCACTGTCACAGAATTAGAAAGTGTGAGCAATGAGATCCAAATCCAGTCCTCTCCTGCCTCTAAGTCCAGCATTTTTTCCACTATAGAACACCACCTCTAAGTTTATAATTTATTATATAAAACAAGCAGGAAAAAAAACCACATCACAAAGATGATGAACTGAAAACCAAGTATTCAAATAAGTTAAATCAGCATTCATTAATGCCTTCAAAAACTTTTTGAAATTATATCTGTGTATATATATGTCTGTTATGGGCCTATGACATACAAAACACTGTAATAGACCATACGCAATCATAAATCACTCAAACCACCTCCAAATTTAATTGACGTCTGTTAAAAAAAAATAACAGAATATATACACATTGAAAAAAATGTCCATTTTTGTTTCAAGATGACAGACTAAACCAGAAGTTAAAACAAAGGTGTATCCCAATTTCCTTTATAAAAAATTGTCAAATTTCTGTTAAAGTTAAAGCCAATTAGAAATGCAACAGAGAAATGAAAAATGATTGATTTGGAGTAAACTTCATTTCACTGGGTCAGCAAATCAAATAACTATTGTAGCTAATACACAATAACTGACTAATGTCAAATCTTATCTCCCAGAGCTAGGTAACAGTCCATATTCAGTAGAGATGAAAACGCAAGAAAATTCACCTTTCCCTTTAAATTAGAAATAGATTAACTTACCTGGTTAATCAGGAACAATTTACTCAATTAAAGCAGCAATGTGTGTGCCCACCCAAATAGGTGTTTGATAGTATTTTAATTTGCATCAAAAATTAAATTATTCCTTGGGCCAACAGTGGACATTTGTTGAATGATAGGCATAAATTGGCTTTTTCAAAATGAAGTCTAATCTTAAATGCCTACAAAACAACAAAACCACAAGAATTGTGATGAAATATTTTGAGATAAGAATCACAAACTAAATTTACATAGGTCCCTAAGCAGCTCAAAACATTTGCTCCTACTGCTAACTTCCAGTCACTCATATTTTTATATTAGGCATCTTCAGAAGCCATACTAACTTTGTAGGGACAGTGATGCAGTAACTTTATTAAATAATAAGCCTCTTTAACTGAATATAGTAAAATTTTTAAAAATACATTTAATACTTTTCTGCCAGGAATTTGTTAAATCTATAAAATTTAGTAGGTCTAGATAGGTAAAATTTTTACTCAGAATACATATTATTAGAACATTTTAGATTTTTAGTAAAGTTTTAGTTGATATTAAGTGATCTTAGCAATTGAGTCTGCAATGAAACTAAGCAGAGAAATTTGGGTTAAGGGTAAGAAAAAGGCATGACTGCAAGAAGGAAAAAAGGAAGCAAGAGTTGATTGGAAATTAGATGTGTTATTTAGAAATGTTTACTTATCAGGAAGTGAAAACTTTATCTAATTACTTAGGCTTCACTTCCTCATGGTATTAATGACTCATTTTTTTTTCCTTTTTTTTTCTTTTTCTGTAAGACACATTCTGCAATGGCAGTGGTTAGAAATTCCACCATCTAATTTTTTTTTTAAATCCTGAGGTAAGATCCATGTAGTTAGTACCTATATAACACAATACCTACCAATGCAAAATGACTTCCCTTCTTTCCTATCGTCCGCATATTCCCGTACCTTTTTGGTTGACTTTTTTTGCTGTCATCTAAATCAATTTGTCAGTGAGCATTTACTAAATACTTACTATATGCTAGATACTATAGTAAGAGTCAGCAAGACAAACACAAAAATGAAAATGTCCCTACCCTCAGAGAGCCTACATTATCAGTGGACACACACACACATACACGCACGCACGCACACACCACACATATACACACACACACCACATACCACATAAACAAATGGAAGGTAATTTTAGGGAGAAGGCACTAACATTTGGGGATCAGGAAAATCTCTCAAATAATGCCCTGGATACTAAGATCTGGAGAGAGCAAAGAAAAGAATGTGAACAAGAGAAACTGATTCCAAAGTCTGCTTTCTAATTTAATCTACCAAATAAATTAGAATCAGCATTTTAGGGTAGACCTCAGAGGCCACCTGAGCCAGTCCCTGTATTGTACAGATAAAGGAGCTGAGGTCCAGAGAGGTTGAAACTCACACAGTACCACAGAGCTGGTTACTAATAGATATGATCCTAAAACCCATATTTCCTGATTTCTAGTCCTATGCTTCTTTTTTCCACTGGAAGATCCTGCAATTGGCTATTCTTTTTAAAGCATAATCAATGGAATGATTTTGAATGCCTGCTACAAGGACATTTATTGAGAGAAAAAGACTGTGCAAACTTCCCTGAAAAGCCTTTTTAATAAGATAAAGACCATCCAGATCATTCTCCAAAAGCAATTGTGAATTCTAGGAAGACAAGCAAAAGTATTGTTAATTAAGTGTATAATTAATGTTTATTATAGCTAACATATTAGTTTTAGGTAGGTCAAATTTATGATATGGTAGGGTTGTATTTTTTATGTGTTCTTTGTGCACTTTATAGTACATTGGGGCCCTTCTTTGTATAATCAATGAGTATGGTTCAATTATGTCCATTTCATAGGACTTCTATGAGAGTAGCAGTGAGGTCTAAGGGAAAGATCACTTGAGTCTAAACTCCTCGGCCTCTCACAGTATGACCTTCAGAAAGTTACCTTTTATTTCTTTGGCCCTTTGTCCACCTGTAAAAATGAGAAGGTTAGATAAAATGATTTCTATATTATGTTTCAGTTCTTAATGCATAATTTTACCATTTTTAATTATTTTGAAATTAACATCTGTTATTTTTTATTATGTTTTTGCCACATAGTTCTTGTTCATATCTAGGGTCCTTTCTTCACAGCATAGCCCTCAATGATCTCATTGTTTCTTTGGGAAGATCCAGTCTGCCTTACAGTAATCCTCTTTATGCCAGGGTCTTCAGGAACACATGGTAGCCTGGCAAAACACAGGGAATGCTTGTATTGGCCTTCTCTCTAAAGTACACAAGTGTTATCTATTATGCAAACAATCTATCCAACTTTCTATTGACTTCTGCCCTCTTCAACCTCATGCCTGTTAGAGAAAGGCTGTTTAATATTCTCCATCTAGTAAGTAAAGTGAATTCTACAATAGGCCCAAAGAAATAAGAGAAAAGACCCAAGGACTCACCCCACACATTACTGACATTCCACCAAACCAAAGTTAGTGAATTATGAACTGTATGTAATGTTTTCTAGTTTCCTGGCTGGAAGAAATTATACATTCATTTACTGCCAACTAGGCTTCTGATTTCTTTTTTCTTCCTTTCCTCCTCAGTCTGATCTAAAATATGTCAATTCCTAGTTGGTTGCTAGTAGGTCTCTAATAGGTTACTGAACTGCCTGCCTGATGCACTTCATTTCTTTCCATAAGTTACCTGCATCTACAAGAATATATTTGTCTATATGTGAAAAAGAAATTAAATCTCATATATGCTTCATTTCCATTGGTATCTGCAGTTGGTATCAAATGTAATTGAGGGATAGATCAAGGTCATAGCAAAATTGTATGTCTCAAATGAAACTGGAAATCAGTCCAGAAGGGATGGGACACTCTCAAGAATTAAATTGTGAAGAGAGAGAAGCCGTTTTGAATGAGGAGTAAAAAAGGTAGTTGCTCAGAAACATTTAGATGAATGTACAGGGAACCAAACAACTTAGATATGAAAAAGAAAAATACGAAAGATAGAAACAATGGCAGAAGATGTATACAGAAGCATGGCGGGAATGCTAAATCTTAGAATGAATTGAACCCAGTAAAGAAAGCAGAAAACAACAAAATAGTGGCAATCACTATGTTGGGAAAGCACGATGCAAAGAGGGGATATGTCTTCTGCTCAGAGTGCTTGGGATGATGATAACCAAGAACAGAGAGTAGTAAGAATTATTCAAATCTATTTTATGGCTGTTTTCTCTGCCAAAAGGCATGATCTTAGGAATGGAAAGAGAACAAAATGCATTAAAAGGGGATTGCTAACCAAGATGTATAGAGACCTATGTAACAGTATCTAACTGGCCTAGATAAGTTCAATTCATCAGGGCTAGATGGATTTCCCTGGAACTTCTCTCCAAAGTCTTTTTAATAAGATAAAGATCATCTAGATATCCTGAGGTCTGGAAAGATCATATGGATGTGATTGATAAATCATTGTCAGTGATCTTTGCAAAAATGTAAAGAATGGGAGCTTTTATCACAGGATTGGAATAGAACAAATATCCTGATTTAAAAAATGAAAAAGGATAAGAACTATAGGACAGTGAACTTAACTTTGATTTTTGGCAAATTCTAGAATCCTTTCGTTAAATTTCCATATTAAAGAGATGGTTAGTATACATCTAGAAAAGGAAGCAGTGATCACTAAGGGGCAATATGGCTTGTCTAAGCATATTGCTATTTTTGGGACAGTTATCGGACTTAAATAGTAGATCAGAGGTCTGCTAGGTGGTACAGTGGGTAGAGTCAGGGAGTGCAAATCTGGTCTCAGATACTATGTGACCCTTAATCCTGTTTCTTGATCTGTAAAGTGAACTAGAAAAGGAAATGGCAAACCACTCCAGTATCTTTGCCCAGAAAACCCCAAATGGGGGTCAGGAAGAGGAAAAACAGAGACAGACAGACAGAGACAGAGGGAGTAATGAGTCCAGAAATGCTGGCTGGAGTCAGATTGTGAAGATCTTCAATGCCAAACAGAGTGGTTTGCATTTTATCCTAGAGGAAATTAAGAACACTGAAGCTTTTTGAGTACAGGAGTGGCATGCTTTAGAAGCCTCCCTTTGGCATCTGTCTAAAGGTAGATTGTAGAAGAAAGAAAAATGGCATGGAGATCTATTAGGAGGGCATTCTATTAGTCCAGGAAAAGAGCCATGTGAGTGAAGAAAAAGTATAGATGTTGTGGAGGTATAGACAAGCATTGTCAGCTGATTAGATATGGAAAGTGAAAAAGAGTAAAAAGATTATCCAAGTTGTAAACCTGGTTGACTAGAGCAGCGGTTCTCAACCTGTGGGTTATGTTCAATTTATAACAATGAAAATACATCCTGCATATCAGATATTTACATTATGATTCATAACGGTAGCAAAATTACAGTTATGAAGTGCAACAAAAATAATTTTATGATTGGAGGTCACCACAACATGAGGAACTGTATTAAAGGATCGCAGCATTAGGAAGGTTGAGAACCACTGGACTAGAGGGTGATGGTGCTCTTAATAGACATGGGGAAGCAGTGAATATGAAGGTTTTTTTATGGGGGAGGGGAGATAATGAGTTTGTTTTAGACATATTAAATTGTAGATACCTATGAAACATTAGCTGGAAATGTGCAATAAAATGCTAGTGTTACAGGTTCAGAACCCAGAATAAAGATTAGGGTTTATAATATATGTTATAATAGATTATAAATATATCTGAAAGTCATCGAACTCATGGCAGTTGAGGATCCAGAAAGGAGAGAGTATCCAAGAACAGAGGATGGTCAACTGTACGAAATTCTGAAGAGTCATTGGTAAATTTGGACCAAGTAATGATGACAGGAGTCAGATTCTGAAGAGTTGAGAAGTGAGAAAAGAGATAGTAAAAGCAATGAATATAGACAAACATGGAAGAGCCACTGTGAGGTATACAATAGAAAGTCAATTAGGTAAAAGTAAAGAATAACCTTGTTTTGAGGGCCCAACTGAGTTTAAATTCAATTAAATATAATTTGACAAAACTTTATAAATTTGCTATGAACCCAATCACCACAGTTGTATGACTTCTCCAGTACCATTTGTAACAGTAATGAGATTTGAAGTTCCTTTTGTATTGCTAAACTAAGAGGTACTTAGCACCTAGTTCAGATTAAGCTTTTTTTAAAGAAATAGAAGGTATGAACTCCTGTCTCCTGTTTCTGATGTAACAGGGAGGGGTAACATTGTATATAAGGAAAAACCCAGAGAGGGTAAGTTAGACCTTCTAGGAGCAGGCTTCATGGAGGCAGAAGCTGCTGCCATGGGGGAGGCCGAAGAGGAAATCCCACTTCCTCCCCTCCAGGCTGGAGAGAATGATTTTGATTTAAAAAACCTGTATGGAGTGATTTTTTTTTTTTTATTCTGGGAACCAGCTGAAACTTCTGCTGAGTCTGAGGGGCCAGCCAGAGCTGCTGAGGCTGTTGAAGATTTCCAAGGGCCAGCCAGAGTTAAGGGCCAGCTAGAGTTGCTGAGAAGTTACTGAGGATTTCTGAGGGCCAGCCAGAGCTGCCGAAGACTGAGGAAGCATGATTGTGATGCTGGTATTTTGCTTGAACCTCTTTGTGGCTTTGTTAAGCCTTGTCTTCCCAGGAACAGAGACTGAAGGATCTGGACGCTGTGAGCTCCAGTGTGGAGCAGGAACTGCACAGAGAGCTGGACAAGGACCTGGGAGCTGTCTGCCTTTGAACCTAGGTGACAGTTTGGTGAATCCAGGTAGGATCTGGGACCATGGAAGGGGATCCAGGGAATTCAAGAGATCACCCCGAGTCAAGCTGAAAGAAGACTTTACTTGGATACTGTGTACTGACTGAGAAATTGTGATTTACTAGTGACCCAGGGGGTGGAGAGTCTGTGTATTTTCTGATGATTGAATGATGCATGATAAACGATGATTGAATGATTGAGTTGATTTAATGATTGATTGACTAAATGATTGTACTTACTGATTGATGACTGAATAAATAATTGATTTGTAACAGTATGCCCCATAAGTGGAGAACTTTGACTATTGTACTTTGTGTCCCTTGAGGAAGCAAATCTCCTTAAGGATGATTGAATGATTGAGTTACTAAGTGATTGTTATTTGTTCAAAACTTTGTTAACCACTGTGGTGGAAACTATGTGACCATTTTCTATGATAAGTTGTTGTGAATGCTGTATTTTGATTTTCTGTGATAAGTTGTAACATTGTGAATGCTGTACCTTGATTTTCTGTGAATGTTTTGCTCTGATTTGTTATGGAATAGAGTGTTCACTATACTGTATAATCAGAACCTTGAAAGTTGCTCACAGAAGCCATCCTCTGGAAAGCTGCTTGTGTGTGGCTTTACACCATTCAATAGCATGTGAGTAGCAGGATAGGAAGCAAATGGTAGGGACAATCTAGGATTGGGACTTGGCAAGGCAAGAGCACCACTAGAACAAGCAATTTGAGAGTAGAGGACAGTGAAAAATTGGGCTGTTTAACAATAGTGTATAGGGTCAGGATTGGGAAAGGAATAAAGTGAAGCCAGAGCAGAAATGATAGTTTAGAAAAGCAATCACTGATGAAGGACCTGGAGTTCACAATGAAGAAAAAAAAACACCAAAAACCTGTTTTAGTAGGAGAGAAAGGAGTGAAAGTAAGCACAGAGGAAAGAAGAGGAGGACATCATTTGATAGAGAATTTCAGAATTCTTGATTATGGAAACAGGACACATATGGGTATTAGTGAAAAGTCAAATGTGTGACTTAGATGAAGTTAAGGTGAAAAACTTGGAAACTGGGGAGGTTAATGAACTGGCAGGCCAGAGTTTTTAAGGCAACATATGTGTTGAAATTCCTTACTCCTATAACAATTAGGTCTGTCCAAATGTGAAATAATCTGCCTTAGGAAATGGTGGGTTCCCCTTTAGTGGAAATCTTTAAGCAGAGACTAGACAACTGCTTGTTGAGAATTGTATATAGGAAATTCTCTTTCAGGTAATAGTTGGACTAAAATGCATCTGAGGTCACCTCTTTCACTGTTCACTCCATAACTCTGAGAGGGGAAAAACGAATGACCTTTGGTTAGAGTGATAATATGCTTCCATTATGTCCACCAGAACTTTTCTTGGAAGATCTAGCTGTTTTCAGATATAATAAAAATTGACCAGTCTTCATTCTTCCCTCAAATATATTTCTTGTTGAAATACTTGGAGAATGATTAACTTAAAGAATTAAAGGGACCAAAGAAGCCATCTAGTCCAACTTGTATTTCAGCATGGATAACAATAGGTGATCATCCAACTGGTGCATGTAGACCTTTAAGGAAATAGAATGTGCCCTTCCAAACTCCTGGAGGCATCTCTTTCTACCTTTTAATGGCTCTGATTTTTAGAAAGTTTTCCTTGTGTCAAGCTGAATGCTTCCTCTACTACTATCCATTACTATTATTTCTTCTTTCTGAGGTCAAACAGAACAAATTTAATACCTTATCTCCTCTATATGACAGCCTTTAGAAGACAGTCCCCTCCCTGAGTCTTTCTCTGAAGTTCCTTCAGCATACACCCATGGCAGTTTCCCCAATCTTCTATAGCCATCCTACTCATCTTCTTGTTAATAAGGGGTTCTTTACCTCTTTACTCTTTCTGTGTGTTACAGACTCCTTTGGCAATCTGGGTAAGACTATGGAGGCTTTCTTAGAATAGTGCTATTAATTACCTAACATAAAATGCAGAGTAGTACAGAGATAACCCATTATATTGAATCATAATTCTCAAAATGCATAAATAGTTCATAACAACTGCTGTTCTAGATGTGTTCTGGATTGTCAACTATGCCCAGAATGCTACTGTATTGAACACAGTACTTCAAATATGGTCCACGTCTAGTAAAATGTGATCTCCCTCATTCCAGACACTATACCCCCTCAAATTAGTTTTTGGTGTGTTTGGCTGCCATATTCCATATATAGACACTAGAACTAAAATCCTCAAATTGTTTTCACAGAAACAAACAAGCAAACCACCTCTCCTACCCCACCCATGCAACCCATGATGTAGTTGGAAAGAAGATTTCTAAATGAAGTATAGAACTTTACATTTGTACCTGTAGATATTCACTTTATTCTGTTCAGCCCACAATTCGAGCATGTCAGGATCTTTTCTTGAGTCTTGACTTTGAAGTCAGCTTATTAGCTATCCCTCCCTGGTTCATGCCATCTATAAATTTAGTATACCTTCTTTCTATGATTTCATCCAAGTAATTGATAAAAAAAAAATGTTTCATAGTACATTCTACTGAAGACCTCTTTCCAGGTTAACACTGACTTATAAATGATCAGTACCCAAAACCAACTAACCATCCTCTCATCTAGTCTAAGTCTCTCTTTTCTATCCACAAGAATAGCATGGATTTTTTTTTTAATTCAAATGTTCCAGTTTAGCTATAACCCCATAATCTAAAGACATCAGAGTATCTAATATCTAGCACAGTGTCTGAGACATAGCAATTAACCAATCAATAATCATTAAGTGTATAAAATATAGACACTAAATAGTTAATGGGATTTTTTTTAAGTGAAAGTATCCATGCCCCCAATGAAATTACATAGCTTGTGCTTGATATATTCTTGTTTGATAAGTTTCAGGCTATGTATACTAGTCAAAAATCTGTCCTATGCTTATTAATTATCTACATTCATAGGACAGCTAGGTGGTACAGTAGATAGAGACCTGAGTTCAAATCTAGTCTCAGACACATTAGTTATGTGGCCCTGGGCAGATCACTTAACCCTGTTTGACTCACTTTCCTCATCTGTAAAATGAACTGGAGAAGAAAAATGGCAAATCATTCCAGTATCTTTGCCAAAAATAACAACAACAACAACAACAAAAGAAAAACCAGATGGGGTCACAAAGATTTGGAGATGACTGAAACAATTAAACAGTCTACATTTATTCCTGTAAACTATAAATACACAAATATCCTACCTTTTAGGAACTTACCCATAATGAAGATAGAATATTGATTTTCAACAAAGAACTTTCAGTAGTTACAGAAACAATAAATGATATTTAATGGAAATCTCACTTTCCCCCCTCCTTGCTTCATCTTTTCCTTTATTCCTTCTCTTTTTGTGGGACAGAGTAGGAGGGGAGGGGGACAACTTTCCAAATATATGTAGTTTCCTCATAGTGTAACTCTATTACCCCCCCCAAAAAATTGGAAAGAATAAAAATTTTTTTTTTCTGAGTTTAATTCCATCAGTTATTCTATTTAATAGTCAACCAAGAGGATCCTCTCTTTCTTCAGGTCTCAGGGACTCTTAAGTGGGCAAGGTTGTTCAGAGGTCCTTGGAATTTCATCATCCTGAGCCTTAAATGGATACTTCTAGGAAACCCTCAAGCCAAAGTTTCTTGACCCTTTTGTGTGTATCCCTTTGGCAGTCTAGTGAGTCCTACAGACTCCTTCACCAATCAGTGTTTTTAAATGCATAAAATTAAATATATAAGATTACAGGTTCATAAACTCAAGTTTTAGTACTTTGCCCTAAGCCATTTAAAAAACAAATGAACCAGTCTCCATGCCCCAGCATTTTCTAATCTGGGAGATGCGCCAAACTCTAAACAATTCCATTCAGTAAATTTAGAACTGTTGAACTCCAACTCTGGCCTTTGGAGAAGTTTAGAAACTGACAAGATTACCCTAATAAGGGGTGGAGAGCCTGTGGCCTCCAGGCCATGTATGGCCCTTCAGGACCTAGAGGGCCACACATGGCCTCCAGGCCACAGGTTCCCCCAACCCTTGCCCTAAGCTCCTATAGAGCAGCCCAGTTTGCCCATGCAGGATGCCTTGGATGGTGAGTTAATAATAGAAAAATTTCAATATACATAATACCACTACCCTAGGGTAGGAAGGGGAAGAGGGAGGGAGTATGGAAGGTTCCTCCAAATTGTTTTTCCTCTTTGCTTCCCTGTTTTTTCTGATTACCCTCAACACTAGAATACCCAATGGTCAATATCTTTTTCATCCATTTCATCTTAGCATACCCACTCAAATGCTTGTTCCTTAAAATGCCTTGCTTTAAGAGGCTGCTTGGCTGTATAGACCAAAAACTGCCTTTATGATTTCACTATTCTTATGAAAACATAAAGTGTCTGACAGAGAAAATGAGGCAATGCCCCCTTTATACCATCGTGGTAGCAGATTTCACATTCAGACTCAGACACTGGGCCTGGTAGCTCCACAAGTTTACGTGGAGGAAGACACAGCAGACAGTAAAGCTGGATTCAGATATTGGCTCTGAATTGAGGTTATAAAACTTTGAGGAAAATATTTTGGCATTTTTTTATTCCTCAGTTTCCTTATTTGTAAAACGGAAATAATACTTAGGTTGTTTCACCACGTTGTTGGAATTGGTGGTATAAGATATAGTATTCATGCTAAAAGCAAATCTAAAAAAAGTTACAATATTTTCATTTCATTTATTATATGGGGAGCTTTTTAGTTATGTAATGAAGAGAAGATCACATGGGTAGAAAGCAGATAATGAAATGTGCCACTGATTTCTCTCTCCCTACAACCTTCCCCTTCCCCACCATCCTTTGTTAAATTTAAAAGGTGGAAAGTGATACATTATCTTCCAGTTTTTATAATAGCCTCAAAGGGGGGATGAGGTAGGCAGTATTGTTCTCACTATTTAGTGGAATATAGCCATTGGAAGAAATTAGTGAGCTCTGTTCAGACTCTCCCAGACAGACATGGCTTCCCTAAATCATACTCAGAGTTGATAACTAGGAATTGTCATCACAGAAAGCCCTGTCAAAAGAATCATACTATTAACTTACCAACTAGTACATTTAAGATCCATGTGCTTTGGAATGCCGATTATTCAGGCAGCAAAAGGATGCAGTCTGTCTTATCCAGGTCCCTTATGTTGGTAAAGTCAAGGAAGATTAGTGACTTTTAACCATTAGAGGGAGGGAGAAAGCAGTTTATGTTTCATGTTTATTTCCTTCGGCATTCAGTCTTTTCATGGAAACTTCTGTGACATTACTGAGGTATCTATGACAAGCAAATAAAGGCAAAATCCACCTTTGCCCCTTCTGTGGTGTATTAAAAATAAAGTTGTTAAGCCTTAGAGAATAGGCTTAACAATGTATCATAGAAGGCATGATAGCCTTCTATGGGGATAGAGGGTGGGCTAGTGTTTTTTATTTGGAGGGGGCACATGCGGGGATATTATCATTTATTTCTTAATTCCTCCCTCACTTTGTATATTGATTGATTTCCATGAAATGTAAGGAGAGGGAAAGCAAAGGTAATATGGTTGGGGGCAGTTGAAGTACTTTCACTGCCCTCTCCATCACCAATTATTTGCAGCAACTTTTAAAGTAACTAGGTTCTACCAAGTAAACAAATACATCTAACATTTCACTGATCTAAAATCTATTGTCATTCTTTGGTCTTCAAATAATAACCACAGTTATAATTTTATTTAAACATCAAGGCTTCGTTTTCCCTTTAATTTTAGATTTAATTTTAATTTTAGGGAATTGTACCTTGGTTCTGAGTAAGGGGGATGGGGAAGACGTGTAATCTCTAGGTGAAGAAATTACATCTTCTTCCCTAACAGGATTGAAGGCATTGGAAAGCAGGCAGAAAAGGTTTGCATTGTGGATATCTATATCCTATCTTGCCAAAGGATAAATAAAGGGCATTCATTCATTTATCAGCTTTCAAGCTGCCACCCTCTTCTCCCTCTTCCCCAGCCCCCACCTCTCCTGGAAAATGAGAAGAGGGAGGTTCTGATTATTTTTGCCTATTTCTAGCCGAGCTAGGCATGAACAATTAAATTTAGGGCTTCCCTGTGGTCTGTGAATAACAGTGCACAGTGCTAACCATCAGGGCACAAAGGCAGACAACAAAAAAGGCCTTTTTTAAAAAAAATTTTTGTTTACCCTTCAGGACACTGTTTACCTTATCACTGAAGGGGAAGTTATCATCTCATCCCTTTTGGAAACTGTACTGGGTTGTTTCTGTAGCTCCAGGTCTCGGACTGTCCAGTGATAAAGTGGGCATGACAGCCTGGGGTTAGGAAATTCACATAGGGAGCTATTGCACTCTCCAATTCTCTCTCTCTCTCTCTCTCTCTCTCTCTCTCTCTCTCTCTCTGTCTCTTTCTTCTTCCCTGACTCCCCCTTGATTTTTCTGTCAAGCCATTTTCTCCCTTTCTTTCAACCAGAATGATTTTGCCCCTTTTTTCTTTCTCCCTAAATTTACTTCACAGCAGATTGTCTTGTAGTAAATCACCAAAAACCCAAATAGCACTAAAGCATTCTGATACAACATTAGCATTTGCTTAACAAGCTCAAGATAAACATTAAACAAAGAACTGCATTTCTTTATTAGAGGCTGCAAGATACATAATCCATGAGCACAAGAAACATGGGACCCAGTGGATATGCAGATGTGTGTTATTTCATTGGCGCTGGGCGGCCTTGTTAGAAAAGGTTTTCATCTGAAGGCTTGGGGGTGGATAGTTGACTGTCCCTGGTGGGGCTGTAACTAGATACAGAGACTGTTGCAGGCTAGGCTGGGCTCCCTGGTGGATGTGCTGATTGGACAGCCTGAGGAAAACTTGGGAAGCATCAGGAAGTGAACTCAATCACCTTGGGGATGATAGGGTAGAACCAGATGAAGGCATTTGACTTCTTTTGTAACTCCCACTAAGGACAGATTGCCAGTGCGATCCAACCTCCATAACTGCAAATCAGGCCCTTTCCCCTATGCCGATTTCATTAGAATGGCCAGCATGGTGCAAAGAGGAAAAAAAAAAAAGGTTAGACACAGTAATTTTACAGGCAGGCGGGTACAAAAAAAATCTGCATAATTAAGCAGTCAAGGCTGCTAATAGGGGAGTTTATATGCTCTGGGACCAGGCAAGGGCAGCACATATGGATATAGCACTGGATATTAAATCTACGGCATGCAGACTTACTTCAGGGCCCTTAGAGAAAAGGCTAATTATAGAGAGAGGAATTGTGTTTACTGGTCTGTCTTGGGCAAAGATGGTGAAAGAAGTGCAACCAAGTTTTGCAGTTAGACATGAACAGGCTGTTAATAGAGATATCAAAATATGTGCTTGTGGTTGTTTGCTATCTAATCAACAGGAAATTATAGATTCAGAGAGACCCACCCCCACCCCCATCCCCACCCCCACCTTCAAGTAAAGGCAAAACCTATAGAGCAGCAGAAGTGCAAGCATATTGTCAAAATACACAAGATGTGAATATGTTCATTATTCAGTTGCTACAATTTAATCTCAGCCATGCACTTTATCATCAATAAATTATATTTAGCAGTTTATCTTGGTTTAGTTATTTCTATTTTAAAATGTCAGTGCTTCTGGGTATAAACTCAAAGTCAGCATTTAAATATAAATGGGTGTTCTGAATGGAAGTTTCAGAGGGCAGGGCTGAGCATTTGGAGAAAGAGTATGTTTATGTAACCGGCCCCCCAATGAGGTAGATATTAACATTTTATAATGCTGATCAAAGGTAAAGAGAAGACCCCCACTCACCACCCCAAGGGCTTCTCAGCCAAGGGCTCCCTAATAAATGTCTTACACAGCTGCTGGGATGAATTCTTCAGATTATTAGAGATTTATTTCTTGTATCTTTCATTCATTCATTTGTTTATGAATTGATCTATGAATGGAAGATGTTTATAAGAAATAGCAACCTCCCTCCCCAACCATATTCTCCATCATTTAAGGGAGGGGCCTTTGCAATTTCTTTTCCAAAGAAGGGGGGGGTTGACTGAATGTTGTATATGTACCAAGACAAACATGGAGTTTCCAGGGAGCATGGTCTCATGCATTTTCCATTTGATGAGTTATAGTCTGGAGCCTTTTGTCCTTTAGGTTTGCTTTCCATGTGTTTCTTCTAGGATAGCCTAATTGTAGATAGGCTCAGTCCATTTGCAAACCCAATCTGCATTCCATTACTGTCCCCACAATAGGAGGGACAGAGTAGAATCCCATCCTCTCATCACTAGATGCACTAAAACCTCAGGCTTACAAAAGCAAACAACATCTGAGCAACCAGATATCGGGTCAGGTTTTTCTAACATCTGTGCTTCTCTTAGAGGCAGGGATTTCAGTGCTAATGAGAGACCGCAGTCTATGCCCTAGAAGAATACAGTTGTGAAGGCTAATGATCAGGCAGTCAGTCCTTTATGCAAAGGGAAAGAGTCTTTGTGTCAGGAAGAGTTCTGCCCACCCTATCCTTAGAGGACCCCATGTCTTCTGCACAGGGTTCCCCAGCTGACCCCCTGGTGTTAGTTGCACTGAGAACAGCCGGTCAAGTCTTACAGCAGGTGGTTAGCAGTACTAGATTGTTAAGGAGCTAGAGTGGTGCAAATCCTCAACAGAAAGATGAGTTTTAATATTTTCCTTTGAAAAAATAGATATATTACACAATATTTTTAAAAAACCCTCTCCTATTCTTTACTTATCCTACCCTCTCTCTACCTCCAATAACAGATGAGATAATTAACTTTTGTATCACTCATCCCCAGAATGTCCTAACTATGAATTCCAGGAATCATCTATCTGACATATGGGGTTTAATAAAGAAGTCCGTTGTAAGGAAAGAGAACCTCTAATTTCAGGGAGAATCATTGGCAATGTATGGATTACATGAAATAAGGTGGAATAACAACTTTTTTTGTCAGGATCTTTCCCTTAATCTTTAAGTTGCATGTTGTTTCTGCCCCCTCCCCTTTCTTTATTAATTACCTGTTTTATAATCTAGGGGCATATCGCAAAATAAAGCCAAGGGTAACGACTGATAGGGAAGCAAGTAAAAGAGTCAGTCTAGCAACCTGCTGCAAAGGAGTGATGCTGAATCTCTCCAGTGAGACAAAAGAATACTGCTGGGGTTCTCTTTGTCATTGAGTTCAATGTAGAGCCAAAAGGGCAGCACTACCCTCTAGGAAATTATCATGGCTAGGGTAGGCATTGATACAGAGTGGTAAGATGAGCTTACTCTTAGTTGAACTTGAATTTTATAGAATTGAGTCAAGCTCAGTTTGTAGGATTGAGAGGCCATGCCATATTTAGAACTTAGGGTTCATACTGTGGAATTATGATTTTATACTAATCAGCATGATATGCACACACATCATATCAATATTGATTAATATAAAAATCATAATTCCATACTTCTAGGCCCAAATCAGGTTTTAAATTAGGTCTACCTCCTCATTTCTATGAAGGAAGGAGGGAAAGAACTGGGCCAGTACCCTTTTAGAAAGCATACTCTGTCTATTCTCTGTCTTTCAAATATGCCACCAGCTTTCCTGCATCTCTTGCTTTTACTCACAAGATTCCTTACTCCTGGACCTTGTCTTCTTCGCTCGTTAAATTCTTAACCATCCTTTAGAGCCTGACAAATAGTGTGCTATCCTGGAGCCTTCCCTGATCTTCCCCTCAGACCTTCCACTTCAGAATAAACATAGCAACATTATGTTTTGCAGTAGAGTATTTTGCATTTATTATGCCATAGGAATCAGTTATCTGTTGTGGAGTCTCATTTTCCTACTAGGCTGCAATTTGTGAGCTTTATCTTATCCAGTTTGTGTTTTCTCTCCCAGCACCTAATACAGTACTTTGCACACAGTAGATACTTACTAAATGCTCATTGAATGGGGTAAATGAATGCATGAATCCCCTAGAAGTTTCAGGAACTTTATAATGCTAGACTCTCTATTTTGTTATTCTTTGGTCAGATTGTGTCAAGGAAAAGTTATTCAATATCACTGAATAAAAACATACATCAGTTGTAATATTCAACAATAGCAGTAGCCTCCAAAATTAAATTTTATTGTTACCTTCCCTTACTGTTCCTACCCTGTCTTTTTTTGGTATGAACTAGAAAAGTGTTTCATTCCTCTCCTCTTTTCTCTCTCTTCTCCCTGAACCCCTCATCTCTATATTCTTCTCTATCCAGCTCTCTCATCATTGCCTAAGGGAAGAAACCACTATAGGGACTGGATTAGCAATTGGTAATGGCATAGCAGAGACAAATAGAGTCTACTGGGAGGAGACCTAATCTTTTTATTGAGAATTTTCAGAGGGTAGATGCAAAGCACTCCTTCAGAGGAGCTAAAAGATTCTGGTGAAGGTTATCTGACAAATTGTTGTCCACACCAGAATTTTCTGTCACTTCTAAGTTCTACCCCCTCCCTCCCCATGCAAATGTCTCTGAACTCATTTTCCCTACAGTCCCAACCAGCCATTTACCAGAAGAGCATTCTCCATTTAAAAGCTGGACTCCCTGGCCAGCCTTTCTACCCTTACCGCCCTTACCTATTTTACTAGTCCCATCACCTTTTACCATCAGTTGCTGGGGCACTGCCACAGAGGAGGGAGTTTTCAGAAGTGGGTGATTTACCAGCATAAATATCTTGAGAATATTGTTTTTGAAGTAACTTTATAGTTACCATATGTCTGGATTTTCTCATAAATGTCTGGGTTAAGTTAAAAACTTAACAAAACTTCTGATTGTACCCAAATAAGTCCCATTTGTTCCAAAACCCAGCCAAAGTTGCTGACAATGCTGATGATCCTTGAGGTTCCTGGGAGCAAAGAGAAGTCAGAAAGTCATTGTTCTACCTCTTTCAACCTCCTCCTTCTCTTCCTTGAATGACCCAAAAGATTCTGCTGCACAATCCCAGCATAAGGAGCTGGCCACTCCCAAGTTAGCAGGACCTCTCCCTTCTCTAGCTCTTAGAGCTAGAGGCCTTGAACTGTCATTGGGGTGGTTTTTTGTGGTTTGATTTACTGGAAGAATAAAATAATTTATGGAGGAAGAAATAAAGTTTTCCTTTTCTCCACTATAGTTCCTATAAAAGCCAAGGTCCTTACCTATGATTTCATTGCCAGTCTAAGTGACTCATGACGTATGATCTCCTTTTCTCTCCTCCTCCCTCTCTTCTTCTTGACCAGGCTGACGTGAGAAACAAAAATGGTAGATATAAAGGACAGTTAAAAGAAAGAAATCGTTGAATGATTGCTTCAAAGACAGATAAATGATTATGCTATATAGGAAACTTTTTGGAAAATGATACAAATATTGTTTTCTTTTAGTTCGAGAAAAACTAAGGGTGTGAATAGTGATGGAAGAACCAAGCTATGACATTTTTGCAATGCAAAGCAAAAGACCCAGTCCTGCTTAGTAGTTCTGTCTCCTCCATGAAGCATCTACTGATCTCTCTAGCAGAGAATATTATCTCTCTCCTCAACTTCTGCTAGAGTGCTTTGTCCAGGTCATTGTCCTAACCACTCCCTACCTTGTATTATACTGATCTGTGTGCGTGTCATTTTTCTCTCTTTAAACACCTCATCTCCTTGAGAACAGTGGTTATTTTGTTGTTGGCTTTGTGAGCAAGACAGGTGCCATGCCTATCGGATCATAGTCATAGATTTAGAGCAAGAAGAGACCTTATAGGCCGCCAAGTCCAATTCCCTCATTTTACAAATGAAGGAATTAAAGCCCACAGGGCTTAATTTATTTGCCTAGGGGTACACTGCTACTAAGTATGTGAAACAGTATATGAACCCAGGTCTTCCCAACTCCAAGGTCACAATGCTAGCCACAATGATGTCCTGTTGTGTCTCTCTAGCTTGACAGATGTTTGCTGAATTGAATTAAATCACATACCACATCCACCAGGAAATGTTCCTCCCTCCCAGGAAGCAATGTTAGGGGCAGTAAAAAATGAACAGATCTCCATCCAGTGATGGCTGGAACTCAGAGAGCTTGTCTTACCTCATACACTTATCTCAGTATGTTGCAAAATGGGTAGCTGACTATTGGATTTTGGAGTTCTACTCAGTACAAAACTGTAAGCAAGGAGTAAATGTGTTTAATTGCATTTGTGACCTGTTTCTGTGTCAGTTTAGGAGGGCAAAGATGGTAAGAGAGAGCATAGAGTAGATGTATTTTTCTGCCAGAGTGGAACTTTACAATTGTACCAGGGGACCTTTTTGTAATGTTTGTAATGTGCTGCTATTGTGATTTAGGAAAGAAAAATGCTACTGCTGGGCTTTATTTTCAGCAGATTTTTTTTTTAAACATCAATTAATGCAATCAAACATAGTACAGGGAAATCTAACTTTTTATTTACATTTCTGGGGGCCAGGAAAGGTTTGTTTGTTTTTGTTAACTCCAATCATTTGAACAGCACACTATATGGTTTCCTTGGTATTTTCTAAATCGACCCAGTAAGTTATGTTCAACAGATTATGTGAGCCTCTCCACATGACAAGGAGGAGAACACAGCTTCACAACTGGTACAATTTGTTGGAAAATAAATGCCTCTGCCTTGTTGTTCCACAGAGTTTAAAAATATTTACTTTTTGGTTGTTTGTTTTAACAGATTTAGCTAATAAAGAGAATTGTATTGGTTTCCATACATAAATCTTAGAGAAGCCGGAATTTTTTCTTACTTGTGTGAATCAGTCAGAATTTTGATTGCCAAGGTTTTGACTGAAGATTGGGGTTTTCTAGAACAATAATCCCCAAAATTTAGTATCGTATTTTCCTTATTAAAGCCGTAGGAGGATCTAAAATAAAACCACAAAAGTTACTTGCAAAGAGTCAAAGCTGAATTCCGTTTCTCTTCATTTTTTTTCCCTTTGTAGCTGTTTACTGAATTGAGGCAAATCTTGTAAAGTTAGTGTACAGTGAGGATGTCTTGGCAGTTGCTGCCATCTTTCCCAATTACATAGTTTGGGTTTCTCAGAAATGGTAACTCGATGGCAACTTCAGGCTGAAAATTGATCACCTAGCCCAGATTTCATTCAGATGTTGCTTATCACTTGTGCTGTTAAGAATTTGGGTTCTAGTACCACCTTTGCCACTTATTAGCCATGACCTTTAAGTTATTGAACCTCTCTGAATTGCCATTTTATTTTCAAAATGAGTCTATATGCCCTACTTACCTCACAGTTTCATTGGAAAGATCAAAGAGAATATGTTAGTAAAAGTACTTTACAAAGTATTACATATTACACAGATTTAAGCTATTTACCAGCATCATCATTATTATTAAAAGAAAGAGAATGGAAAACCTGAACAAATTAATAGTCTTAGCAATGATCAGAGCTTCCTTAATACCTTAATATGGACTTGAAGCCAAGGGGACTTTGAGAGACAGAGAAAGAGAGATTGAAGACAGGTGGAAGAGGAAGAAAGAAAGATTGGAAAGGGGAGAAGAAAAGAGAGACTTGAATTATATAGACTCTTAATTCAGCCCCTAGTTCTTCAAACTTGCCCTGGCTCAGGCATGCAATATGGGTTGGTGTAAACTGCAGCTGATGAGGTAATATCTAGGCATAACTGGGTGAGTTAAGGCCACAGTGACAACTCATACTTGGAATTTCCCTGCTGTTATCACTTTAAGACAGACCTTGGCAATTCTGTAAAGCATGCAATAATGTGAAAGGGAAGATTCCTAGAAGAATGACGAGGAGTTATGTACCCAGATCATGGTGCCAAGCGAGTTTTGCACATTCATCAATTTGGGATAGTTGTATGTTCTATTATTTAATTCTAGCCAAATACCTTAGATTTCATTATTTTGGTAGATTGTAATTTTTTAAAAGTGATTGTGGCTGTATGCTTGCCATCTTGGGGTGGGGGGAGGTAGGGGATAGATGGGGAGAAATTTTGTAACTTGAAATCTTGTGGGGATGAATGTTGAAAATGAAAAATAAATAAATAAATGAAAAAATAAAAGAATTATTATGGCCAGTATTCAATTAAGGACATCATCCCTTCCTATTCAAGGTCTTTTTTTTTTTTAGTAGAACTGGTTGTTTCTTCTGTATGACTTTTTAAGGAATAATAAAATTGAAAACAAACATAAATAGGTAATCATTATTATTTCTTTCTTACTGGAGAGCCGCAGGGCTAAAGCTACTTTGCACATAACATTTCATACAAATGTATTCCTCGTGGGGATTCTTTAAAATATCAACAGAAGTATAAAAGACAGGACATAGTGGTTAGAGAGCAAGCCTTGGGAGTAAGGAATATGGTGGGTCAAAGTCTTGCTTTTATTAAACTTGCCTTTGCCTTGCTGTGTGAACTCAGGCAAGTAACAACCTCTCAGGGCCCCAGGAAACTCTAAACTCCAAGATTATAAATTGTAGAATAGCTGCTGATGTGTGTTGGTAGGTAGTTCTTCACAAGTGGGAATCTCCCCAATTAAATCACCAACCTCCGTCCCCACTGCCCCTGAAAAGCAAACAAACAAAACCCACATGTGTGTAATCATAAAAGGTCTGTATCACTTTGAGAAACATCAGCTCCATGTGCTGTCACTCTACTTTCCTTTGTTTTAATTTCTTAAACTACTTTTCTTTGGTTTGTTAAGAGTCAGAACTGGTTGCCTTCCGTTCTTCTGATCAATGTAAATTCTCCTCCTATCTAACACAATATACCACCCCACAGAGTTATGTCAAGTGGTCTACATTAGTCTTACAGTCACATGATCTGGGGTCTAGAAGTAGCTCTTCCATTACCAAGCTGTGTGATCATTTCACTTAACTTATCTGGGCCTCAGTTTCTGGACCTATAAAATGAGGAGATTGGACCAGATGGTCTCCATGGGCTGAAATTCTTTGATTCTAGGAAGTCTTAAAAATCTTCATGCTAATCTCTGCCCTTCAGAAGTAAAATCTGATTAGTATTTTTTTTACATAGAATTTTTTTTTAAACAGTAACCATAGGAAGTCAACTTTATAGCTAAAATACATATTCTTTTCTTTGCCACCACCAACAAAAAACTAACAGGTAGCCTGAATGTGACTGTTGCTCTTGGAAAGTGTGTAATAAAAATAGCAATTTATATATAAGACTTAGAAATCTGCAATGTCTCTTTCTCACTATGACCCTGTAAGATATGTAGTATATGCATTCCAGATTTTATAAATGAGGAAATTTACACAGCTAAGTATATATCTGAGGAGAAATTCAAATGTAGTTCTCCTAACTCCCCAAACTAAGGTTCTGTCCATTCAGCTGCACTGTCTTTCAGTCAAGAACAGGGACACCTTGGGATTCTACATTAATGTTTCTTTACAATACTGTTTTTGTAAGTGATGCAGGGGGAAAGCAGCTAGCATTTATGGGGTAACTACTATATGCCAGGTTCTGTGCTAAGTACTTTACAAACATATTTAATCCTTACAACAACCTGGTGAGGCAGATGCTACTTCTGTCTCTGTTTTACATTTGAAGAAACCGAGACAGACAGAGGTTAAGTGACTTGCCAGTGCCTCACAGCCAGTAAGTGACAGAGGCCAAACTTGAGCTCAAGTTTTCATGATTCCAGGACCAGTTTTCTATTTATTCTATTACCTAGATGTCTTCTTTATATACTGGAAAGAACTGTGGATTTGGCTTCAGAGGATTTGAGTTTGAATCTCAGCTCTGGTATTTATTATCTGTGTGACCTAGTACAAGTCAATTCACTTCTCTCCATTTCAGTTTCCAGATCTTTAATATGAAGGAATTTGGATTCGATGCAATCCTTGCACATCTAGAACTAAAAGCAACGTACACAGTGTATGTGAGGGTGGGAGTGGAGGTGGGGGTGAGCTGTTGATATAGGGCCTTTTTATAAATATGATTATGAATACTGATGAACACTTGACTTTGTTTTAATAGTTTCTTCTTTCACTAGGAAATATGACACATCTTCATTATATTGCTGAAATATATGATATATAAAATTTGAAATAGAGTCTTAAGTAAATTGGTTCAGGTTTTGGGCAAATTGTTATAAATTTCAGGCATTAAACATTTATTGTGCCCAAAGTATCTTTATAATTTGGCATTCTAGCCTTAGAAATGATTTATAGTTTTGCAGAAGGTAAAACATGGAATAAATGACAAAGAGTCATTCTCTTCAATTTTTGTATTTTGTTCTTCCTTAAACAAAATACTTGTCTAACTGACTCCTGGTTTTTATCAGGCCCATTTATCATCTTTGATTTTCTGTTTTGAATGGGGTGGGGGGACACCCAGAAACATCAATGCCTGCCCACTTCAATCCTAAGCAAGATTGTAATGAGTATAAAGATCTTCCATACAAAACATGCACCTTTTGTTGTGTTTTCTCACGTGTGATGCTGAATCATTCTCTAGTACTGCTTCCTATTGGCAGCAAGCAGGGATAGATGGATAGAGATGGCCTTGTGGTGATAAACTCAATGCCCTCCCTATCCATCCCAGCGTGTAATGTTTGTATTAATTGGCCTGCCCAGAATGTCTCCTAAGAAGGAAACATACCTGGCTCAATTTTTTTTTTCTTCCAATTTCAGGTTACCCTAGTGGTTACCTCTCTGATAAGTTTGGAATTTCTGGAGCAGTTAATGTGTTTTCCCAAATGTCTGACTCACCACAGTACGGTGTGGTTGGCTTCATCACAAGCACAGATAAGTTTTCTGTCTCTTAGGGAGACCAAGAATCAGACTTTTTTCTTTCCCTTTTTTTAAGCACCTAAAATTAATCCCCTAGGGTCAAAAGCATGAGCCCAGCATCCACCTGGTTCCACGGAATGCATTTAACCAAAGAAGGGGGTTATTGCAATTCATTGAAAGAAAGCCTGTGAGCCTTGCTGGCTGGAAACTCCTCCTTCATTGCCAGCCATGTACTGTGTAACACCATGGTTGGATTAGCTGTCCAAATCAAGGGCTGAGCACAGCATAAGGTTTCAAGAACTTGTGAAATACCTGCAATGGGGGTGGTAGGGGGGAAGGTCCCTGTAGAGATCTGCTACTGAAGGGATGCTTTCCTAATAGCTGAGGGAGGTTAGGATGACAGCTGTCCCTGGATCACAGAGGTTCCAGAGCATTGGTTCTCAGGGAGAAAAGAGGCAGGGGATTTAGAAACCAACCTCGCATGCCAATAGGGGGAATAAATGAAAAGACAACTTTTGTTTTCTTTAAACTCTTAACTCACATAATAAAATAATGAAAAAACAAAGTGGAAAAAAAACTGTAAGTGAAGATTTTGAATGGCAATATTATGGATGTAGTAGAAGGAACATGAGTCCATGAATCTGGAAGCCTAGGTTCTAATCCTATCTCTCAGACTAATTAGTTGTATCGCCTTGGGCCAATCCCTCACCTCTCTAGACCTCTCTTTCCTCATGAATAAAGTGACTAGGGTGGATTAGAAGATCTCCAAGGTCCCTTTGAGCCCTAAAATTCTGTGACTTGATAGAAGCCAAGATGACTCCTTTTTCCCTTGAAATATTTCCCCTTGACATATCTCCATTTTTTTCCCTTCTGCATTTTAAATTAAAAAGAAAAACACTGTGGGATCTTTGAAAACATTTAACTCAACAAATGCCATTTTGTAAGGTATTATTAGAGTATTTCTCAGTAAAAGAGTAACGCACATAGCGGTCAGCCAAATCTCTTGTGCTATTGCAGTCATGTTTCTCATATCATATTTCAGATTTCCTCCGAGCATTAGAAGTGTTATTTGGTTTTGGAGTGATGTTAATCACCATATAGTAGTTTTATGTTATCCTCCATTTTTCTTTGAGTCTAAAAGCTTAATCCAAAACATACAAAGAAAGATGAGACAGGACATGGGCTCATACGTTGTACATTTATTTTTCTCTTAACTGTGTTGTTGCAATTTTTTCCTCTGCTAATATATTTTGACACCTTATAGTTGTAACCTGCTGTTCTCTTTAATTGCTTATTGTTATTAATTATATAGCAGTAACATAGTTGGCTGCTTGAGCCACTTGGCTGTAAAAAACTGCATTTATCATTATTGCCATTGGAGCTACAGAAATTTGCCAGCATTCTGTCCAGAGATGAATGTTTCTGAGCTTACATCCAGTAAAATTTTGAGCATGGGTCCAATCCTTAAGCTTTTCCATTCTGCTGCTACTATTTGCCTTCTCTGCTTTGTGGGTCTCTCCTTTTCTCATCTTTTTTTGCCCCTTTCTCATTAATAACTAGCTTTAAAAAATTTCTTTCTCCTCCTTTCTAACCTCTTGTTTTTCTTAAACTTCATGTATTCTTCCCATTGCTCTCACTTTCCCCTTCAACAGCTTTGCCAAATCCCCTTTCTTTCCTTCACTCTTCTTTATTTTCTGTGGATATTCTTTATCTATAGTTCTTTATCATTTCATTCTATCTCATCATACTGATTAGATTTTATGTTTTCTAACTTGCAAGGGGAATGGATCTTGAAAACTATCTCCATAGTCAATTGAGGCTATAAAACTTGCAAGGTATGAATAAAAATAGGATAGAATCATTCAGATTCTCAAATTCCATATTCTTCAGAGTCTCTAATCTACTGAATGCTGTTTATTAATGAGTTTGGGTTATCTTTATAAAACAAACAAACAAAAAACAAAGCCCAAACAAAAGACAACCCAAAGTGGATCTCATGCCAAAAAACCCGTCACTCCAGGAACCAGAGCATCCTGGCCACAGCCCCCGCCAGCACTACAGCAAGGACATAACATTAAATTCACTCTAGTTAAGCCACCTTAAATGGAGCTTCCTTGAACCTTCCTAAATAAAACTAGTGACCTTAATTACAATCAAGCAATTTAGAGGTTATGGAGTTCTAACTAGTACTATAGTATATCACTTTAATAATGCACAGGAAATATCCTCTTAACGGGTAGCTTCATTTGGTTAGAACAAAGAATTCTAGTTTAAAAACACATTTCTAATAACATTTTTTAGAATTCTTTCATCTATTTATTTATTATTTCATCTATTGTGCCACTTTTTTCCTTCCCTCCAAAGGCTAAAGTCATTTCAATTGAACCAGAAAAAAAGTGAAATATTTATAATTAGGTAGTGTTTTAATTTGTGCGTGATCAGCATGTATTAAAAAAAAAAATTCTCCATGGTTAAAACAAAGCAACTAAGTCTAAGGTTACCCCTAGAAATTTTGGGTAGTCTTTTTGTATGCTTTGGGATTTTTTGTAGGGGTGGGGGGGTTGTTTGTTTCGTTTTTCCCTAGCCATCCTAGATGTATTCTGAGCTTCAGTTCTGAACCACAATTCCAAATACTTTTCTTTGCTTCAGAACATGTCATCTGTGTATCAATAATTTAAGTTTCTTAGGGGTTGAAGTAGATGACTTCTGAGGCCCTTTCCAACTTTCTGAGTCTATAAGTCTACAATGGTTCTTATAAATAGCATTACGCCTAGAGATCCCCACCCAGCTTCTCCTATCATTAAACCTGAGGGCATTCCAGGCTTATGTCTTGTGAAAGTCCATGCAGGTGAACCATATTCCATTTCTTTGTTTTTATTTCATTCTAAAGCAGAGAAGCAGCCAGCAAGCAGTGCTTTACAGCCTTTCAGTATTTGGAGACTTTCTCCTAAGACAAGTGGCTTTGTGCCAGAAAAATAAGGGAAGAACAAAAAAAAAAAAAAAAAAAAGGAAAGGCCTTGACCCTTGGTCTACAACTCAGAACAACCACAACAAAAAACACCTGATGAGAGTTGTGTATAGTATATAGTGCCAATTGCTAGTCTACTGCTGTGTGGAATTAATATTGACTATTCGACTGTCTCAGCTCTGTGAGATGCTTTCCCAGCAGACCTAACTTTAGAACCGGTTGCATTTGGTTTATGCTGCATGAAATATCCTCTTTCCATTTGACCAATTTGTGTTTTTTTTGTGCAGTACTCGAAGGTAGCTATACCTGTACTTCCACCAGTGCCGGAAGTCCCAGACGTGGGGGCATTAATAGTAGGTATTTACCATCAAACTAGAGAAAAAGTCATCTGTCCAAATCAAAAGCATGAAAAGTACAGACTTCTGACATGACTTTCTGGAAGGGAAATCATTTAAATTACAAGTATAGTTACTGTCACATGTTGTACACAAGTTCTAATAATTTGGGCAGATCTGGGATTTCAGCATATTCACAGACACATGCACAACTTTGGTTTTTTACGTTGTATTTTACATTTACTTTGGATGCAGAACACATTGTTTGTGTTCACATGATGAGACAATATGCTGATAACCTTATTTTGGTCAGATCCAAGCTGGCCCAGGAAGCAGTTCTTTTGTATCTGCCGTTAGAGCTTACGTTTGTGCCAGTTCTTTTGGGCTCATTTCAGTTGTGCTAAAATGAAGCTTAATGATTAAATTGGTTACATAACAATATGCATTACATATCTGAGTCTTGGTGCATGGGTGATATACAACCTTCTTTCCAAACAACTGGCAAGATCATAGAATTTTAATTTAGTTTTTATCACTTAGATGAAAGGCAGCATGGCATAGGGGATAGGGAACCAGTCCTAGGAAGACCTAGTTTCAAGGTCTGCCTCTGATATATACTGGCTTTGTGATCCTGCATAATTCATTTACTTTCATAATGCTCCAGGCTAGTCTCTTGACTATAAGTTTCAGAGAAGGTGCTAACCTGCATGAGTAGAGGAAGTTTCCTCACCAGGGTGATTCTTAGACTAATGAAACCACAGGTCCTACTCTTATCCATATCCCTTTAATCTTAGCACCATCACTTTCTTGGAGGGCAAGACCTCAGGAGTAGCAAATTATGTATGTCCCATAAATTGGTGGATAATCCCATTGCTCATTTCTTTAACACTCTCTTAGTAGTCAAAGGCCTTTGCCTCCCTCCTCTCCTATCAACCACTGTTATTCAGTAGACAGAGCATCCACTATTTTTAAATCTTGCCTTATTCAATTAAAACATGCTATTTTTCAAAGCTATACTCCAAAATCTAATTTGTTAGTTAAAGCTAAAGGAATTATTATTATTATTATTGTTGTTATTGTTATTATTATTCCTGCATTAAGAAATTCTATTTTAGCAGAAATTAGAGCAGTATCAAGGTTCACATGGTGAAAGGACTTTACTACATGTAGCCAATGTCAGTGCAGCCAAGCAAAAATGTGAACAGTTGTTGAATTGAAATGCATCCTTTACTTTAGACAGAAATACATTGAAGCTGAAGATGTAGGAGAGTGGCTTTTCCTCACAAGGAGATCTAATTTTTTAAACTGCCTCTAGAGAAATAAATCTCTGCTTTAGTTGGGTTCTATCCCATTAAGAGCCTCTGTACCTCCACTGAGCAACCCTCCTCTACTTGGTGATTTTCTTTCCATGGGGCAGCGCCCAGAATTGAACTTTCCTTTAAACAGAGGGAAATTTGTAACTGTCATGGGGAATGAAAGAGAGAATATGGGAGTGTGTGATATTGTAGGTAATGGTTCTGTCATGGGACCATAGGACCCATAGCTGGGTGGGATATTAGAGATCACTGAGTTTACTATCATCATCTTACATATGGAGAAACTGAGGTCTGACTTACAGGTGAGTCAGGGTCACTCAGCTCTTAAGTAGCAAAGCAGAAATCCAAACACAGATTCTCTGACTTCAGATACAGTGCACTTTCCACCACAGAGTCAAAGATGGGACTTTGGGAGTGAAGACAAAGGGAGCGAAGCATCACTTCAAGATGAATACTATTTGCTGACTTGACATTTTTGTCAGAGCCTTAGATTTAAAACTGCTCTAGATTTGAATTAAAAGTTTGGGGTAGGGGTAGGGTGCAGAATGGAAGAAGAAAGAGTTGTTTACATCTTCAGCAGACCCAGAGGATATCTTTATCTTGCCTCTTCATTCCACCTGCCATCTTTATGCTCCTCCTTCCTGAAGTCTGTTGGTCACCCACATTGAAGAGCAATCTAATTTTTTATGAATAATATTCTAGTGTTCTCTTTCAAAAAAGAAGAAATAAAAAGAGATCCTCTAGTAAGTATTCTATACAACCAGTAGCAGCCATCAAGGAATTGGATGATATTGCATCTAAGAGAAACTAAAATCCCACATCCTGATTCTCCCATCCTTACCCACCTGGACCTCCCACTAGCTTCCAAGCTGCTGATGTTTATGGGGCTCTAGGCAGCCCCCAGGCTCTTTTAAATCTGCTGGGTACAGTGCAGGCTACCCCAGTTGAATCATTTTCTACCCAAGCCCTGCTGATAGTGAGAAGTCCAAAGCAGGAAATTATAGTGTCACTATTAGAACCTTTGAATTAAAGAAGAAAAAAAGACTCAAAGCAGTTAGTCCTTTGGTATATTGGCAACAGCAAAAACAACAAATTAAAAACAAAACAAAAAATAACAACAAAGTTAAACTCCAAAATGGTGGTTGAGATCAATTCTGACTTATACCTTCTCTAGCTCCCTGAAATAGAAGCTGAAGGAAGGTTTGATGGATAAAATGTCCCTTTTTTTTTTTTTTTTGGCTAGATCTAAGTGCTTCCAGTGCTGAGAGTATTGTTTTTAGAACCTGGTGTTCATTTGAATTGGGGATTACCAGCTCTCGTGGCAATGTTCTTATGTTCATATTTCATATCCTGCCACAGCCTATCTTAACATACAGTATTTCCTGTTTTCTGTGGTATAATCAGAAAAACTTGACAAACTAGAATGAAGTGTTAGTCTCAGTTTTCAGGCACCATCCATTTCCATATGTGATCTTTCAGAAGAATAAGTGCAGCACTTTTAAACAGGTGTGAAGGAAAGTTAGCATGCTACCCAGTACTCTCCAACCATTCTTTACTTTGGGGGCTGGAGAAATGCATCTCTTGTAGCAGGCTTCGAAATCTGAATGGAATTCTCCACTGGTAAATTAGCACCTTTCTGTGTTTATGTTGCAGTTGTGAAATATATGAAGTAGGCTCCTACAACAAGCTACAGTGGTAGGAATGCGGGAACCTAGAAGGAATTTGATGGTTGTGAACATGGCAAATTACGATTTCTCTCCCCCTGCTTTCTACGGTGAGCCATTGTAGCCGAGGGGTTAGTTTTGTCATCTGTGGCTTTTCTTTGTTGCTTCTCAGACCTCTGGCTTATAAATGTGTGCTCAGGAAATTAACTTAGGGAAGAAGAGAGAAGCAAAGTAGAAAGGGGAAAAGAAATTGGTTTAGGGCATAGTTTTCTTATGGAAAGGGAAAAAAAATACACAAAGCTAGAGTAGTACACTCTTTGTAACTGGAAAATTACAGCAACTGCAGGCCATCTGATTCCTGTGTTTGGATTCTGAGGGCAGAGTTTACTCCCACTCTGATCAGAGCTTTTAAGTATGGACCTTGCCACATGATGATTTACCAGGAGGGGTTTATATCTTTGGACCTTAGCCTATAGATTTATGCAGTGTAAGAGGCTGAAGGACCCTTCTGGACAGTCTCGGGGGTAACTGAGAGAAAGAGTCCTACTTATAAACCGTTACAAATTGGTCCTCTGTAATGGCTGTAGTGTTGATCAGACAATATAAGGGGGCCCCCAGTGGTTACTGGGATAACAGCTGCATGTAAGTCAACCACTGAACATTTGCTTGTAGCTGCACTAGGTTTTTTTGTTTTTATTGAAGGAAAAGGAGCATAAACATGGGACATACAGTCTGGAGGCTGCTTAAAGGGTTTCTCTTGTTTAAAGCTTATATTGAAATGTCAGTGTCTTCTGTTAAACTAACAATTGCCATGTTGAGCTTGTAACTTGAGTTGCGCGTGAACATCCAAATGGTAACAATTTTATCGGTTTTCCCAGCAATAAAAGTAGCAAATTAGCAGATGTGCAGGCCCAGGTTTCAGAAGTCAGAGGGGTAGAAATAATCTACCCCTTTTTAATTGGCTTTAGAAGAGAGTGGGCTTTTATTCTTACAGTTTCAAGTTTTATAGCTGACTCTCAAGCCTCCTACTAAGGTAATGGATTGCACCTCAATTACATTCTGCCTCTCTCCATTGAAACATTTAATATTTGAGTAAATATTTACATTACTATCAGCCTCTTCTATGTAGAATTGATTCCTGTTTACATTTATGTACAAATGTATCACCTGAGTGAGGATTAACAAACGGAAATAATTAACTTAGCTGAGATTTCTACATGCAGACAGTAAAATAATTTCTTAGTTATGTCAAAATCATCTTCTGTTATAGCTTAAAGTGGATACCATGGAAAGGCAGCTAAGACCTCCTGTTCATAATCTGCGGTAGTTGTATGGTTCTAGTTTCACTTATGTGGGTATTAAATCATAAGATCACAAGATTTTAGATTTCGTAGGAATTTTAGTGATCAAGTCCAATCCTTGCCCCCGTTTTTTGGATTATATATATAATTCTACACACGCACGCACACACACCTATACACAAAGATCTGTTCAGAGTACAACAGAAGATACTTTTGTCTTTGGTCTAGAAAAACACAAATTTATTTTGAAAAGTTAATTTCATTCTTTTCATTCATGTAATTTACTTGAACTGTAAATTCCCTTTTTCTCTCTCTTGCCAGTCGTTTTTATACCAGTTTGGTTAGAAGTTCTTAAAAATTGATATTCAAACCTAGGGGTTGTTATTGTTTTTCTTTTTTAATGGTTTTATAGGATTGTTTATTTCTTATATATAACTTTTATAGGGCTCCACCGACCTTCTTAATAGAATATCCTAATGGTTATTAAATGAATTGGTTCTGAATCTCACTTGAATAAACGAGTCAGACAATATTTTCAATTACTTTTAGCTACCCCCTTTCTAAAAAGTAGGTGATTATTTTGATTGAATTTTTAAAAGCTGTTAAGCACTTTTTATGAGAAGCATATGTGTGTATATCTATATATGTATATATGTGCATGTATGTATGTTTATGCATGTTCTTATGTAGATAGAGAAAAAGGAAAATTTCCAAAGTGTAAATAAAATGACTTCTTAGATTGGATTTTGATCCAATATTTCTTGTCAGTTTTACTTGAAAAAGGAGCTGTTGAATTTGTCACTAGGTGAAAATTTTTTTAATTAAAATTAAATTTGGTTCTAGGCCATAGTGCTTGTCTTAATGCATCTTGTTTGCTAAGCAAGAATAAGGTCAGACAAAAGCCAACATGAGAATAGAAAGAGTGACCAGACTTAACTAGATTTATTAAGATTTTTAGAAATCCTTAGGAAAAATTAGATGGCAGAGTAACCTCAGCTACTTCTAATAGGTGTCCAGAATGATATAGAATAATATAAATATTTCTGTCAAAGAAAACAGATTCTTTTTCTTATAGCTCATTTTCAAATATGAATGACCAGGCTTATCACACTTTCATCATGATAAATTTTTGAGGTCCCTCAAATTTAAAATTTTTTTCATTATACTTATAACTGGTGATACATGTTCCCTCATGATAGAAAAGTAGGGAAAAAGCAAAGAAAAGATAATAAATAGATGGATGTCAAAGATGCTTTCAAAGAACACCAGTGTTTTTTAAGAAACGAATATCAAAGACATTTTCACAGCATGCCCTTCAGTGGTTTTCATTATCAGAATTTGTGTGTGTGTGTGTGTGTGTGTGTGTGTGTTTGTACCATTTACTGTGTGAGGATCTATGTCTTTGTACTCTTATTTTCAGATATGTTTGCTGTGGTCCATCTATCATGTCACTGTATTAGAAAGGCCAGCTTTGGCTGAACCGGGCACGAATTTTAGCACCTAACTCATATTTACCAGCACATTTTAAGGCAGATATGTACTGGAAGAATCCAATATGGATAATGCACAGGGTTATTTACAGTGCTCCATAGTTCTACCATGTTATTCAAAGGTCTGTGCTTGGGTTCAAGAAAATCAGTCACACAAGTACATGGTAAGGATTCATAACTAGGCAGAAATTCACATGAAAACGATTGGAAGGTCAGAGTGACCTGTAAGCTCTCAATGATTTGCCAGTGTGAAATATCAGCCAAAAAAAAAAAAAAAAAGAAAAGAAAAGGAAGTGATTTTACCATCAATAGAACTATTGTGTCCAGAACATGGTAAAAATAACAGTCACATTTGATTATGCTCTGAGCAGTAGGTCACATCTGGAATATTATATTCTGGTTGTCATATTTTAGGTAGGATGTTGACAGACTGCAGTAGTCCAAAAGAAGAAGATAAAGAGTCACTCCTTCCACCTCTAATATTTTATGAGTAATAAATCATATTATAAATGTGAATACTAATGCCTTCCCTAACAGAGGAGGATGAGCTATACATGTAACTCAGTTTTAGAAGGGAGTGCGTGTGTGTGTGTATATATATATGTGTGTGTGTGTGTTTGTATGTATGTGCTTGCATGTATATGTATATACGCATATGTATGTGTATATGTCTACAGAGGCACATGTGTGTATATGCCAGTGTGTATACGCATTATAAATAGACAATATATACATATACAATATATACATACATTTCTATATCTACTTTTGGAATTTCTGTGGTCACTATAAATGAGAGCTCTAATCAGGAAAGGTCACTCTATATAGGAATAATAACTTTTGTGGGGGCTGTAGTTAGAGACTTCATTTTTGCTTTACCAAGAAAATGTTCCATTACAATTCAAGAAAGGCATCAGTAACACAAATATTGTTTATGGAATATTGATGATTGATTTTTTTTATTACATGTATCCTTTGTACTTCAGTAAAATCCTCCCACTGTTGTTTCTTCTAGTCTCAATTTAACACTAAGTGTTGCCCACTGGATGGTGATTGTTTAAATCCTAGCCAGTTCATGGAAATGGTCTACAAAGAGGAGGGGGTTGCTATCTCTCTAAGTGGAGAGAATACTCATATTGGTGAAATTATAGACCTTTAATGAAGTATTGAAAAAGTACACATGGTCATAGTGATAGCTGTGTTATTAGTGACAGTTTTGATTGAGAAATGAAAAAAATAAGGCTTTGAGTTGCCATAATTACACCAAAATAATAATATGCAGCATATGGGAAATAGAAATTCATTTCAGTATCACTAATACTGCTCCTGATTAACTTACTGACCCAGTTACCTAATATACAACAGTATCCCTTACACTCTTCAATTTCTAGACGAAGGTAATATTTTATTTGTGACTCTAGGGGGAAAAAAGGACCAAAACCTCTTGATCATGTATAATCCTTAAGGCTTTTTTGTATTACCCCCTTGTCATCTCAGTATGCACAATTAAAACCCCTCTTACATAATTATAATCAAGGAATTTACTGTGCCACCCAAATGCAGAGTGGGTTTTTATGTCTTGGAAATGTAGACAGTACCGGGTGGCTTAATTAGTGCTTTGCTTCTCTTTTTATAAATTCCAATCCTCTGCTTCTAAAGACTCCTACTTGTGTGAGAAGAAAGATGAGGAATACAAATAGAGTGATTCTACTCCTACTTAGCTAATAAGAAGTCACTTTGTAATTGGGATTTTGGGATGCTGGCAGTACCAGTTGGTTCACCACTTACACAAATCATGTTTCCTGTGAACTGAAGGAAGGAAGTGTTTGCATCTGGATATGTTGCCCATACAGTGTGTCTATGTAGTTCATTGCTTTGCCCCCAGTAGATTTCACTGTAAATTTTCCTTGGTAGAGTGGCTAACAGTGAGAGACCATGAAAAGAAGGAGGTGGCCAGTTCACAAGTTGGCTGAAAACCAGGAAACAAGGGTTAAATGCCTCTCTCCTAATAAAGGGGTGTTTTTAGAAGTGGTCCCAATGCCACTGATTTCCATTGTTTATGATAACAAATTGCGATGCCACTCAGGGAGAAGGCTTTTAATCAAAAGAAAATCTATATCAGAAGAGTTA
Organism: Pseudocheirus occidentalis; assembly: GCA_028646575.1. NCBI lineage: Eukaryota > Metazoa > Chordata > Mammalia > Diprotodontia > Pseudocheiridae > Pseudocheirus > Pseudocheirus occidentalis. The sequence continues at coordinate 186,159,549 of CM053594.1, forward strand.
TAGGGAAGAATGGTTAGCATATTATAAAGTATTACCTAAGAGCAAGACTTGGGTAAAATTAATTTGATTTTCCATGTTAAATACATGTAGCTCTGCTTGGAATAAGTAGAACATGGGAAATGGAAACAGCATAGATATTTCACTAAATACATTATTTCCCACAAATTTGGATGAAAATATTTGTAAAGGAGACTCATAAAAATTTTTAAAAGCATGTTTTGGTTCAAAATGGCAGCACTATCTTCAAATTATATCATATTTAGACTGGCAATGTTTGCAATATGACTCCATGACTAAGTAAAATAGGTCATTTTCCCCCATTAGATTATTGTTTAATGATCTTTGCTACTTTAACATTCATTCATTCTTTCATCCAACAAACACAGCACAGCTACTACATTCAAGACAAACCATCCAGGAAAATAGTTTCTAAATATTGCTTAGGGAATTGGTCCTTTTTAATCAGGATTAGAGCATACAATCAACTTCTTACCTAGCAACTGTTAAACTCATCCATCCAATAGAAAATGTTCCTAAGTTATCAAGGAAATACCTAGAGCTAGTGAAGAAGGATCTTGGACAGAATTGTAGTGGATAAGATAATTTTAGGGGGGAAAAATATTGTACTTGAAGATGTAAAGGAAGAAATGAACAGAAAAGTGTGGAGTAGTACTAATTCCAGAATGATTAAAAACTACCAGAAGATAAAGGGAATAGGAAAGAGGGTTAATATTCTTTAGGAAGACTACCAGAAACCTTGTACTAATAACTGAAGCAGAGAGTTTTAGAGCCACCTGGCTAAGAAAATAAGAAATTCTGGTAAAGGGGCTGAGAAATAGAAAGGCAGAATAGAAAAGGAAGCTATAGAGAATGTCTATTCTCCCTTTTGCAAAGAGAGGCAGCTGTAAGGAACTTTGCATTGAAAAGTATAACTTAATTCCATTATCTACTTTTTTATGTCTCAGATATGATTCCTTTGGGTCATCTCCTGAAAGTACATAGTCCTTAAAAAAACAATGATATTTAGAGCCAAAGACACTTCTAATCCTTAATATTCCGATATGTGTTTTTAATAGGTAATACAATAAAATCTATTCACCCTACAATAAGATATGCCTTCTTATTATTCAGGGTTTTTTTTTTCATTTGAAAAATGGTTTAACATTGAAATTTTCAATGCCTTGTATCCAGAGGTAATTAATAAACTTTTTTTATTTAAAAAAAAGAAATTCATGTAAATTATGGAATCATAGAATAGATGCTTGCTAGGAATATTTTTTTTTCTATATGAGAAAGAAACAAATATGGCTAAGTTTCACTTTTCTTTTTGCTTCCTTTCCTTCCACAGATGAAGGACTGAATCATGAGTGCAAACTTTGCAATCAGACCTTTGATTCTCCTGCCAAGCTTCAGTGCCACCTGATAGAACACAGCTTTGAAGGGATGGGAGGCACCTTTAAGTGTCCGGTCTGCTTTACAGGTAGGAAAACCAAGCTTGGGAAAACTCTGGGGTGTCTTGGGGCGACATCATGTCTTTCCTACAAATGCATGCCTCCCATTGATATGGCCTTTTGCAGATATGACTTTAGGTCAATTTGGGGGAAGATGTTTGATTTCTGTATATTAGCATTATTGATCGCTGCCTACTTAAAGCCTCAGATAGGGATGGAGGTTAAGCATCAGTGTGCACAAATGGCATTTCAAGTTCTTCTGTCAGAAGTTTGCATTTTTCCAATTGCAGAATGAGACCCACATTTTGCTCACTTTCATCCTCTTGATGTTAAAAGGTTACCAAGGTTAAAGCTGCCTGCAAACAGCTGTGTTTTAATCACAGATGTTCAAATAGAAGTGTAGTGCTATTGTCCACACATCTGCTTTTCAGATGGGAGAAATTTTATAACCTACTCCATATAAGAAATGAGAGAACATTGGGAGAAGTAGCTATGCTTAAAATCTGAGCTGAAAAACAGATAGCATCTACTCTGTTTTGTGTTCAATCATGTTGGGGGTTTTTAAAGTAGATTTTAAAATACATTTGCCTTCTAATAGGAAGCCCTTATTAAACCTCATACTGTTTTCATTTAACTTTATAAGAAAAAAAATCAGAAACAAAAATGAAACTCATAGGGTAAATGGGACCAAATATGTCCATCCCATCACTGAAAGATTCATTTTGTGGGAGAGTGCTTTGTGATAATTACATATTTGCATGGTTCATTGGTAGTCAAAGATCCCTCAGTTCTTTCAATCTCTTCCTGCTTGTCAGAAAAACAAAAATATTTGTCTCCTCATAAGAACTTGATTTTGAGGGAGGTGGGAAGGGGTTGATTCTCACAAGTTAATGCTATGGACCAATTATTACTTCACTGTATTTAAAGTACAGATTACTGTTCAGTCATAAATTTTAAAAGAAAGGTCATTTTCACTGTATGACTTAACAGTAATGCCTGGAGGTGTGGATAGCTCTGCTTTCAGCATTTTTTCTGAGGAGTTTCTTCTCGTCATTCCTTCAATCAGTCGCCTTCTTTTTCTTTATGTTTACTGTGGATCCTACCAGGATTGTTAGAGGAGTGAGTTATCAGGGGAAGAACGTGACATCAGAAGGATAATAACCCTGTAGAGTCAGGACTACAAGGAACTTTAAATTCCACCTATGTTAAACACCCCCACCCATTTTGTAGATGAGGAAACTGAGCTGTGCAGAAAGTTTATGCCCATCATCTCACAAGGCAGCTCATTAGTGGTCAAGAGCTGAGCCCTGCTCCTCTGATTCCAGATTTAGTGTTCTCTTCCATTACACTGTGCTCTTCACACACATAAATGAGAAAGTAATTTTTTTTAAACCACAACCTCGGGTGTCTTACGGCATAAAGAGCTAAGAAATAAGTTGAGGGCAAGGGACTCCTTTGTAAAATCTGTTATAAGAACTCTTCACAAAATAGCACTAATCATAGCTCTCCCAGTGAGTAAGATTCCTGATAAAATAATCTTTTAATATCTGAGCTAGTAGTTGTGAAATGTGTGAAGGTAGATGGAGATTAGTTGATTCTGATCTGTATTAAAACACTGTTCGCTTTTTTTTTTCTTTTTGCTGATGGGGTAAAGAGACAACAATGCATTAATCATTAGCAAGGGCATTTGATGTACTGTCAGACCTAAACTGTGTGAGTGGATCTTGAAAGAATTTTAGAAATGACAATGAAAAAAAAATCTCCAGAACAAAGCATGTTATGTGGAAGAAGAAATCTGAGCAGTTCTTTAAGATAATGAGAAATGTGATTAAAATGTATGACTCACAAGAACAATATTCTAATATTTTATGTTGGCTTGCAATTAGAATAATTTTAATGATTAGAGTGGAGTCAAAGTCAAATGCCAGCATCTTTAATAAATCCTTTCCCTGCCTATACAGATTAATATTGTAGATGCAAACTTTTTTTAGGTCACAGTGCACAAGGCATCCATCAGAAGTCAGTTCTGCCAACCCAAACACTGCCTCTGGCATATACAATTTAATTATTAATAGTATGTCTCCTAGGTAAACTGTTACACAGTCTTAGGGCCTTGTTTTGTAGTCATTAAAATTGAACATGTTTATATTATTGAAACCCTTGCATTCAGTGTGTAGGCAGAGTTGATCTTAAAGTATCCAAAGAGAATTTACCTGCCGTTCTGTTTCACATTTATAGACAGTGCCCCAGAGTAGCTGTGGGATATAATTTTTAGCATTAACACATTTAAATAGAGAACTGTTTGCTAGCTAAAACTCTGGGCAAATACAACAAACAGAGCTTTGGCATCTAGGCTTGCTTAACCTGTGGGTTGCTGGGAAATGAGTCATTTTTGTTCATTCTCAGGGCTGCTCATTTGACAATTTCCAGCTTTATTTTTTGAAATGAATTGCAGGGAGCAAGGCATCTATAAATCTTTCCTTTGCAGTTGCTTGGGTTGAATTAGATACAGAATAGAGTTCATCTCAACAAACACAAGAAAGCAACAGTGGATAAAGGCAACTTCACTCCCACCAGTTATATGGCCCCAGTCAAACCCAAGAAGGAGGTGTGTCCGCCATGCTCCTGAGCCTCCTCAGGAAATCACTGACTAAAGGCATTTATAAGATGAAATAACTTAAAGTTCACCCTGCTTTTTATCATTGCAGTGTTTGTCCAAGCAAACAAGTTGCAGCAGCATATTTTCTCAGCCCACGGACAGGAAGACAAGATCTATGACTGCACACAATGTCCACAGAAGTTTTTCTTCCAAACAGAACTGCAGGTAATGTCCCCGTAAGGAGGGCTGAAGTTGAATTTGGTTGCTATGATTGTATAAACCAAGGTGTTTTAAGTCTGGATTCATGATATCACTCATCCTGGGTCCCTCCCCAAAGTTGTGTGTGTGTGTGTGTGTCCGCATGCACGCGTGTGTTGAAGCAAGGGGAAAATATGATTTTGGATTAACTGACTCCCAAAATAGCTTGCCTCTGGCTGCTATCAATCATAAAAGAACTAGAACAGATCTGTTAATGGACCCACCAACCCAGTGGGATAAAGTCAAAGGTCAAGTTTATGAAAACATTTGCATCAGGTTTCCCTTCCCTAAGACTCTCCTCATGTTATGCTTAATTTCTATGGAGCCACCACCTTGGTGTTGCCCTGAGGTGTTCTTGCCTTAAGGGGCTTGAAATAGGAGGGGATAGAAAGGAAAAGACACAAGTTTTTTCATTTCTACAAATAGAGCACTGATACGTAGAGCAGCAGTTCTCAACCTGTGGGTTTGCGACCCCTTTGGGGGTCAAACAACCCTTTCATAGGGGTCGCCTAAGACCATTGGAAAACACATATTTCTGATGGTCTTAGGAACCGAGACACTGCTCCTCTATCCATCTCCAGGAGGGTCCGCCCACATACAGATACGCCCACATATGAGTATTAAAGGGTCACGGCATTAGGAAGGTTGAGAACCACTGCCTTAGAGTCTGTTAGGAAATAGAGTTGGATTGATCTATATGTTTCATAGGCTATACTCACAATTACTGTGTGGAGAAAGAAATTGTTTTTGTCTCTGTTGTTTCTTCTATAAAGTGGGTACAATCATTCCTGTCCCAATTTATCTCCTTGGGCATATGAAATATATTATGTGAAGCTATCTTGTTCCTCTTGGTTAAGAAGGGAAAAGATACAATTATTATTGACCTATTGACCGAGTAGTTTAAGATATCTTTATCAGTTTATCATAGTTGAAGCCTTGCAATATACAACGTTTTAGTAATTAGCCTACATGTAAACAGGTTATACTACAAAAATCATATAAAAGTGTATATATAAGGGGCAGCTAGATGGTACAGTGAATAGAACACCGGCCCTGGAGTCAGGAGGACCTGAGTTCAAATATGACCTCTGACACTTGACACTTATTAGCTGTGTGACCTTGGGCAAGTCACTTAACCCCAATTGCCTTGATTCCCCCCTCCCTCTCAAAAAAAGTATATATGAAAGAACAGGTGAATCAATCCAATGATCATAGTGTGCTACTGGACACAGTTTTAACAGTAAAACTGAATGTAATACCTCAATGTTTCTTATCATTTCCAAAAAGAATTCTGTTCTGATTACTAATGAATGGGAAAATGAATAGAAGCAAGTCTTATATATTACTTAGAAGGAAATCTTAGACTAAAAAAAGTCCTATTGACAGTAATTTTATTTTTATTGCAATAACTTCTTCCTTTGGTCAATTCAGGGATGTCCAATGAAAGCTAGTGGGAGACTTAGTTATTGTGACTTTTGGAATAGGGTCTGGTGGTTTTTAATGATATCTAGGATCACAGTTCTAAGACTGAAAAGAACCTTGTCTCAGTTACTTAGAACAGACCACTAATTTTACAGAGAAGGCTACTGAGGCATAAAGAGCAGCTCTCACAGATAGCATGGCAGAACCACGAGGTTAACCCAGGGGTGGCTACCTGGCACAGGGAATAGAGTGCTGGGCTTGGAGTCAGGAAGATTCATCTTCAATGAGTTCAGCTCTGGCTGCAGACACTTAACTAGCTGTGTGACCCCAGGGGAGTCACTTAACCCTGTTTGCCTCAGTTTCTTCATTTGTAAAGTGAGTTGCAGAAGGATATGGCAGACTTCTCCAATATCTTTTCCAAGAAAACCCAAAAGGCTCACAAAGAGTTGGACATAACTGAAAATGACTACACATCTTACACCTAATAATAGCTTTTCTCTTTCCTTCCCAGCAAAACTTGAGAAAGCCATAGATGCTTAATGCTTCTAGTTCCTCTCCTCTCAACTCCCTGTAGTGTAACTTCCAGCCAAAGCTACCATCTCCCCCAATGGTGTCTTCCTCATTTAATGACCTTTTCTCAATTCCTATCTTTTTTGACCTCTGTGCAGCATCTCACAGATTCTACTTGGGCTCTTTTCTTTTTTTTCTCTGTATACCATTTCACTTGGTGATTTCATTTCTGATAGGTTTAACCGTCATTCTTGTGCAGATGGATTTTTGGATCTAGTTTCTCTCCTGGACTCTAGTCCTACATTACCAGCTAACTGTTGAAAATCAGGAACTTGTTATTCCATAGACACCTTAAATTAAGTGTATCCAAGATTATCTTTTCTCCCAAGCCCACTTTCCTAATAAACCCCAATTATTATCTGAGACAGTGGTATCAAATTAAAATAGAAACCTTTCCTGCATCACATATTGACTTAGAGAACCACAAATGAACATTATCTGTTGTATTATTTTTTTAATTTATTTTTGTTAAACACTCCCCAATTACATTTTAATCTGGTTCAGGCTGACACCTCTGTTCTAAGGAACCACCATCCTTCCAGTTACTTAGGTTCACCACCTCAGTCTCTTGTTTATCTGGTGTGACCCATATTATTGGCTCAATATGGGCCACTCAGTTGCCAAGTCTTATTATTTCTTTCTCTACAAAAATTCACTCACATACGTTTCCATCTTTCCATTCACTCAGCCACCATTCTAGTGCAGGACTTTCTCAACTCTTACCTGTACCATTGAATTGGACTACATCCCTCAACCCTTATTCCCAGTCCTCCCCAACTGATTTGTAGGTCTAACTATGTCACACTCCTCCCACCTATTCAATAAATATCACTGGCTCCCTTGTACCTCTAAGATCAAACATAAACTCCTTTGTTTGGCATGTAAAACTCTTTACAATCTGGCATTTTCTTGCCTTTATAGCATAGCCATGCCAGCCTGCTTGCTTTTTCATGAGACTGTGTCTCCCACCTCAGTGTTTTTCCGCTGGCTGTCCCCCATGTCTGCAGGCTTCTCCCTCTTCTCTTCGACTCCTCAGTGTCCTTGCTTTTCTTCCAAGACTCAGCTCAAACTTCACCTTCTGTAGGAAATCTTTTCTGGGCCCTCCCCTCTCAGGCTACCTTCCCTCAACTCAATAGGTATTTATATGTGTATGTGTGTATGTATTATATGTGTGTGCACATATGCATACATACATACATATATAGGTATATGTATATTGTATATACTGTCTTCCCTATTAGAATGAGTTACTTGAAGGCAAGAACAGTTTTTGCTTCTTCTTTTAACCCCATCATTTTTCACAGTGTCTGGTATATAGTTATAAGCTTAATAAGTGCTTATTAATTGATTTCTCACCCCTAAATCTATTATTTAATTCATGTAACAAATACCTAGTATGCAGACTAGTATACAATCTGCCAATGCGGATTGGTAAATTGTAATAGATTCTTATAAAATTGCCTGAGACATTAGAGGTTGTCACTTGGACATGGTCACACAATCAGTTTGTGAGAGTCAAGATTCGAACCCAAGTCTTCCCAATTCCAAGGCTTGACCTCCATCCACTATTCCATGTTACCTTTCACTTTGAAGCAATGTACAGGGCTTAGGGAGTGGGAATAAGTAGTTGAAAATACAATTTTTGTGCTCCTTATAGGAACTAGACCAGTAAAATTTCATTTTTCTCTTTATTAGTAGATGTTAGCCCTTTGAGATGTGTAACCTTCATTGTTTCCACTGCCAGAATCCTAGCCCCTAGCACAGTTTTGGTGTGGGGCCCAGAGGTAATAGAGCAGATATAATTAAACAGATCGATCAGGACCCCAGTTTTTTTTTTCAAGGAACCCCTAGTGATATCTTAGGATACCCTAGAGTTTCATGGAATATAGTGTTTGGAAGTCATTGTTTTCTGTTCTCTTCATTAGACTCTGTTCAAGTAGGGAACACACAACTCTTCAGAAATGCTTATGATCTCAGTTGCAGAGAGTACAGTTCAAATCATTTCTGACTCATTCATTTTAATTCAGCCAAACATACCCTGATCTCATAAGCCAAAATGCTAGCTTGATTTATATCCTGAGGGTGCAGTAGTGTTAGTTTGGTATCACTAGGACTAAAAATCAAATGTCCGTTGTCTGGATTGAAACAAAGACTGAGATGATAAATCCCTGGTTTTATATCTGTACGTAGCTTCTGCTATAGAACTACAGCATTAAGAGCTTGAAATGAGAATTTGATAGTTGGAGGCCACTGTCTTGCACATGTATCTATATGGTGCCTATGTATGCATGGTATATGATCCAGTGCCTTTAATAAGCTGTGTGTGTTAATCACCAGGTACCAGTTTTCCCTTTAAATTTCCTAGTTTTGTGATTCCTTACTTTGAGGTTATAACCTAAGGCATTCTTAGCCCTCTGCATTAGCATTTATCATTCCAGTTACTCTCATACTGAAGGTTAGAAGAAAGAATTAATGTATTTTTTTAAATATTGATTTTTTTTTCATCTCCTGTGTGGAGACTGGGCATGTTAAGTCTGGGAAAAACACAATACAATTTTATTAAGTGAATGAATTAGAAAAAAAAATTGAGATTGGGAAATAACATGTCAGTCCAAAAAATAGAATCTGTTAGCCAAAACAAGAAATACAACCAAGACACTTTGGTGGCAGTGACTTAGCAAACATATTTTTTTTCATTATTATTTTTTTAGCCAACAAAAATTTGTCTTTTCCTATTCCTTTCTAACCCACTGAGAAAGAAAAATGTAACATGTGTAGTTAATCAAAATAAATTCCCCATTAGTCATATTCAGATAGATATAGATATATCTTTTTCTGTACTCTGAAGCTATCACCTACCTATCAGGATATCATGTATGTTCTGAAACTGACTGATGATTGACTTGATCAGCATTCTAACTTTTTCTTTGCAAGTATATTTTTAAGAAGAATAGATTGAAAATTAATTAATTCATCACTGGATTATGGAATGGACCTTAGACATCATATAGTCCAACTATTACATTTTACAAATGGGGAAACTGGGGCCAGGAGCATTTAAGTGACTCGGGCCAGGTCACACTGGGCCAAGATTCAAGCCAAACATATATATATGTTTGAAGAGTCTGGATAACTGTTTGGATTCCTGAAGATTCAAACAAGATAGGAGATTTTCAGGAGCAAATTTTATTTGATGAAAACTGTCTCATAAAAGAATGAGAATAAAAGGATGAATGTAGGATAAACTGCTCAAGGTAAAGATGTGATACATTACCATGGCTTGTCATTTTGGGAGATGCAGATGATTTCATAGCTGTATTAAATAACCTCCATATCTGTGATTTTGTGTGTACCCAGCCAAAAGTAGAAAAACTCTAGATTTGTGATTCTATCATAATAGGACCTCTTCTTTGCACTGTTTACTTAAAAAAATTAGAGTTGCTACTATACATTTTTTTTTTAATCCTAGTACAATAGGAGAAGTATTAGATTCAAAGACAGAAGATCTAGGCTTATTTTCTGGAGAAAAGTTACTTAATTTCTCTGGGCCTGCCTCGGTTTTCTCATACACACACACACACACACACACACACACACACACACACAGAGTAAACACCCTCTGTTAGGCTATGAACCCCTTGTAGAGTTTAATAAATGTTGATCAAATTGAATTCAATCATTTTCATTCTCTTGGCAAAGACTGGCCTTCTTTTACAGGAAGATTTTATTTACTTATAAAAATCATAGAATATTAAAGCTGAAAGGACGTGAGAAGCCATCTACTCCAAACCCTGCTTTATAAGGGATGAAGACTCTGAGACTAAGACAGGTTAAGTCACATAGCTATGGTCACAAACCCAGTAAGTGGCACAGGCCAGGCTAGAACTCTGGTTTTCAAAGACAGCTTCACATACTGGCAAGGAAGGCATTTTCAAGTCAGGAGTCAGCAGCACTTGAAGGCAAAAGATTTGAAGTATTTTTCCTTTGATTATGTGTTTTTGAAGAATCCAATTATGATTTATGTTTATGTTTTCGAACTGATACAAGAGAGATTTTGTACAAGTTAGTATAAAACAAACCAAATGAAAGTTATGTATTCTATCCAGAAGGTCCTTATTTATTTGTTTGCACTTGTGTAACCTAGAAATTTTAATTGAGCCCTTTTTCTTTCAGTATTTTAGAATAATACATTTTACAGATCAGCTGATTTTCACTTTAGAAGAAAGAGTCTAGCCCTAAGGATACTGGACGAGGGGAAAAAAACTGCCTGGCAGTAACAAGTCAGAAAGAAGGGTATTGACCAAGTGAGGTGCCCCAGAATAGACCTTGTCCTTTGCGTAAATGGGAAGATGGAGAGAAGACCTTTAGGGCTAAGTTCTGCTCACTGTTACTGTTCTAGTAGATTGACTATTTGCCAGTTAACGCATTGAATCAACCCACAAGTCCAGACTCATTCACTGATTTTGGCTAAAAGAGCTCTCCCACATATATACTTGGACAGCCACATGCAGCTCCTGGAGGGGCCATAGGTGGCTGGCTATTTCTCCAGGACAATAGAAACTTTTCTTAGGATGGAAAGGCTATTCTGAAAGTTTGGTTGGACCCTTCCTTTTGTTTTTCTAATATGCTTTAGAAACTTTTCTGCAGAATATAGGGGAAAGAGAAGGAAGATGTTGTCTTTGAGGGCAAGGACTGTCTTTCCTTCTACTTGCATTTTTATTTCCAGTTCTTAAGACAATGGCATGTAGTAGGTACTTAATTATAGTTGCTTGTTGACTGACTGGTCCAAGGGTATAAAGGGAATTATCCAAATATGACCAACTTGTCTGTCTGTAGCAATCCTGCAGAATGTGGTGCTTTCTTAAAAACTATAGCAAAGTCTTCCCTAATTGCTGGAGAACTGCTACCTCTCAGACTGCCACAAATCCACAGTCACTACAGTCCAATAGGTCTGTATATTACCCTCTCTTCTTCCCAAGTGACATCATGATGCGTTGTAATGTTCTTGGCAGAGCTTTTTGGGAAGAAAGGCAGTTTGGAAAAAAGACTGCAAAGTATTACCAATAGTAATATAACTATTTTCCAGTAGACAGAGTTTGTAAAGCAACTAAATGGTCATTAGAGAAAACTCCAAAATTCATGGTCTTGCTTTTAATTTCTAACTTTATACAGAGGTAAAAGAAACATTTTGTTTAACCTTTCATGCACAATGCTGATTTTAATCATGTGGGGGACATAATATCTACTTGTTAAAGAAATCTGTTCCTATCCTAGACATTTCTGGACTCTTCACTGTTTCTCCAGTTACTTGATAGATGTCTGACTTCATCAGTATGAGGAACTCCCTCCGCTAATTTAGACTGCAAAGTCAACTGTCCAGTTGACTGACTCACAGACATAAAGTTACCATTCCAGAATCATGTGACTAATAAATGTCAGAGACAGAACTTGTACTTGGGTCTCCCTGATTCCAAGTCTTAGCACCATATCTCTTGCCTCCTCAGCTAATTGGAATTATTTTCTCACTGAATAATGCCTTTTTATGTTTTTGTGGTAATTAAGCATTTCCTTTTGCACTGTATTCAGAATCTCAATTTTCATATTACATTTTTTCATTATTTTTCAAAACAAAAAATTTTCATGAGGTTTCCAAAAATATTTTCTGAATTAACTTAGGAAAAAAAGGAAGATAAGGTATTGGAAAAGGGTTTTTTGAATTTTTGCTTTTTTTAGGTTGTTTTTTCGTTTGTTTGTTTTATCCCCCTTCCCTGTAGCTGTCCCATGAAAGACAAAACAAGGTTTGGGTGTGATTTGGGAATGAATTTGCTTAGTTTAGCTTCCATCTTTTCCTCTATTAAAACTTAATTTTTCTCTTGCACAGATTGGAGAAATGTTTAGGACATCTTACTCTACAGCATTCCTTCTACAAAATAACTTTAAAAACCTTCTATCCTTCCTATTTCCTCCCTTCTTCTACACTATTTCTTACATTTTCATGCAAAGTTTCTATTTCCAGGGAGACTTAGAATGACTTTCCTCATCCTTATTCCATCTTGAAGCACAATTTCCTTTCTTGCTAATTTCAATCCAGACCTATTTATGGTGACTCTGCTGGTGAATAAATACCTAACATAGTGAAGTATCACTGTTTTATAATTGTAATTTTGGAGAAAAATCTTTCTGGGGAGAATAGTGCTTCCAACCCTTTACTAGTCTCTGACTCTTGATTCCTAGTGGACTTAAGAACACTATTCCCTTGTTCCCATTCCACCCTGTGCGTTGCTTCTGTTTAAAGAGCTGAGATCCCAGCACCTACAGCTGCATGCATACACCGATGGGTACAGCAGGCATAAATTGAGTCAAGTACACATGTGGTTCTGGAACTGGTCCATTTGTATGTTTCTTCTTTTTCTTTCATTTGTGGGCCTGCGGGGCTTTTGAAGCAAATTGGTGCTGCAGAGACTTCTGTTTAATTTGCTCAGTGGTTAAATTGATCTATCTCTTTTATTTGATCGGATCTCCAGGAACCGAATCATTTGCATTGATTTATTGACTGATGCTGTGTTTTCACCATTTGTTTGATCACTTTCAGCTGTTAATATTGGATAATTCAATCAGGATTGATTGAGCCAACCATCTAAGGCAAAAAGTTAATCATTTAGGACACAGAAACAACCACTGAACACCTCTCTGTCCCAACTTCTCACAAGTCTCCCCTGCCCCCCAAGATCTATGCTGCCATTAAAAAGAAAAAAAAAAATAAACCAAATCCTAGAACTTGTCTTTAGTGAGGTATGAAGGATTATTTGCTGCAGAATTTTCCCTATGCTAGTCAAACCCAAAGTTGCCACAATTATCCATCACGCCCCCACACACCTACCCCCTTTAAAAGGAAGACAAAACCAGGAGTTTTGCAAGTAATGAAACGGGCATGATTACCACAAAGCACTCATTTGTCCCAAGTGAGCAAATGCATTTGCAAGTACCCATTTTGTATCACTAAATGCTTAATCTCTGTGTGCATGCTTGGTGGCACACGTGGGTCCACCTTTTTCTAAATTTGGTCCTGACTGCTTTAGCTTGCATACTGGTAGTCAAACAGTTATGAAGATCAAGTGGTTCCTATGATTGAAAGAAGAGGAACAGAGGTAATCGACACAAACTAAAGACATTCTATTTGCATTTGAATTGTTTCTGTGGTAGCTCAGTTCAATTTTTAAAAATTCTCCATCCATTAATTTCTTGATGTTCATATCGATGGCTGGTTTTTGCTAGTAAAACAGAGAGCACCACCTCTTCGTTCTAGGCCTCATTCCCTCCTACAACAGCCCTGTTGTTTGCTAGCTGCCATTACATTATCTTTTGTCTGGCCCAGAGTTGACAACAGATGGCCATCTCTGAGCTGCCATCAGTGCGACTTTATGAAGCATCCAGCAAGGGTGTACTGAAGAGCTCCATGGCCAGTTCTGCAACCTCCCTCTTTCCCTCCCTCCCCACCCCCTTGGAAAAGCTCATCACCTCTGCAACATTCCACTTTGGCTGTTCTCTCTGCTGGCCCTGCAGTCATCTATGCAGCCAAGGTAACATGCTGCTACAGCACCACAAGATCTGCCCCTGTGGAGAAGCCAGAATACTCAGACACCAGAGTCCTGCTAAAGCTGATCTCTCTGCTTCTTGGGTCAGAGTCCACCAGGAAATCTGGAAACCCAAAGTTCTCAGGGCTTTTAAAATAAATTTTATTGATATGTTTTATTTTTTCATCATCTAAATTTCCCTCTATATCTTTTTTCCTTTGTCTCCTTCCATAAAGGAGGTGAACAAAGAATTGTTTTCTTTTCTTAGGAAAAAAAGAAATAAAGAGGCAAAAAATCATCAAGAGTTACCAATACATTGAAAAAAATCTGACAATATATGCAATGTTCCATACTGGCTGTACCCCATCTTTGCCAGCGGGCTAGAGGAAGTGTCTTCTCATATCTCCTTTGGGACTAAGTTTATTCCTCATAATTTTTAAAATATTCATTTTTTATTGTTTTGTGATGGGTCTTCACATTTATATTGTGTATATGTTAATCATATGTATTTATTTTCTTGGCTCTGTTCACTTTACTTTTTATCAGCTCATTTAAGTCTTTCCATATTTCTACGTATTCATTTTATTCATCATTTCTTAAAACACTATAATATTCTATTACATTCAGGTACCCACAATTTGCTTAGCCAATCCCCAGTCAATGGGCATCCAGTCTTCAAGAGATATAGCTAGCTAGCTAGACAGACAGACAGATAAAGAGATACATGGATGGATAGATTAAGGGTGTGTGTGTGTGTGTGTGTGTGTGTGTGTGTGTGTGTGTGTGTGTGTGTGTGTGTGTGTTCTCATTAGAAATACTCATGTCCCCTATATTATATCTATGTCCTCACAAAACATAGGCAAAGTGCTGTCTGGGCCTTCTGTATTTTAATATAAGGAACCTCCCCCCTTCTCCTCATCAAGTTCAACTGTTTTGATTGATTAAGGCAGAAGAAAAGAATCTTATGTCACAGATTATTGAAGTCTAGATATCACCTCATTCGATCCCCTCATTTCATAGATGAAGAAACTTAGAGGTGAAACAACTTTCCTGAAGCCCCATGATTGGTTAAATGGCCAGACCAAGATTTAACTCTTTCTTCTGGTTTCAAGTTTAGTGTTCCTTCCACAGAGCTAGGTTGGCATTTGACCATCAATCCTGTCAAATAGGCAAATTAGTCATTTTAGCATCATCTTGATCCATTGATATGGCCGATCATTTGGACAGCTGTATGAAACAGGAGGCTGCTTGTGCACGTGGAGGGAGATTGATGAGCTGTTCTTGACAGGGTTTGCCAAGGCAAGGCAGCTCTCAAGCCAAACCTGTATTTTAAGAGAAATTCACATTTGTATCCTTTATTGTGATATTTGCAGCAGGTCTACAGCTAGTAACAGTCTCTGCCCTGGAGCTATGAAGAAGTAAGTTCCCCTTGTTGGAGAGAGGGAGCAGTGTTCTGTGCAGAAGCTGGAGATCTGGTAGACAAGATGAATCGGCCTTAAAAGCAGTGCTTGGGGTGCTGTCATTTAGAACAGGAACACGGAGGCTTTCATCGAAAGTGAAAGGCAGAGTGAACGAAGCCCTTAAAAGTGGTGAAATTTTAAAGTGGTCTAAAATAACAAGCCACCTTCATTGATAACTTCATTGTGTGAGTAGGGAATGGGGGAAGGAGAGAAACTAGCCCATCAGGAGGAGCATGAGAAGAAAGTTTGAACAGAGAGGGTGGAGCACATTCCCCCTTAGTTTTTATATTCTCGTTTGCCATCTCTAGCAAGCCTGTCGGCGCACTGGGACAAATTCGCCAGACAGGAAGACTGAGCTGGCAAAGTAAAAGGCAGCCTCCCCTGTATGACCAGACCTTAATTTGGTAGCAGTATTACCTCACTGGGCATGTCCACTAAGTGTGTGTTCCTTCTAGATAGATAGATAGATACATAAAAAGCAACAGCAATACCATTAAATATTAGCAGTGTGTGTTTTGCTTTGCTTTGAGTTTGTAAAGGTGAAAGGTGACGGTGCAAGAAAATGGAACAGTATATTTGCTGTGAGACAGGCACTAAGGACTCACTCCCATACTCAGTTATAATTCATGACTGTACTGGTGGGAAGCCCTTATCCCTCTGTGGAGTTAATGCATCTCTACTGTAGCCTGCTGAGAGCACCCTGCATCCCCTCCCACCATCTGTGCATTCACTGGCATGCTCTCTCTCCTCTCTTTCTCTCCCTCCCTCCACCCCTTCCCCTTCTCTCTCCTCTTTCTCTCTTCCTGTCTCTTCTCTGTCCTGTTTCTCTGTCAGTCTGTCTGTCTCCTTTTTTCTCTCACCCTTTCTCTGTTTCATTCATTCTGTCTCTCCATCTCTCATTTTCTCTCTCTCAACTGGTATCTCTTGAAGTTAAAGCTGTCACACTACAGACTACTACTGTTGGGTAAAGGTGGCTTTATAAAGTGTATTAATGTTGAATTGTCATTTAACTGGGGAAGAGCTGGAAGAAATACATTATAATTTCATTTAATGTCTCATTTAGAAAATGCTTATTAGAAAATGGACAGGGAGGCATCAGTTGCCTTGCACCAATCTCTGGCTTACAAGAGCTGAAAATTTGCTGCCAATCACCAGTTACGAATATGTACTTATGGTGTTGAAATGATTGGAGGCTGGGAAGGCAGCACCAATTGGGTATATACAAGCTTAGCAGAGTTACCCATGTTCATACTTTGGGCTTATTCTTCTGATTTCCCGAGTCTTAGCAAGCCAGCCCTGAAGAATGTTTACCCACTTGTCAGTCAGTTAAGGCCAGCCGGCAACAAGAACACCATCCTGGTTCCTGTACAATGGCCCCATCTGTGGTCTAATGCCACCCGCTCTGAGGAGGAGAGTTAATTGCCTCTGTGCTACCTGAAGCCTCAGTTCATAATGACCAGGCCATGGCTTTACAGAACCTCACTTAAAATAGATGGGGTGATTTGTGTGTTGTGAGCTGCTGTCTGAAGGGAATTCAGCCAAGACAGCCAAACTCATTGCAGTTTAGATAGACCTCGGTGGAATCACAGAAATAGATGGTTTATCAGCTTTCTCCCTGCCCCCCGATTTGATTCCCTTTTCAACCCCATTTCTTGCTTCTGGGTATCCAGAGGGAGGGTGTTGGGACAGGAGCTTCCTGGGCCTCATGTGCTAGATCAAAAGGTGGAGCAATACCCAGTTCACTGTTGGTATAAAGATTAATTTTTGTTTTTTTTCCAAACATGTGATTTTAACGTGGTCTGTTGTTTGTACTCCTTTTAAAAAGATAAATCAAATCCAGACCTGAAATACTAGTGTATGAATTTAACAGATGTGATGCCATAAGGGACCTACTGTTATAAATTGCAGAAAGGGCCTTTTTTTATACTTTAGACCCAAGCTTATTCCAAAGTGGTTTTAGAACCACAGAGGAGAGGTGAGAGGTCATTCATTAAGACAGCAGCACCCACCCATCATTCACCTCTCTATGTAATTGCTCTAAAATCTAATTCTGATATTTGGGTGACAGAGCTTCATCCCCTTCCCCCTACCCTCCCATCTTCCACCCCTGCTTGAGCTCCAAGTAAAGTAGGGCAGAAAGGGCTCCAGCTCACTGTCCAGGTTTTCTTAGGTGAAAGATCACTTTGAGATGACACAGCTGAGTAGTCAGGCTGAAATCCTGGTTGGTATTTTATTAATTTTGCACCAAGATAAATCCTGAAATTCTGACAAACTCCATGACAGGTGAAATTCCTTCTTGCAGAATCTGCTCAGCAAGAGGCTGCTCATTTCGTTCTGTTCCGAGGCAGGCAACAGGAGGGCAGCTTTATAATCAGCCCTCAAAGGACCCCCAGCCGCCCCAGAGTCTCAGGCTGATTGAATAACTCCTGGGCCTCTTCCCCTAGGCCTCCATCAGCAGGGGTCCTGTGGAAAGCAATCTCCCGCAGACTGGCACTGAAGTGAGCTTTAAACTACCATTTTCTGCTCTCTAGAGGAGCCTGGAGTACTAAAAGATAGATGGACTGCAGATATTTTATGAGAAACTGTCAGAAGAAGAGCAGAGTAAATGTTTTTTTTTCCTTCTTCTTTGAGTCACACACTACATCACTGTTGAATTTCTCCCAGAATCTTTTACATTTAAAGTAAGAAATTAATTGGTAGCTAACCTTTCATCCCACCCACCCCCCTCTTCGTTGTCTTCCTCTTCCCTTTTTTTTTTCTTAAATATTCACACAGAGGCCCTTTGCTTAACCACAGTTGCAGAAAATCAGTACCATTTGCACTGAAATATTTATAATGACAGAATGAAAAATTGGATTCATTTTCTGGACTGTAGCCGAACAGCCTGCAACTTTGTGCAGCATTGTTTAGCATCCCTCATTCCCTTCTTTCATTGGAACCCTTTGCAAAAACACAGCACATGGACACTTACCTACGTTTTGGAAGAATGCTTACCAAAACACAGAATCCATTTTAAGGCTTTAAAAAAAATAAAAGAGAAAAGAAAGAGCACATATTTTTTCATCTACACCGTCATGTGGGGGATGGATGAAGAAAGGCGGCAAATAGAAAGGAGTCAAGGAGATGAAACAGGTAGAAAGGGAAAGGGTGTGAAATATGTAATGAGGAGTTTTTTAGAAGTTATAAGGGAATATAGAAAGCCATCTGTCCTGCACTTTGCAGCAAGTACAAATGGTATTCAGCATACCTTAGTACCTTGGGGCAGATTTTTTACTGCAGAGATGGGAAAAGAGAACTGAGATGCGTGTGTGTAAGTTGAATACCTGACTTCAACTTTTTTTTCTTCCTGTTTCTTGCTTGCTGAATGGGACTTCTTTCTGCACAGCTCTCAGGTAGAGTGTTGCTGATTTTTCTGCACATGGTTGAGTGGCTAAGGAAAGGTGAATGGCTTTATATTGGGTAAAAACCGTCTTGCCAATGCAGAGGATTAGAAGTCTCAAACTCAGAAGGCATCTAGTCTGAGACCACCATTTTACAGATGAAGAAACTAAGGTCTAAGGAATATTATGAGAGATTCCAGAAGGGAGATTATTTAAAGATTGAGGATAATGTTCATGGAGGAAAGGGTGGTAGAATGGGCCTTAAAGGTTGAGTGGGATTTCAACATGCAAGAATGGAGGAACATAGTCCTATCCTAGAGACATCATGAGCAAAGACAGGGAGCCTCTGAGAGCTCGGTTAACTTCTGAGAACAAGGAGGTATCTAGTTTAGCAAGGTTAAGGAGTATGTGAAAGGAAATCGCGTGAGATAAGATTTTGTATTTCCTAACACTGTATTACAAATAGGCCATATTACCAGTCAAATAAATATACACCAAAACAGAATAATGTGATCTAGAGATTTTATTTTCTTTAAAGATGACTCTTTAAGGAATCATGACTCAGAATTTCCTGAGGACCCAAGGACCAAAATAATGACCCAGGTATACAAATGTAAACCAATGGGAAAATGGAATTTGACATGTTGAATTTGAACTTAAAAGCATCTATTCTATATTGTGTGAATAGATTGTTGTCTTTTCTTATATCTACAAATACCCCTTTAATTTCAAAGAAATATCTAATTCTAAAATTTGCTCATAAATATGGCATTAATGATAGTCTATATTTTATAGCTACGTTCATTTCCCCCCAAAATTTAAAATTACTTGACTTATTCTAGCTTGATAACACATATGCAAAGTGGATATAAAAGATATTATTATTCCTGTTTTCTCTATTCCTGTCTCACCAGAAATGCTCTAGGTGGACTTATTTTCTACAAATCTCCCTATTCTCTAAAAACCAACTAAGTACACATTCTTTTGGAACCTCAAATGCATTTGGAATACCTGGGAGAGACTTGCCTCTCAGCTGTTCTTCTCCAGGTCATTTTTTCTTAGTCATTTGTAAGCTACCATTTTGAAATTTTGGAGGTTTGGGGAAAAAAAATCTCCATCCTCAGATTTGCATTGGAGTGCTAAGAAATATGGAGGAGAAAAGAGATCTATTTACTGTTGAATCACCCAAAATTGATACTAGGTGTAGTGTGTGACCAAAAATAAAAAGACTGGAAGTTTTCATAGTCTTAAAGATTTGTTTTTTTCATTGTATTCCAAAAATGGTTTTGAGAAATATGCTGACAGTTGAGCATGAAATGATATGTGTTCTCACACAAACTGCATTGTAACTTAGGAATTTAGCCTGAAGTTATTTTACTGTAGCATGGCTTTGATTCAGGGTGGAAGAAAAGTTTCCTTAAAAAGTGTGTTTTGAGATTTGACAATAACTTTTCTTCAGTGCTGTGCACAGATTCAGTAGACTGTTTTCACTTAGGTCTTATTATTGTTCTTGGCTTTTTGTTTTTCCTTTCATATATATATATGCACAGGTAGGGGTCTGATTTTTTTTTCTTTATATTTGCGTTTCTAACATATGTGAGCCTGAAAAGTAAGCCAAAATGAATGAAAGTCATTGCAGTGATACATTCAGAATTAATCTTCTCTTCATAGAATGGTAGATAAGCCTTCAGCTAGATGTACAGTTAGATGGTGTAGATGTATATTGAATACATGCAGACATAAACACATCTCAAAATAAGATACATATGTAAAAAGTATTTATATATATGCATATGCACAGATGTACATTCATATATATATATATATACATACATACATACATTGGTCTTGAATAATTAAAACAATAAACAATAAATTATCCCATTTCTCATCAGAACTTCTCAACATCCAAATGTAAATTTTTAAGTTAAGATTAGTCTTCATGATCAGTAAGGTTTATAATAAGTCACTCAAAATTGTGAAGTGATAGGTTTTGGATAATTAAGAAGAAATGACCTTGAGGTAGAAAGAATGTAAGGATCCCCAGGGAGTTCTAAAAACCATGGCTTCTCCTCCATGCTTTCACATATATAAATATAAGGGAAAACTGTCATCTTTTCTGTGTGGAAACTCTCTCCACCAATACAAATCACAACCTATTTATAACTTGGTACATAGGTCCTGGGGAGTTTCTAGAAGCACAGAGAGGTTGTGACTTACCCAAGGTCACACAGAAAATAAGTGTTAGAACTTGAGCACAAGTCTTCCTGCCTTTTAGTCCAGATATCCACTATAACACAGCTGGTGTGTGCACTTCCTCCTTCTCTTCTCTTTCTGTCTTCTTCTTTTCCTTCTTCTCCTTCTCTTCCTCCTCTTTCTTTCTCCCTCTCTCCTTCCTTTTTTCTCTTTCCCTCACCCCCCTCTCTTCTATTTCTCCTCCTCCTTTTTCTTCTCCTCCTACTTCTCCTTCTTTTTCTTCTTCCACGTCTTCTCCTCTCTTCCCCTCTCTCTATCCTTCTCTCTGCCTGTCTCTGTGTCTCTCTTTCTCTCTCTCTGTCTCTCCCCCTCCCCTGCTTTTCTCTGTCTACTTCTCTCTATGGTTCTCTGTGTCTGACTCCATTTCTCTCTGTCTATGTGTCTGTCTGTCTGTCTCTCTGGTGTATCTGATTTCTTGCTTCTCATTTCTTTCTCCTTTTCCCCCTTCTCTCTACAGAATTTCATTCTGCAAGTGGCATGGTTTACAGATTCACTTTAAATGTTTTTAAATGATAAAGAGAACAGAGCTTAAGACAGAGAAAAGCAGTGGATATGGGTCCTAGGTGAAGGAGACAGAGCTGCACACCAAGCCATCAGTCTGAGAACTCCTGAAGTGCATGTTTTATCTTAATATCCGA
The DNA here is from genome assembly GCA_028646575.1 of Pseudocheirus occidentalis. Taxonomy (NCBI): domain Eukaryota; kingdom Metazoa; phylum Chordata; class Mammalia; order Diprotodontia; family Pseudocheiridae; genus Pseudocheirus; species Pseudocheirus occidentalis. The sequence continues at coordinate 186,181,157 of CM053594.1, forward strand.
GTTAGCAACTCTCTGGGAATATTTCTCCCTCTCTCTCTCTCTCTTGTCCAGCTCCTTCTGTGTTGTGGCTGGTTTGCATTTGTGTTTGGAGTACCAGGCGGGTTTAATGAAGTTATTCTTTTATAAATTTTGCAACACTGAAGCAAGCGTGAGGGCTTTAAATTAGAATAAGTGCCACTTCTGTATGGCAGGTTCCTTTGAGGACTGATTAGAATCAGGCCTCCTGTTGCCTGCCCCTTTATACGTGGCAACGTCGCTGTGTATACTTGTTTATAGCTTACCTTTGAATGTGTGTGAGTATGCACCACGGCAGGCTGCATTGCCCTCTGTTAGTCAAGATTCTGCCTTTCTTCCAGGATCAAGTTAAATACTTTACTTTAAAGAGTTTTTTTAATTATATTCCTTTATTGTAATGAATTAAAATTAACTTGGAGTAGCAAATTATATAAGAATGTGAGGGTTATAGATTACTCTCACCATAGCTACAGCACATCTTTGTTTAAGGAACGAAAGTGCTGTCTTTCAGATGCCTCTGAGTCTCTTGGGATGGGGATGGGGATGAGGTCTAAGGGGAACCAGCTCTGTGAAGGGAGAAGATCACTGAACCACTCTCTTTACCTCAATGATCAGGAGATTTTTAGTACTCTGCTTGTCCAATGAAAGGAAAGAGTAAAGAAGACCTCCCACACAGACCAGAAAGAAAAGTCACCAAAGACACAGGTCGAAACCTAGCCTCGTAAGGTTGAAATCAGGTCAGTGAAGAGAGAAGGAGGAGGAAGGGGAGGAAGGGCATTTAGCTCTTTATGACCCAGGTAAAAAATGAAATTGGAGAAAAATTGTGGAAGTTGGGAGGAGGACAAGAATATATACTATATTGTCACACTTTTTGACCTAAAGAGGTTTAAGAAAGGACAAGAAAAAAGACAAATAAACAAGGACTAGCTCAAGGAACTTTGCCTTCTTTTTCCTTTTCTTCTGTGCATGTGGGAGCCCAATAATGAACAGACAAGGTCAAGGTGAAAAATGAAGTTTATCCAGGAAAAGAAAAAGAAACCCCTTTATTCACGGAAAACCAGTCTTGAAAAGAACATTCTTTTGCCACATCTCCAAAATCAGCACTTATGATTTAATAGGGAGTGGCCAACTAAGAACAGAAGTGTAGGTTATTTACAATTTGTCAGAGGCAGTGTCTTTGGATTTAAAATAGAATCTGTCAGTAAGGTTACATTGTGTCAGGACAGAGACTAATCTATAGAGAAATGTATCTCTGGAGGGGCAGAGGAATCAGGGTGACGGTGATGTCATCTTCCCAGGGAACCTCCTAACAAAGATTTTTGTCCATAAAGCCCACACACATATGTGACTGTATTTCTCCCTCTTGAGAGTCCTCATTTTCCCTTGAAAGGCACAGAAGTCATGAGCACATACACAAATAGAGTTGCAGGGATACCCATTTGCACACATCTGAGCCAAGGATATATTGAATCTCAAGATTCCTTTTTTATTTACCTTCCCTAAAGTCAGTGAACTTTTTGGGGCAGGTGCTTCATTGATGATTTATAACTTGTTTGACTAATTTCTGATGTGAGTTTTCCTCCCAGAGTGTGGAGCGGTGCTTCTAATAGAAAAATACTAATATGGTACACTTCTTACACACTCTCAAGGAACCATTTTTCATGACTACCACCAGTAATTTTGTATAAAAGAATCCTTGTCTATAGGACTATGGAAAACTGGAAGGAGGCTTTTTTTCCCCTTCCCTTAAAGGTTGCCCTTTGCATATAAATTACAACTCTTTGTGCTTTCCCATTTTAATGGGATGACCTTTTGGATCCACTGGACAAGAGTTTAAATCCTAAGCCCACCAGTCAGTTTTTAAATCAATGCTTTCCATGCTCCAGAAGTTCAGTGCTCTAACTTCATATTCAAAGGGCATGATAGATGTGGCTTAAGTATTGGAGGTCTGAAGATGTGTCTAAGTGACAGGCACACAAGAGCATGTGCCCAATAATGGGACTTTGGCCCATCTCAGTAGCTAGACCCACTAATAGAGACCTGCAGTGCTTCAGTCTAAGAGAACTGGAAGGAACAGAAAATATGGAGCATTTTCAATAGGACATTCCTGACCAATTATCAATTTAAGCTTCCATTATTTGTCACTAATTACTACACGAGGCTGTTAAATATTTAGCAGGAGTTTGTTTAATTGGGTTTGACGATAGAGGAGACTGGCTGAACATGGCTGGAGCACCAGGAGCCAGTCAGTTCTGTGTACTCAGAGCTTGACAGAAAGGAAATTTGTATTCGCATAAGATGAATACATCGCCGTGTCAGACAAGATTTTTTTTATTCTATTCCTTACACAGTTTTATTTATCTTTAAGGTATCTAAAATTAGAGCACGAAGAAGGGGGCACTACTCATGGATGTAAAATTGTAAGGAGGTCATTCTTAACCTTGTTTACAGATGTTCTAGTTTAGAAAGCACCAGTGTGATAAATTAAACATTACAGGGGGAAAAATTAAAGCAAAGCAATAACTGGCACATGAACACATCTGTGTGTAAAATGCTGACTTAATCCCTGAATATCTTATTGGTAGCATTTCCTATCAAAGCCTCCCACTCTCCTATATTATTCATCTATGCAGCTGGTTTAGAATCCAGCCCCTGCTCTGCCTCATGCCCCTTTGGACCGTTTAGCTTTAGGCTTCTGTTGGCTGGTTGGTGCAAATGGACACCCACAGATTTACAAAAATTCATTTTGCTACTTTCTTTAAAGTAAACAAAACCAAAAAAATAAATAAATTAAACTTTTGCCCTTTGAATGGGTTTCCAAATGGTAATATATAGTCTTTTCTTTTTCCTACTTAGAATATTATTTTTAACCCAGTTTAGTGGACTCTGGTGTATGCTATATTCTGTTCCAAATGGCCAGAGCCATTGCTAAGAATTTTGTAACCAGGGCAAGTACCACGAAATATGCCTGAAGCAAGAAATGTTACCTGTGTCCTCAACTGATATTGATGGAGAGAGAGAGAAGAAAGGAAACAAAAAGTGGTAAAGGAGCTCACCCCACCCTGACACCTGGTAGCTTCCTATCTTCCCTAATTATTCTTGTTAATTAGGTTTGAAGCTCTTGTTTCTTTGCTTCTGAAGAACTGCCAAGTGCTCTCAGTGTCCTCTAAATCCAGCACCCAGGAGCAAAGGCCTGATTGCCTTGCCCTAGTTACGAATCTGTAAATAGCACACTTCAAGATTAGGATAGGAGGCAAAATGCTTCTCGTCCAGAGACAGGGCAGCTTGTGTCTGAAAGTTTACTACTGCCTTTATTTACGTTACTAAAAGAAATGAAAATATTACTACATTTATAAAGCCCTCTTCCCACTATGATTCTTTTATAGTATCTACCCATTTTGCACATTTGCTTACTTTCTGAGCGCAGTACAGATATTGCCACTCTACCAACAGCATTAATTAAGTAATTAGATATTGTGAAAGTGACTGAATACTTATTTACATAATACATGAGCCAGGAAAGCCCATCAGATTCTGTTGCTTTTCATTGCTGTGCTGATAACCAACCACGGACAATTTTCCGCAGTTGCTCTGGTATAACAGAAAGAACTCTAGCACTAGAGGTACTAGACCTGAATTTTAGTCCAGGATTTGTTACTACCTATCTATGTGAACTTGGGTGAATAAGCATTACCCCTCTAGACCTATAAAATGAAGATATTAAACTAAGTGATGTCAAAATTCCTTCCCAACTATAAAGAGATTCTATGATTATTATAATTTTATTATTATTATAACTTACTACTTAAGAATAAATTGTTGGTATTCCCAGGTGGAGCAGATAGGGAATTTTTCTGTAGTATTACAGAGGATCATAGATTTAGAGCTGGAAATGACCTTTGATGTCATTGAGTCCAAACCCCCTCATTTCATAGTTGAGGAAACTGAGGCACAGAGATTTAATGACTTTTCTAGGTTCTTACAAAGCAGGATTTGAACTCTGTTCTGACTCCAAGTCTAACATTAAATCCATTATGCTCAAATTACATGTTCATTTCCCTAATTGAGACCTCTGTTTCCAGTTTATTTTCCCCCAAGTCTAAAATATTAAGGTTGTTGTAGCTCAGGTAAAAGAATGCTTGATTTTAGAGTCAAGGACCTCGGTTTGAATTCGGGCTCTGCCACTTCTACCTGCGTCACCTTGGGCGAGGTTACCTCTTTGGGCTTCAATTTGTTCATTCACAGATTGAAAGAATTTAACTCTATGACTTCAAATGTCCTTGCAGTTCTATCTGTGCCTGTGATTCTGTACTCAGTTCCACTTTTTGTATATCAAATCTGGCTCATTAAAAAGTTGCCATTTTGTTATAAAAATGAAAATGTTTGAGAGGATTAAACCAATCTACAGATGGACATAAATCAAACTCCCCTTATGCTACATTCCTCCCCCAAATACTCTTATCTAAAAGGACTTTTTTAGTAGTCCTCAGGGCCATAACTAGACGCATTGCCCCCATGCTCCTTCCCCTGGAAAAAAACAAAACAACAACAAATAGTAGATCTAAAAATAGTGTCTAAGGGTATGGAGAAAGAGTGCAGATCATTCTGATCTTGTTTTCATTTCTTTAAAGCTTGACTGACTAACCAGTGTTGGTTTTAGTTATGTAGCACTCCTGTCTTTGGAGACTAAATGGAAAACAGCTAATCAGCCATCCATGTGACATCTATTTAGTGCCTACTGTATTCATAGTACTGTGGTAACTATGGAGGATGATGTAAAGTTGAGGAAGAAAACAGAGACTGCAGTCACAAGAGAGCTTAAGGTCTGGTTGAACTGATGAGACCCATACAAAAGCGATGTTGTTGCCCAGGGGAGAATCTGAGTATAGGTGGGTAGGATGCAAAGTGCTATATTAGTTCAGGGAAGTGAGGAAGTGCTTCTCATAGGGTAAACTAGAAAATGTGTCATGTAAGAAGTAAAATCTCACCTGTACCTTGAAGGATGGGAATAAAACTGATGAAGAGGGAGGAGAAAAACATTCCAGACAGAGGCATGGAGGATGTCAACTATAGGGCAGAGATGGGGAAAGGGTGAATAGAAACCATTGGTTAGCCTGTAGGAAACATAAAAGGGGAGCAGCGAGAGACCCAGGTTAAAAGATATATTGGGGCCAAACACTGGAGGACACGAATGTCAGAAAAATGTATCTTTTCACTACAGTCCACAATCCATTATCACTGTGCTCGTTTTCCCTCCCCAATTTAGGTTTGTTTGGTTGACTTTATGTATGTCAAATACACCATGCCCATACCCTGCTATTCCTTTGTCTATATGTAGTTTTTCAGTACCAATAAATCCACTCATTTCAATCCCTCCCACCCCCCCAAGATCTCTCAAATACAGTACACGAGGAGCCCATCTGATTTCTAAACTTGCTTATTTTGGTTCTGTTAAGTCATTTGGCAGAAAGAGAATCAACCTCATAGTCAGGAAACTTGGGCTAAAGTTTCACCTCAGATATGCACTGACTGTTTACCTCTGGGCAAGCCACTTAACTTCTCAATGTTCTTGGCATCTAAGGCTATAGGTTTCAATACAGGTATGATTCTGTGCTGATAGAGAAAGTTTTCCTGTCAGGAATCACCTATGCTTATGAAATCACAAGCTTGATTTTTGGTATTTTTTTTCCTTACCCTACTATAAAACAACTCTCCCCCTTCCCCACCCCCAACCCCTGCCCAATCACATCTAAAACTTGGAAATTAAGTGATATCATTTTGGGTAGCATTTGTAGAGGGAGCAAAATTCGAGAATGGCTTTAATTGACTCTTTCCAGGACTTAAATTCTCAGTTGCTCAGAGTATCCACATCATGGAAGTCACAGACTCCCTTTGTTTGGACTCTGAAATAGAACCAGTTCCTCTGAACAGAAACTTTTATATATATGATTTTACTTGGCAATAGGCCCACCCCAGATGACCCAATAGGTCTTCTTTCCTAACCCTGTTATCTAGGTAATTTAAGATGAATCTTAAGGGAAAAGACTTTTTTTTTTTCCACTGAGACTTATTAGAATGTGGAATGGGTTTCCCAAGGGAGGTGACGGAAGGCCTGCTGCCAGTCACTTAAAACTGGGCTGGAGAATAGACTTCAAGGAACAATTCTGTACTAGCAGGGAGACAAAGTATATAATCTAATCACCTTTTTCTGTCATTAATTTCTTATTTTGTTTGATTTTTTTTCCTGATGATGCCTTTTCACCCTTCACTTGAATGTGTGTCATCTGGCAAATATTTTTGAGACATCAGCCCAAGCCCATGTGAACTGTTAAATGTCAAAAGAAAATGTATCAGTGTCTCCCCTAAATTCATGGTAATGACATTACTACACGAAAAAATAAAAAGGGAATTCTGTCAGTGCAAACATGATCATAAATGCAACATTTTTGGCATTAAAGACAGTGGCAAAAGAATTCAAAGGCAAGATGAGTTTCTAAAATGTCATTGCAGTGTCAAAACACAATAGAACCTCTTCCTGCTAAATCTCTGGTTAAGTGGAAGTTTCCAGGCAACTTCCCAGCCTCTCAAAATTGTCCTCTTCCATGTGCATTTGATATTCTGAAAGCACATCCGATAACTGTGTCACATTTGTCTGTTCAGGAATCGTTCACTGATAACATGCATCTGTATATCAATTAAATACCTATCTAAGTTTCTAATGCAATATGGTGCCACCATTGAGAGCAAGTAGGGAGAGCCCCCAGTGGATCTACACAACAAAGTGGGGTCTCCCAAGATTCCATAGTGTTGTGCTACCTATGCCATAGTTTCTAGAGATTAAAAGCCGAAGAGTATCCAAGTGGTGTCTAGCCACTGCACAAGCATTCATACATTGCTTTTTCAATACCATTGAATCTTATTTTTGCAACATTCCTAATTGGCAATGCCAGAACCTGGAACAACTCTCACCTTTAACTAACCCAAAGTTGTGAGTAGTTTTGAGATTGTGTGGGCTTTGAAAACCAATAGATGATTTCACTGAAATCCCAACAACCTTATTAAAGTTTTTAAAGGCTACTTCCTGTCACCTTTAGCTACAGACAGAAAACTATTATGCTAGGAAAGAAGTTTGGAATAAAAGGGATAGGGGGTGGAGATATAGAAAATCTTGATTAGAAAGTATAATTTAATAGAACATGTATTGAACCAAATGTATTGATTAATGCAGAAGATATAGTACTTATATTGATTCAAACCAGAGATTTAGTACTAAAAGCTGTAAGCCAAAAAAGCTGTTGCAGATTGCTACAAAAGTCAGTTTAATGCTGTCCTTGAGAATGCCTTCACAAAGAAATTCTTCTAATGTTTGAGGACTAGGTAGAATGCGGTATATGTCAGTTTGATCCCGGAGGGTTTTATTTTGTACTCTAATAGCTGTTACGAGCCTACATTATATCCAAGGAGTAATTTTCCTTAGGGGTGCCCAGCTCGCTTTGTGTCAATATTCTAGCATTTTAAGTCACGTACAGTATATGCTTCTGGGAACAGTGCAGGAGCCAGCCAGACTCATAATGGTCTGCATTCATTAATAAAGGCAGAAGCTTCTGTCCCTCCATTGCCCACTACAGGGATGCCTCCCTGGCCTTCCGGGACCCGTACAGACACATTTAAAGAAAGCTTTATTTTGAGTGGGCAGGAGATGAAATGCAGGACTTGCAGGCATTTCCTAAGTCAGCTATATGCCCGAGCACAGGGGTGACCTTAATGGGTCAAAGAAGAATGCAGGTCAAAAGACTTATTATCCAGCCTGTTGGAAACCAATTGCTTTTGTTTAAAAAAAAAAAAAAAAAAAAAAAAGCACTGGTGCTTAAAGGTTGATGGTAATGTAGAATCCTATTTTACAGCTTGCTGACTGTGTGTGCACTGTAATATGCTTTTAGAAAAATAAAATCATAAAGATTATCCATAATGTTTACAGATCCTACACAAATGATAATACAGAGTGTAATATAATGAGTTAATCAGTGATGATTGATTACTGATGTTTGTGTTCTTCAACTCAAGAAAAAATAACATGCTGCTGGGGTGCTGTCACCATCTGTTGAAAGGAGCATCCACATTTAATCTTGATATTTCCTTATTTGTTCCCTCATTGCATTGTTTCAGAGGTACAATTATTGCCTTCTATTACATCCAGTTTAAGAACATCTCATTTGAATCGAATGCAACTACACCTTGAATCAGGGGCACTAATGGGATAGTGAACTAGTGGGTTGCTGATTTGGTGTAGTTTCATTCATTTATTTCATTTTTTTTATAAATCATACTTATTTGTGCTTTGCTTTAAAAGGGTGTCTAGTTTTTGTCTACAAATGCACATGGGTCACACCCTCTTTCTTACCTATCACCAAATGAGTACCATCTCTGAACCAAAAAGCCTTTTTAGAACTTAACCTACAAAGGCTACTTTTTAAAATATTAATATAATGAATATAATATTCATGTAGTTACTATTATCTGAGCCATAACTAGGAAAGGCTGACTAGAGCCTTGCCCCAGGGCACCAAAATTTAGAGAGAGCAAAAATATAACATGTGAACTCCTTCAATAGCTAGAAGCCACTGTAGTAACCAATTCTCCCTCCCACGGAACTGAATTAATGGTGTTTTTTTTCTTCCAATGGGTGTGTGTGTGTGTGTGTGTGTGAACGGATCAATGATTTAACCAAAGTAGGGAATTTTGAATGATAAAAACATATCTCTCTATGCACATATGTACCTACTCTGAAATTTTGAGGCTTAGAGGATTATCTGGGATGTTGAGAAGTTAAGTGACTATATCCAGAGCTACATAGCCAATATGTGTTCAAGTTAGGACTTAAAATCCCGTCTTCCTGACTCTAGGGTCAGCTCTCTATCTACTAAACTATACTTCCTCTCTGTAATTATTTAATTACTTCTTACATTATTTTCATACTAGAGGTTACAAAGATAATATAAAGGAGTTTTTATGTTGCCTGTTCTGGGCTTCAAGATACTTGCCCCAGATAAGGCCTTATTTCATGCTACTGGCCTCAGGTGCATTTTATGCAGGTGACAAAATGTCTAGATATTGTTCTATTATTCTTCTCTGCCATTTTGTGGACAGGATGCCAATCTAGACAAGACGCTCTCCCTTATCAGTAACTTTAAAAGAGGGGGGCAATCTGAGAACAGAGTGTTGGAGGAGATAAGAGCCTAACTGAAGTTGTCAACTTTTGGAAGCGGTATTACCCAGACTTCTGCATCCATGCAGTGCTGGATGTGTTTTGGAGATCCAAGGCTTAAAAATAGTACAACATACTATAGCAAATTCCAAGTATAGGTTGTATAAAAGTGGAATCACCAGGGTAGACATTTACAGTAGAAAGATGGGCTACTTTGTTCATATTTCAAAAATTCACACAAATGTGTATGTATTCTGGTTTGCATTTTAAGTAGAAATAAACAATTTCACTGTTAGATGTGGTCAGATCTCAGAGTCTGAATTAGTCATCTGTTGCAGTGCCAAGTATGAAAGAGAAATTTGAGCTTCATTAAAAAAAAAAAGCTGGATCTCATGTTTTAAAAGAAATACATTGTGATACAAAGAATGTTTTGTGCTCCTCAGCTGTCTTTAGCTTTTTTGAGCTGAACTTCACACTTAGAGCAAAAGCAATAAAGCAAAGATTCTTCCAAATGGGGTGTTAGCACCTTTATAGGGGAAAGTGTTTTTGAAACTTTCTGCCATTAAAGCATAATCTTTAAATGGATCTTCTTTTGAAGGTGTGTTGTGGGTTTGATTTTTTTTTTTTAGCAACCCTCCCCCCCCCACACACACACCTTGAAAAACAACTGTTCGTAACTGGGATTAATGGTTTGCAATTTTCAGTTACTTAGACATGGGGTCTCTAGTGGATGGCTTTTTGCAGCATTGAATATGGCTCTCTGTGGGATTACAGAAGATCTCTTCCTACTTCCTTTTCTATCCTAACCCCCCCATCTCTGTCGATGTTGAACTGATGTACTTCTTGATTATGTAAAACACTCTTTCCCTTCATTGTAACAGACTTTTTTTTTCCCTCTGTCTCTCTCATAACCTGTCATTGCATTAAAGTGCTTTGGGGACTGTGAATTGCTGTGTAAAATTGGTGAGATTACCCACTGCTTTGTTCTGTAGCAACCAATGTGGTGGTTTCCTCAGGACCTGGAGAGCTGAAAACCACTAAGCTGAGAAGGCTGTTCTTTGATGGCCTGTCCAGTGTTTATTCTGTTTTCTCTACTATTTCTTCTGTCTCTAGCCTCTCTGGGCTGATTGGTGGCAGTACAGCCAGTACAGTAGCTAGGGCAAGTACAACCCATGTTTCTTCTTCCTCCTTCCTGTGTCCCATCTCTACCCCTACTCCGTATCTTTCTGGTCTCACCTGTTTCCTTCTTTTCTCTTTAGCATCCATTTCTTTGGAATCATCTCTTTTTGTGATGCCAAGTTCGAGGTTGATACCAAGCTTCTTCTTGCTCCTCCACATAGCATAGAGATGACCTTCAAAACCCAGCGAGTCTCTTGGGACATAGATATATAACTAGAAAGGACATCAGAGGTCATCTAGTCCAGCCTCCTCCTTCTAATAGTTACCAAAATCAAGGCCCTAAGACTTGAGTGACTTGCTGGAGGTCACAAAGTTAATAAGTGGCAGAGCCAAGAATTAAATGTAGATTGTTGTCACTTTGCCCAGTGCCTAGAAGATTCTCCATGGGTCACTGCGTTAAGACTGGAGACCATGTTGCACTGAGAATGGGGAATGCAGCTGTGCTTTGCCTCTAATTTTGAGGGAACTTTTCAGGTCTGACTTTTTATCCGCTCTCTTTTCTCACTGACATCCAAATGATTAAATCATTCGCATGTTTGTTCAGTACTTAAGTGTCATCTACTTGCTTTGCTGGATAGATGTGGCGCCAATATGGAAGGGTGTGCATAAAAACCGTGTGTGTGTATCTCTGTTCCAGGATGGCTGGCTATGCGTCAATTTTATTTTTTAACATTGACTTCCTCATCTTAAGGAGTGTTTATGTTTAAGTTGTTTATGAAAGTCTGAGTTATTTATCAAAAAACCCTTTCTCTCTCATTGCACCAGCCATATTCACAGCTCACAGGCACTCATCGACAAACCAGCCTATCTCTATATTTCTGCGAAAACCTCAACTCCTTGTTAGAGTAAAAATATGTGATTAACATACTGAAGTATATGATTGTTACTAGAGTAAAATTGGAGCTAGGTCAAGAGAACCTTTTTAAATTTTTGTTTATCTCTCCATATCATGGTATAACCCAGTCATATCAAATACATGATTCTGCTTTTGTTCAATTGTTCGTTTGTGTCCGACTCTTTCAGACCCCATTTGGGGTTTTCTTGGCAAAGTGACTGGAGTGTTTTGCTGTTTCCTTCTCCAGATCATTTTAAAGATGTGGAAACTGAGGCAAACAGGGTTAAGTGACTTACCCAGGGTCACACAACTGCAAGTGTCCGAGGCAAGATTTGAACTCAGGAAGATGAGTCTTCCCAGACTCCAGGCCCAGTGCTGTACCCATTTCACTATCTAGCTGGATGATTCTATTACTTTACCATTAATTCAAAGATGAATTTGAATTCCAGCTCTGCTACTTACTCTATATGTAATCTAGGGCAAGTAACTTTCCTATCACTCACCCTCAGTTTCCCTATTGGTAAAATTAGGTTGACTAGATAATCTCTGAGTTTATTTCTGACTCAAAACCATATGACCTTTTGGCCTAAGACAACATTATTTCTAGTTAACCAATATGAGTATTCTCTTCTATGATTTTAAAGGATTTGTCATACAGTAGGGAGGATGCTGCCTGAAATCAGAGGACTTGGAATCCAATCCTGCCTCTGAGGCTCACTTTCCTTGTGATCTTGAGCAAAATCACTTAGTTTTTCTGGGCCTCAGTTTCCTCACCTGTAAATTATGGAACTGGAGAATAGGACTGACCACTGTGGTACCTTCCTGTCCTCGTTCTACAATCCTATGAGATGACTGCATATTAAAAAATCTGGAGAAGAATGCCTGTGATTTTCTTTTTAACCCCTAGAGTCCTATTAAATTTGAAGCATCCTTCATGGGCATGAAAACATTGTAATGTCCAAAAAGTCCTACATTAAGAGGTATTCCTTTTCACTAGGAATGTGGAACTGACATAAAATCAGTCTCTTACACTGTGGAGAAAAACCTTTCTTCCAAAATACTGCTTGGCTTTAGTTCTTGTTGTTGTTGAGTCATTTCAGTTGTATCTGACTATTCAGGACCCCATTTGGGGTTTTCTTGGCAAAGATACTGGAAGGGTTTGTCATTTCCTTCTCTTACTCATTTTACAGATAAGGAAACTGAGGCAAACAAGGTTAAGTAACTTGCCCAGGGTCACACAGCTAGTAAGTGTCTGAGGCCAGATTTGAACTCATAAAAATGAGTCTTCCTGACTCTAGGCCTAGAACTCTACCCACTGTACTACCTAGCTTCCTAGCTTCCCACATTCATCTAGGTATGGAGTCCCAGTTCTTTCACACTGATTTTCTATGTGTTTGTATTCTTTTTTAACCTAAAAATGCCTCTGTGGGATCATAAGATTATAGATTTAGAATCGGAGGGTATCTTAGACCATTCTGTTTCAACTGATGCATTTTACATATGGCAAAACTGAATGGGCTTGGCCACATGTTAGTAGGGGACAGGGCTGGGATTTGAAGCCAAGTCTCCTAATTCCAAATCTAGTCCTTCCAATTTACCATGCTTGCCTCCCCAAAGGATTCAATTCGGTTTCATTCCCTCTAACAGGAATGTATTTAATGGCTAGTGTGTTCCAGGAGCCATGCTGAGTATTAGAGTTGCAAATGAAATAACAAAATATATTCTGCCATCAAGGAGCTTATTGTCTAGGAGAGGAAGAAAATATCACAAAAATTTTGCCTCTGAATTTTGAGGTATAGACTAATTTTCAGAACTGCCCAAGTAAAATATGATTAAAAATCTGATTGTTTCACAAGAATTAGTTCTCAAGAATTCCATGGTTATAGAGGGATAATGATTAAGTATTTAAGGATTAAATAGCCCTTGGGTACCCTTATTGTTTTTTAATTTGTTTGTTTTTACATATGAATAGGAAGAACAGTTCATTTTTAGCAAATATTTCTTAAATACCTACTATGTGCAAAATATCATGCTAGCTCCTGTAGGGGATAGAGAGAGATTCCTTCAGGGACCTTACAATCTAGTTTGGAAGAGATCCCATGAATAAATAACAATATGAAATTATACACGAATACATAAGACCTCAAATAGTCGATACTATTAGAGAGAGAAGGAAAAAAAGAAGCACATTTTGGCACAGGGAAGAACGTGATGACACAGAGAAGAATATTGTATGGGGGACAAGCCATGCTACAGTAGTCCAGTTTACTTCTATCATATTGCACATTGTTGAGAATAATCTGAGATAAGGCTGGAAAGGAAGAGTAACACCAAATTATGGAGAGCCTTGATTGTAAGGCCAAGAAATTTCAACTTTACCTAGTAGGCAATAGGGAGCCATGTATTAGGAATCTCACAGGATAGCTTGGTCTAAATAAAGGATGGATTGGAAGGGAGGAAGAGTAGAGGCAGTAATGACCTCTGATGAGATAATTACAATAGTGGCAAGTGATAGTGAGTGACTGAACCAGGCTACAGGCTATCAGTGATGGCATTAGAGAATTAATAGCAGAACCAAAAGAGATTGTAGAAGGAAACAGAAAAATAGAATAGTAAAACCAGAATTTTCAACATGAGTAACAAGGTTAATGATGTCACTAATAGAAGCAAGGATGTGAACTAGGTTTTGAAAGAAAGACTTTCAGTATTCTCTTTGAAGTACTATTGATTAAGGGGCATGCTTGGACATCCAGGAGATGGTGTGGTGTTGGAGAAAGAGAACTACCGACGGCACTGGAGAACCTGATTTCATTTCTGGATCAGTTATAACCTGTGTGATCTTCAGCAACCTCTCTGGCCCCCCTTTCCTCATCTGCGAGATGGTAGTTTCTGGTTCTTGGCCCAGTGATCATATACAAAATCCCATGACACAACAAGTGTAACAAGGCAGATTTTTTGTTCTGTGTTTCTCTATATCTAATTCAACAACCAGCAGCTTACCTGGATTTCAAAACCTTGGTCTCCATCTCCAGATTATTGTGTTACGAGAATAGGAACTGTTAGCTTAACTGTCTCTGTAAGACTCCAGAAGATTCTCAGTTTAAGTCCTCCTGAGTGCAGAGAGGAAAGCATTTCCTCATTGCCTTCTAGAATTCTTTCATTTCTCTCAGCTTTACCCTTATCACTGCCTACTTTATATTATACTTATCTGAGAATGTGTAGGCCTCAGTAGAATGTCAATCCCTTAAAGTCAGGGATTAGTTTTTGTTTTTAAAAGCACAATGCTTTACATGTTGCAGGTAGTTAAGAAATGTTTAATTGAATTGAACCACTCCCTAAGCTGGTAGAAGAGAAGAACTGTTAGTGGGAGATGATGTTCCTCTGTCCTCATTATGAAACTGTGCCCACTGTTAACCTTGAAGGATTGACACTAGACTCCAGCCAGGAGAGGCCAAGCTGCTGTGATGGGCCAAAGCCCACATCTGGCTTAAAGGGAACTGAGGTTCATTCACAGCAATATTCAGTACAACTTCTGGGGAAAATGAGCCCTTGAGGTCTTGGTGACTTGCTCTACCACTTTTCCCCTCACCCCCATCCCACTCCACTGCAAATGTGCTTGGGAGCAGGCTCTTCTTAAGAACTACAGAATCCTGGGCCCCGGAGCTATATTTTATCAGTTAAGCACTTCTCCTTTGTAAAAGAGAAGATGGTTATTCCTCTTCTTCCCCACCCTTTCCATTCAGTCAGATCCCATAATCAGTCAGTATTTATTAAATTGCTACTAAGGGAGGTTGGGTGCAGTGCAGAGAGCACTAGACCTAGAGTCTAGAAGGCCTGAGTTCAAATCCAGCCTCTGATACATAATAGCTATGTGACCTTGGGCAAGTCACTTCACCCTGTTTGCCTCACTCATCTATAAAATGAACTGGAGAAGGAAATGGCAAACCTCTCCAGTATCTTTGCAAAGAAAACCCCAAATGGGGTCTTGAAAAGTGAAAAATGACTGAAATGACTCAACAGCAAGAGCAGATTTCCTAGTACTAAGGTTAGCTTATAGGAGTAAATATTGGCCCGCGGTGAACTAAGCTGCCAAAGTGATTTTGCTAAAGCACAAATCTATCAGTGTCAACCCCTACTCAATAAACTCCCTTGGCTCCCTATGGCCCGCAGGATCTAAGTCCTCTGACCTGTAAAGGTCTTCACCACCTTGCCCCTTCTTACCTTTCCCAGGCTCCTCATCTGCTGGTGTCTTCTCTCAGATTGCCTTCTAGCTACTCTCTCTCTGTCCTATGTGTCTCTTTATTTCCGCGTTGTTTCCTCCATCAGACATGAGGTCCTTGAGAGCGGGGACAGAGTTTGACTCTTTTTGTAACCCCGGTGCTTAGCACAGAGCGTGGCATACACAGCAAGAATTTAATAAATGATTGTTGTCGGCCAAATACAGATAGTTCACTATAGGAGAGAAAAGCATATAATCAACAGAAATCATTGAAGAGGAGCCCAAAGAGGGTTAGGGCTGCCTGAGACCCCAAAATACCAACATACCGGGTCCGGCGGAAAGAATTCCACTCAAGTCTTCTCAGCCAAGGAAAAAGTAAAGTTTATTGAAAGTGGGGTGCTAGGCCATTTAAAGGTGCTCTCACAGAGCAAAGTCTATACCAAACTATTC
>CM053594.1:186197559-186223499 GCA_028646575.1 Pseudocheirus occidentalis
AATTCTTTCCACAGGACCCGGTATGTTGGTATTTTGGGGTCTCAGGCAGCCCTAACCCTTTTTTATTTTTATTTTTTTCCATGGCGCTCTCACTGAGCAAGTCTCTACTAAGGCATTCTAAGGCGCTCTCACACCACATGGAGGGAAGATGGGGTTCTATGGAAATTTCTCCCCGTCCCTTCAGAATTTCCCACGTATAGACAAGCATTTCTTACTGCACAGAGGCTGTATTTACATAGCTTCAAGCAAAGGGGGAGATTTGGAAATTAGTACATCTAATCAATACAGACAAACTAAATACAGGTAAAAATATCCACTTTGAGTCCTGAATGACCTTATAAACTCATGATTTGGTATTGCTCTCTATACTGGCTGAATTAATCTAACATTGCCTCATCTCCCCCTAAACTTAGAGCTGGATAAATCCACTCTATGCCAATTAAAGGAAAAGAAAAAGCATTTGTTAAATGATTAAGATGTGGAAGGCCCTGAGTTAGGCACTGAGGATGCATAGATAAAGTAAAAAACAGTCCCAGCCCTCAAAGAGCTTATATTCTGTTGTATAAACACAGCCAGAAAAAATTCAAGTCACCCAGCTTGAGGGCCTTCATCATCCTGCCTCTCTACCTCAAATATTTCATCTTTCTCTCCTGTCATAGAGGAAAGCTTACTCTCTTTCAATGATGAAGTCATTACCCCGTTCCCTTCCTCATCTCCTTCCAACTCCATTATCATAAGTTTTCAAAGAACATGGTCCTGGTGCACCATATTTCCATGGACTGGATCAAGCATTGTCATGGGCCCTTCCCATCAGAAAGCCCTTGGTAATGTTGACCCCAGAATGGCCCAGCACATCTAACACATGCTCTATAAAAGCCTGTACCTAGCCTTTTTATTCTTTCACTTTCCAGTGACTTTTTCCTTTAGAGTTTTAACAGCAAAAGGTCTCCCATTCTCCTAAAGAATTCTTACATTGATTCTGTTGTCCTTTAAACTGTTTTTTCTCTTTTTGTTTTACACCAAATTTTTTTTAACCCACTACAATTTCCTCACTACTCACTCATTCCCTAATCATGAAAAACATGGTAATTACTTCACCATTATTCTAAAACTGCTAAGAGAACAGCCACGGGTGACGTCCCAATCACCATTCTCATCTCTTTTTCTCAATCTTTGTTTATTTTTCTTCCCCACTCTGCAATGTTAGAAATCATTAGTGCTATATCCCATCAGACACTGAATTCTATAAATTCTTCCTCTTGCATCCAACTCACCCTTTGTGTCTCTACTGTCATCCCCCAAGCCCCTCATATTCAAATTCTGATAATCTCATACTTAGATTATCATTATAAACTCCTAAGAGGTTTCCCTACAGCTAAATGGACACAGTGCATAGAGTACTGGGCTTGGAATCAGACAGACTCCTCTTCCTGAGTTCAAATCCAGCCCCAGACACTTACTAGCTATTTGACCCTGGGCAAGTCACTTAACCCTGTTTGTCTCAGTTCCTCATCTGTACAATGGGTTGGAAAAGGAAGTGACAAACCACACCAGTACCCTTGGCAAGAAAACCCCAAAAGAGGTCACAAAGAATCAGACTCAACAACAACAACAACAACAACAACAACAGGTTTCCTTTAGGTCTACAATGTCTCCTTTATACTACCATGAGATTAATCTTAACATAATATTTTTTTGTTATATTGGTCTTCTGGTCAGCAAGTCCCATCGTCTGACAATAAAACAATCCCAAACCATGTACCTTGGCATTTCAACCATGTGCTTCTTTTACTCCATAACATGAATCTTCTACTCTCACCTTCCCATCATTCCCATAAACTCATAGAATCATAGAAGCACAGGTTCTAAGAAATGAAAAGGACCTCAGCAGGCTTTTAGTACAGCCTCAGGCTGATGAAGAATCTTCTCCAAAATATCAATTCAATAGTTCAATTTGACAGCCATTGATTAAATACCCATTATATATAAATGGCACTAATAAATGAAAATTGAATCTCTACTCAAAAACACTTAGGAATAAGGAAACCATTCAGAAGAACTCTTTAAAAGCTAGAACTAGCCTAGAACGTCCATCCTTCTTTCTGCCTCTCCAAATTCTGCCCATCCCTCAACGTCAAGTGCAAGTCCTATCATTTTAGAAAGACTGCTTCTCAATCTTATCCAGGCTAGAAGTATATCAGCTACTTGCTGCTTAATTCCTTCAATGGATTGACTGGGGAGCTTTTATCTGTTTCATTTTCAACCTGAGTCAGTTCCTCCCTCCTTTGTTAGCCTGGTGGTGTACTCTCTCCTCTCTCCTTCATTGTTAGGACTCACCATATTGACAGAGAATTTCGTATGGATTCTTGTAGAATTTAGTTAAAGTTCCAATTTCTTACTAAAGTCTTTCCTGGTCATTGCAACCCATCTTGAGCTATCTCTTCATTAAGTTCCTACTACCTTTGTCAGCTCACTTTATACATGTGTGTGTATGTATGTATATGTATTAACATGTATACACACATACATGCACACACAGATACAACTGATGCTTGCATTTGCAATAGGCATGTTTTATAAAGTTGCTGCAAATGATCAAATGCTGAACCATTGCTCTTAGGGAATTAGGTTAGGTTCCTGCAAATTTCTGCTCACAACGTTTACTTTAGCACTTTCTGGAACATCCTTAAGTACAGATTGGTGAATTTCCTCTTCCTTTTTCTGGATGTATGGCACTGTTGATTCATTAACATTGAACTCACGGCCAACAGCACTATAACTCATGCCTGAACAAAGCTTATCTAACACATGTATTTTCTCTGTAAGGCATATCACGGCATTCTTAGGCTTAGAAACACTAGACAGTACTTCAGCATTATGCTTGGGGGCCATTTTAAACAGCAAAATCACCAACAAAAAGCACAAAAATGTGAAAAACATGGCACAAAATAGACTGCGAAAAAGGATACTTGTTTATATTATTAGAACTGAAACAAAAAGGCAGAACTTTGCTTTGCTCAGCCTCAGCTGGGAATATGCACATGTCAGGGGACTCAAATTTTTCCCTGCTCTGTACATGTTCACAAATGACCACAAAAGTGCCTGAGTATTGACTTTAGAGTAACTAATAAATTTTAGTGAGTAGATGAATTCGCAAATACCAAATCCACAAATAATGAAGATTGACTGTGTGTATGTGTAGACATATAGATGTATACCTATCTGTATGTGCAGACACATATATAAAACTAGAAATAAGCACATATATATTATTAACATGTTAATGTTTGAATATATATTCATATATGTATACATATAATTATACATTTAGCAGTAAAATATTTCTCTAGTTTATTATATATATATATTTTTTTACAAAATATTTGCTAACACCAAGTAGTACAAAATAAAAAACTAATTTATTTTTTTTACATCTTGTTCACTATAAATAAATGAAAGCAAACCTAGAGAGGAAAAATGTCATATATCTGTGTGTATGTCTGTATATGAAATGAACTGACATATAAACATAGTTATTTATAGTTATACAACAGATCTTTATATATGTTGGGTATATACATACATCTATATGAAATAAGCTGCTAGGTTTAATATGTGTGTACACATGTACACACACATTTGTCTATGTGTGTGTATCTATTAATAATGGATAAAAAAGCCCTCAAGGACAGAAGTTATTTGTTATGCTTATTTCCCAGATCACCTAGCATAAGAACTTCTACAAATAGCTTTTGACCAAATATTTGTTATTTTTAAAACCTCCTCATTCCCACTGCCACCAGTCCTAATCCAGACAACCCATCACCTCATCTCCCAGTGCAATTGCTAAAATAGTGTCCAAGTTGCTAATTCTGACTTCCAATTGAAGGTTCTTGAACAGGGAAGTGACATGATGAAACTGGTATTCTAGGAAGATTAGTTTGTCAAGATATATGGAGGAAAGATGAGATTACAGGCAGGATTGCCTGACCAAACCACGATGAATCTCCTCTGCCTGTATTTCATCATCCTCCATAAACTTGACCCATCACAACCATCTAGCCTTATCTGCATATATTGCCCATTTAGATTGATTTACTCACTGTTCCCTCACAAGTGGGGTCACTGCCATCTCTTTGTCTTTGGTCATGTTATTCCTCCAAATCTGTGGTTTCCTTTCTCCGCCATATTCATTCTAGCCCTACTCATGCTTTATGGCTGAACCCAAGTCCAACATTCCCTGGAACTGCTTTGGTGGATACTAACTTCTCCATTTTCTGAATGTTTATTATCCATATGTAATCTTATTAATACCATTAATACAACTCCAGAGTTTAGCAGTTCACTTTTCTTAAATAGCTTCACTTATCTAAAGTTTGGTCTTCCCTGCTGAATTTTAAGTTCTCTGAGGCCAGAGGTCGCGTTTTGACACTTTTTTCTTCATCTCTCCCAATACCTTATACAAAGTTTGAGTAGATGTCCAGTGAAACCTTGCTGATTCTTGATTGAATGATTGTGATGCTCAGGAAAATTCACATGCAACAATCACTTGGAATCTGCCCAGTTTCTACCTAATCTTGCTTTTTTCCTCAGAAATCAAATAAAGCTGAGCATCTCACAGCTTTGTTAACACGGACAAAGTTACATCATTTCCAGAGAGTCCTGCTGTGCAAACTTGGAACTTAGTATCCATTGTATTGGAGTTATAGACTTGAAAAAAAATTTCCTTCCCTCTTTTTTTTCTGTTACTCTTTGGCTTCCTCATCTACCAGTATTCCAGGTAGGGTTGTCCCAGGAAAAACACTGCTGTTGAATACTGCTTGTATGCACCAAGAAATAAAACACCTATAGTGTTGGACCAATAGCCATTCTCTTTCAATAATGAAATCATAGATAGGTAACAACTACTAATATCAATTTTCAAAATGATTCTAAAAAAAAACCCCAACAAGTTCAAAGGTTATTTTCAAGTTAGCAGGTCTGTATGCAAAAGCCAAATTGTGTCACATTCCTACCTTAAAACAATGGAGGTATTGACTAAGATTACAAATAATAGGAGATTTTCCCCAGTTGGAATAGGCATGTACTGTACCAAGCTCTGGCTCTATTCCCATGACAAATATATCTACTCTCAACACAGAACATGGGGAGAAAAGAAAATGTCAGTCCTTGACAGTTTCTTGGCCTGATGGGTGTAATCCAGTAGCATAAGAAATTCATTTAAGCAAATGGCTGCACCATTTTTTTTTTTTGCCTTTCCCCCAATGTATTGTTTGAACACAAAGTCACGTCTGTCTGTGTTACACACTTATTGCTGTCAGCATAGTTATGAACCAAGATACTCCTTTGGGCCAAAGTCTGCGTCGTCTCCTCTAAAGAGTGAGGAAAGAGGAGGGAATAAGAAACCATGAAGAAAAAAAAGTCATCTTGCCAAATGTGTAAGGACAGCTTTTTCACACTAAAAAGCTCACCTCGAGAATTTGAGCCATATTTTAACAAAGTCTGAGAAATATTTTTTTTGTCAATTGAAGATCTTAATTATGCTGATAAAGGGATAAACTTAGCCCAAAGAATAGAACACATATAATACGCCAGCTCTGAGAAGAAGTTGGATACCAGTCCCATTCTCCTCATTAATACATTTTTCATCCCAGCCAACTTGGATAAGATGATATGTTCCTTATCCCTGGCAGACCTCACAAGATATCAAACATTTCAGGCTCCATGTGTGAAAGTATGACATATTGGTTAAGACTGAAAATAGCGTGTTTATGGGAGAGTGCAAGTATATAAGAAATATTATACCCTACTGTTTTTGTAAATGCCAGAGTGCCACTGAGTTGAGACAGATGGTAGCAGGCAAAGATGCAATCTTATAATCAAAAGCTAAAATATGTCAAAAATATGTTAGCAAGCAAAATATAGCATATTACTAGCTTCTCATGTCATGACAGCTTGCAAAACATGTTAGAATGTTGAATCTCTAGTTATGTAAATAAAGGAAGAGTAAACAGAGCAACAGCAAATGGGATGAGAACTCATGCACTGATTGTCCCTTCACTGCAGTTTGGGGAAAAGATGAAGTCACATGGACACAAGTAGCCCCAGATGGACATTAAGAGGTTGATAGTATCAAGTGCATGAATCCACTTACCTTTCATGAGTAGCAAGTATCTCAGAGATACCTAAAAGCTGTTTAACTAAATTACAGGAGGCATTCAAACTTCCCAGAGAGAATTGTGAGTATTCCAGGGAGAGGCATCGCACCATTTAGCTAAAAGGAACAAGAGGGTGAGTGCTAGCTTGCTAAGACAAAAAGTACCAAAGGCTCCAAGCATGTGCCAACCTCAAGGAAATAAGAGGAGATGTAATCAGGTCATGGAATGGCAAGGCTGGCTAGGGATCCAGAAAGGTCATCTAGCTTATGATTATGTCACAGTGACCCAGCTTTCTTTACTCCTTTTTTTTTTTTTTACCAGTGATGAATAGAGAGAAGTTATGGTAATCACATATAGAGAGGATGGACAATAGTAAGGGGTCTCTGTGAGTATATGTCTATATATACATTTTTGCTGAAAACTAAATTAAGATTATTGGTTCCCCAAGTAATTACTTCCAAATTTAATTTGGCAGCAGTAGTTGGGGGCTTGGAGCAGGTAGAACTTACACACACTAGTTAGGAGGACATGAAACGTCCCAAGAATGGAAGGGGTTGGTGAAAGCTGGAAAGCCATATGGAAAAAAAAAGTAAGTCCATTTTCCTGCCAAGGAAGTTACAACACAATTGGATTTTTGGCTACCTGCTTGTTTAATATTATACAAATGGAAATATTGCTATAGCATAGACATTTTTATTATAGAGTCCATAATGAATATAACTAGGATTCCACAGAACACAAGCAAGAGGACACTGCCCTAATCATTTGCTAAGAGAGCAGGTTCCAAAATATTCACAGAAAAGACTGGTAGCTTGTCTCTAGCCAGTCTCTAGCCTGAGATTGAGTGGGTAGAGATTGCAAAATGGAGGAGAAACTCTCAAGAAAAGACTTCTGAGATACAATTATGAATGACCCCAAAGGGGTTAAGGGATAGAATGAGAATAATATTTTCTAGAAAGCACCCAATCCACTAAAAACAAAACAAAGCAAAGCAAAAAACCACTACAGGCCATCTTAGCTCACACCCTGATCATTAGATTTTGGCAATAACTTCCTAGTTCACCTGCTTCTAGTCTCTCCCTTTTGCTGAATCAGACTAAGGACTGTACCCCAATGTCTAAAACTCCATTGTATCATGTACTGAAGTCATGGAAGCCACCTATAGATCCCTACCATCTCCATGATAATTTATGTATTCTTTAGCATACTTTTTTTTGGAGGGGGGAAGGCAAGGCAGTTGGGGTTAAGTGACTTGTCCAAGGTCACACAGCCAGTAAGTGTCAAGTGTCTGAGGCTGGATTTGAACTCAGATACTCCTGACTCCAGGGCTAGTGCTCTGTTCACTGTGCCACCTAACTGCCCCTACATCCGTAGTTTTTAGTTTTACAATCAAGTTCTTCTTAATCTGGCTTCCATGTAGTTTTCTAGCTTTTTTCCTACCTGAAATCTCTGCCCAGGAAAATCTGTCTGCTGTCCATCTCTCAAGCAGACCTTGAGAGATTTTTTCTGTCTCTGCCCTTTTGCTCAGACTATTTTTCACATTCGCAGTATCTTCTCCACTAATTTTTTGTCTATCAAGACTTTATTAGCCTTCAAGGACCTGCTCTGTTATCTGCCTTCACCACAAACCTCTGTCATATTGCTTGTCCGTACCACTCACTTGGTACGCTCACTTGATATATGCTGCATTGTATCACTAGTTCTATTATTGTGTGCGTCTATCTCAGGGTCCTCAAAAGAAAGTAATAGGCCTTTTTCTTCTTCCATGGGCAGTGGAATATTTGCCTAAAGAGATAACATGGTTCAGTCCATAGCAATTTCTGTATTCCTATGTAAGAAGGTTCTACAAGTCCTTTGATAAGCCATTTCAGGGTCATCTAACTATTACAAAACTGAAAGAAATGAATTGTTCAATGACCCGGCAGGCTAAACTCAAAAAGGCACCTCTTAAGTAGGTCACCCAAAAAGAAATACTTTGCAGGAAGGAGAAGTGTAGTCTGGAGGAGAAAATGGACAGCCTTTCTCCTTGGCAGTGTTGGCTCTCCTCCAATTAGGTCCAAGTGACCTCAATTATTCGCTACAAGTCATCTTAGTTTGATAAAATGAATGCACAATTTCAGTGGCTGGGGTTCCATCCAGGAAGGCTGCCTATAGTGAGAGAGCAGGGATACAAACCCTGCTGAAATACATCCAGAAAATATCTGAGCTCCCAGCAAGACGGAAATGCCATAGCCATCTGCCTCTGTTTGTGATGACCTGGGAAGAAAGAAAGAGTAACCTCAGGCCTCATTTGAATCCTTGAGCTTTTTGTTGCTTCCTTGAATGCCTCTTATGACAACTATGAAACCAGGCTACAAGAAATTCTGGAGGCCTAGGCCATTGTTCTAATTAGGTTCTCCCCAGGTATGGATGTTACTGAATAGCTCTCACATTTTGCCGCTAATAAAACCCCCATAATTGGAGGTCGTGATTTTAATGATGGTAAAGAAAAGAACAAACCCAGTGGTCTGCACGTAGTGTATATTAATTAATAAATACACCACAAGTATTTATTGAATAAATGGAAGTTCCAGTTGTACAGTTTCAATATATCTAGTAGAAACTAGAAAATTTGACCCAAGATTGAAGGCACGATGACAATTATTCAGAGAGCTACACCTCTGCCCAGTAGGTTGATGCACCATTATTAGGGAGCAAGGGAAAAGGGGGAGTGAAAATGCCTGTAGTTTTGCCCCTGCATAGAACCTTGAGTTTGGGAACCCCATGATCAAAACAAGCAGCTTGAAATACTGCAGGGGCACCAACGAGTGAGATCTGAGTTTCTTGGTGGGAAATTTTCTTGGCAGCAAGAACGTCTTGGTACCGCAATCTTCCAGACATTTGAACAAAGTCAGCACATTCCTCCTCCTTAAGTCTTCTCTCCACCACATAAAGTATTTCTGCTTCTTGGAATATTTTTCAAATGACTTGTCTCCTAGTCTCCTCCCAATCCTGGTAGTCTTCTCTGGGTGGATCTCACTTTGATAATGTCCCTTTAAAAATGTGGTTCCCAGAGATGAATAAAATACGTGAGACATGAACTGGTTGGAGCAGGACTGGGCATTTGTTTCCATTGCTTCTGCGTCATTGTCATCAAATATTTGAAGGGCTGTGATGTAGAAAGTATCATAAGGAGACAAACTGGGCCTGGAGTCCAGAAGTCCTGAGTTCAAATCCTACCTCAGACCTTTGCTGACTTTGTGACTCTTAAGCATTTAACCTCTGCCCGCCACAGTTTCTTCATCTATAAAAAAAGGGATAATAATAGCACCTACCTCCCACAGTTGTGATGATATAATATTATGATATGATAATGAAATATATATATATATATAATTAGATGATATAATGAGATTAGCACACCATTTAATATTGATTATTATTGTTGTTGTTGTTTTGTTTAGTTCCAAAAAGAAGAGCCAGATGCAATAGGCAGAAGTGGCAAAGAGGCAGGTTTCAGCTTACTGTCAGAAAAAAAAAACAACTTGCTAACAATTTGAAATGACCAAAAGTAGAATGTGTTGCTTCTAGAGCTGACCGGCTTCAACTCTTTGGAGGTTTACAAGACAGTCACCAATGTCACTTTCGATGTTAAAATTCTCAGATTCTATGAAATTTTCACCAAGAAAAATCAACAATTTATCAATATTTTTTCTCTTAGTGGAAAGAGACTCACAGAGCATATCTGGGTAGTTGAGGTCCCCATCAGTGTCAGATTTATTCTCTCTGTCCCAGTACTGTGATCTACATCAGAAACTTATCAACACGTCTTCCATCTGGCCAGGAAGGCTCTACTACAACCCCACAACGTTACTTTTGTTTCTCTTTCTTCTTAGTGTCATCCAAATATTCTCCACCATGCTTTCCTCACTTGGTTCATGCAACATGATTTCCACACTTCTGTACTATAGATTCAACCCAACTGCGCCTTCATCTTATGTGATTTTTGCCCATGTCTTTCCATAAATTCTCCCAAAGCGGTTCACTAAATACATTAGGGATCATCCTAATGATTTTGGTATCAATGAAGCAGGTAACCTGGTCATCTACTTTTCCAGCTCCATGACTGGCCCCATATTTCCTGTCTCTAGTGACATTCTTTATGCTGCTTCCCTTGTGCAGTTGAAGGAAAAGAAAGATGCCACTATTTTTCTTCTGATTCTGTCATGTTCTTTTTGCTTTATTTTTTTAATGGTAGAAGGATTATGTCAGGGGCGTGGAGGGAAAGCATAGTAATCATTTATGTTGCCTATTACAATCCTAAACCAGTGATTATTTGTTCAATCATTTCAATTACATCCAATTCTTTGTGACCCCATCTGGGGTTTTCTTGGCAAAGATACTGGAGTGGTTTGCCATTTTCTTTTTTAGCTCATCTTACAGATGAGGAAACTGAGGCAAAGGTGGTGAAGTGACTTTCCTAGGGTCACACAGCTAACAAGTATGAAAGGTCAGATTTGAACTCAGGTCTTCCTGATTGGCACTGTATTCAGTAGTCCACCTACCTGCCCACATTTGCCATATTAGTGAGGTCCACCTAGTTTTGACCCCATACCTCTTATTGGTAAGCCTGTTTCTTCTTCCTGGGTCAGTAACAAATTTCCTTGCACTATGTGTTACCTGTGGGTTTTCTTTATTGTTCTGTGGTAGATGTATGGGATATGTGTTTGGTTTTTTTTTTTCCTTTCAAGATCTAGATTCATTCTTTGAGAAGAGCTTTATCTCCATTCCATCAGTGGTGTGGTATAATGGAAAGGATTTTGGCTTTGGAGTCAAATAAGCTGAGTTCAAATCCTGGCTTTGCTACTTGCTAACTGTGAGACCTTGGACTAATCACTTATTATTATTCTCTGGGCTATGGTTTCTTCATCTCTAAATTGAGGTGGTTTGACTTGATCAGGCTTGCACACAACCTGTGGGCCCTTTTGTGCCTGCCAAAGGATTTCAGGCAGCCTACGAAAAATGTAGAGAATGTAAAAGAAAGTAAAGATATAAGGAGTGCTTTGTCCGTGCCCACTTAACCCACCTTCCACTAATCACTATTGTGACCATCAGGTAACTTGGTGGGTGGTTTGCCCCTGCATACTCTCTCCTATTTGTCATGTGACCCAAGGCAACCAGCTATTGTCTGTCTGTCTTTAGTCTGAGAAGAGCAGGAGTTGTATCTTTTCCAGGCAATTTTGGTCGTGACTGGCATTGAACAGGGACAAAGTGAGTGCAACCAAGCACCAGCGCAGCTGATGCCCACTATGATGAGCGGCAACAGCACAAGGACTTCTTCCCCTCCCTCTCTGCACAGCCGCCCTCCCAAGTTACATGTGTATCTGGCGCTCTCCAAGGTCAGATGGCCAGTTCAGCATTTCTTTGTATGTGAGCAGTTACTTCTAACATTAACATTTTTGGGGTGACTTTGTAAAATGGGCGATAAAAAGAAATGGAAGACTGAATCAGAACATAGAGTGTTTAATCCAGAGTGGACAAACAGATACTTGTTAAAGCATGAGAGACAAAATATTGTGCCTTTCTTGCCAAGAATTAATAGCCGTTCCAAAGGAATGTAATCTTCTTCGCCATTTTGAATCAAAACATCCTGACTTAAGCAAATTGGACACCAATGAAAAACAAATTAAAGCATCTAAATTGTTGAAAAATCTCAGTGGGGAACAATGGTTTCTCAAGAAAATAAACTCAGAAAATGAGGCGGCTACTAAGGTTATTTTTCAAATTTCTAAAGAAATTTATTTCAAACATGATTCTTGAGTATGATAAACTGATTACTGACAAGAAGTGTAAGGCATCCCATTAGCTAAATGCAAACAAGAAGAAAACATGGAAAATGTAGTAAAATTTGTACTGCTTAGCAAAATAATTTTTTAACATTAATGTGATTTCATGATAAATAAAAATCTTAATAAGTGTTAATTAATTGATATTAATTGTAACTTCCCTTTTTCTAAAATATGGTTTATTTGCAAAATAGTTTAATCATTGATTATACCTTCACTTGGAAAGTGAGTCAAAAACAAACTATCTGAGGCCTGAAGAAGTTTAGCCTATTTTAATTTCGGCCCCTACCTGCTGCCAAGTTGTGCAGGTCTGAAGTAGATGGTTTTCAAGTTCCCTTCTGGTTTTAAAGACACAGTCTTTTGATCTGATTGGTCCTTCTGGCTTTCACAGTCTTCTACTTGCCAATCACTGGGTCTTATTTTGATGACAACTAGCTAGGGGCTGTGGGTCTACCTCTGTTCGTAGTAGAAGGAGGCAGGAGGTAAAGAGTCCTTTGTCAGTAACCTCAAAGCAGGACAAGAAGGCCAGACTCCAAGAATGTGGGGGTCTGGGGTTAAAGGACTTTCAGTTCTGTTGTTGGCTTTGTCATTTACTACTAGTATGTCCTTTAGGAAAATCCCTAAAAAAACCCAGACTATCGGCCCTCAGGGTTCTTATATTTTACTGTGGAGAACAAATATAAACTAATTAGTGAAAACTTCACTCTTTCTGTGTTATCTTCAGGAAGATAAAACATTCTCAGTCCTCTAATTGGTAAATTAGCCCTAAATTTGAACATTGGGGCCTCAATTTTCTCATCTGGAATAGGAGGGATTTGGATTGGTAGACTTCTTGAGGTAGCTAGGAGGTTCAATGGATTAGATATTCAGTAAGGAAGACCTTAGCTCAAATTTAGTTTCAAATGCTGAGTAGTTGTGTGACCCTGGACAAGTCACTTAACCTGTTTGCCTTAGTTTCCTCAACTGTAAAATGGGGATAATAATAGCACTTACCTCCCAGGGTTGTTGTGAGGATCAAATGAGAGATAATTTTAGTCCTAAATATGAACATTAGGGCCTCAGTTTTCTCATCTGGAATAGAGGGGACTTTACTTGATAGACTTCTTGAGGTAGGAAGGTAGTGCAGTGGATAGAACATATTTAGGCGTGGAATCAGGAAGAACTAAATTCAAATACACCCTCAGTTTTGTGACCCTGAGCAAGTCATTTAACCTGTCTGCCTCAGTTTCTTCAACTGTAAAATGGGGATAATAATAGCACCTACTTCCCAGCGTTGTTCTGAGGACCAAATGAGACAATATTTGCAAAGTGTTTAGCGCAGTGTCTGACACACAGGTGTCACATAAATATTTATTCCCTGCCCTTCTACAGTGTCTTCTACCTCTAGAGCTACAATTGCAGGATCCTGTTATAAAACCAACATCTGATGGGTTTGTCGCATCTCATAGGGTTTCAGGGAGAAGAGGATAGTATTTTTCTTTTCTTTTTCTTTTTTTTTTTTGCTGACTTGCACAAGGTCACACCACTAGGGTTTATGTGGTGTCAGAGGCCGCATTTGAACTCAGGTCCTCCCAGCTCCAGGGCTGGTGCTCTATTCACTGCACCACCTAGCCACCCCAAAGAGGATAGTATTGTTCTTAAAAAAAAAAGCAATCAGAAGTGACCATTATCAAAATTCTGAAACAGAAATAAAAACAGTAAACCTTACTAAAGTAATTCTGAAGATATAAATCTTGGATTGCTTATATTGCAGATTAAGAGATTTGTAAAGAATCAGCCTCACACATTCAAACTGTAGCTTCCTGAATCCTAGCACAACCGACCACTTGTTATGCATTTGTTGGTGAAGTCCTAATGTGAGAGAATGGTGAAAGCCTCCTCCCCTTCAATATCACTTCCCCAACCAGTCTGTCAGAGCATCTTAAAATATCAGCATTAGAGATGCATTGTTTTGTGTTGGGCTCTTGTTGGTAATGTGTTGAATTGGTCCTCAGCTAAAAGGAGGCCCGTGATCACCTGGGGGCAGAATGTGAAGGTTGCCACCTGTTTGTGATAAGCAGGATTATCTCTCCGCCTTCGGGGTGATGCATGATTGCCTGGACTATGGGGAGGGCAAGGCCAGGTGAGGGGCCCTAAGGGTCCCTGGAGAAAGGACTTAAATACAGGCAGAAGGAAGTCCAGCTGCCAAGCTTATAGAGCTAGAAGCAAGTGTTGTGTTCTGAAGAAGAAAGTGTTGTGTTCTGAAGAAGAAAGTGTTGTGTTCTGAAGAAGAAAGTGTTGTGTTCTGAAGAAGAGTTCCAGTCCCACACCAAGCTTAGAGAATGAGAGGGAGTTCTAGCCACGCCAAGCTTAGAGAGCAAGAAGCAAGCCCTGTGTCTTAAGTTTTCTGTGCAGCTGTTTCTCCCGGAGAAAGCGGAAGCCGGGAGCCTGGGACGCCCGAAGCCTGTTGAGGAAGGGTATAGGTGAAACCTATACAGCCTGACCCCCAAAAACTGTAACAGTTTTGGTTTAAGGCATTATCTCCAGGGGCGATTTTAAAATGTACTATTGAGAGGAATACCACAGTGGACTATTTTCAGACATTGCCACTTTTTTTGTAAATTAGTCTGTCTGAAATTAGGAAGGTCCCTCAGCCAGGTCCTGCCAAAATGAGACAGGGGAAACTAATGGGGAAGTAGAGACAGGGTTGGAATTTGAAATGTTTCACCCGCTTAGAGGGCATGGGGTCTATATCACTGATATTCTGATGTTATGTCCCAATCACAATATCTTTTTGCACAGAATAGTTTGAATGTCCTCATGTGGACTTTGTCAACTCACCAACTGCAGAGAGTTCAGACTAGTAGCTTGTCAATAAAAAATTTTGTGTGGATTCAATGAATCATCAAATTTGGGAAGTTGAGAAGATTTTAGCCACACTCTAGTCCATCCCCCTCATTTCACAGATAATTTCACAGGAATTTTCTCCCCTGATGTTCACATTTAGGGCTCAGTCAGTGGTCTGAGGGGGTTTCATCTGCACGGAGAGCACGATAAAACAGGAAAAGTATTGTCTTTGCTTTTTTTTGTGATTTTCTCCCAATAGAATGATAGTACCTTAAAGGAAGAGAATGTTTTTGGTTTTGTTCCTATATCCTCAGACTTTAGCCTGGTAGTGTCTGGCACAAAAGCATTTAATGATTGCTTGTTGAAAGAATGAATAAGTAAATGAATCGGGAGACCTGAGTTTAAATCCTGCGTCTAGCTTATTACCAGTATGACTTTAGACAAGTTGTTTAATCTCTCTGGACCTCAGTTTCCTCATCTGTAAAAATGAGGATGACTTTTTAAATAGATCATATCTCAGGTCCCTTCTAACCCTAAATCTATGATCTTAAGAGTATAGTGGACAGAGGCATTGAGGGTTATGTGTCAGACTGGCTTGGACAATAACTAGGCCCAGGTAGCTCCTTTATATCCCAAAGTAGGCAACATGGATCTCTTAGAACTTGGTCAGATACCAAAGATACCAAGTTATCCACTGCAACCTGGATCATCACCAGTCATCCTCAGACTTTTGTCTTGGCACTGGACTTCAGTAACTGGAAGAAAGAGTGAGGCTGATGACCATGGTCAACTCTGTCCTATTTAAATCCAATCACACATGAGTCAAGATGTCACCCCGTGATGCCATCAATCCTCTTTGAAAATGAAACAACATGAACAAAATGACTGATGAAAGAGAAGTAGGGACAAAAATGCCTTGATCAAAAGATGCTCAGTAGAGTAGCTTCAAGTATACATAGCTAGAGACTGAAAAGGATGTTTCCAAACAAGTGACCTTACTAATTCCAGGTAGACCAATTTACAAAACAAATGTTCATGTTTGAGAGTAGCCTACTGTCATACTCTTCTCAATAGAACATTTTGAAATCATCACTGGAGACAGTATCTTAAACCAAAACAATTATTCTCTCCATTGAAACTTTTAGACACTAAGACTGGTTGGGGAGATGATTTTGAAGGGGTGGAGTCTTTCACCAATATCCCACATCACAGGAATTCACTAACAAATGGGTGCCAAGTGGTTGTGCTGGGATTCAAGAAACTACAATCTGAATGTGTTAAGACCGGCTCTTTTCAAATCTCTTAATCTGCAGTATAAGTAGTCTAAGATTTGTGTGTTCAGAATTACCTGCCTAAGGCTTGTTGTTTTTGTTTCTGTATCAGAATTTTGATAAAGGACACTTCTGACTGTTTTTATTTAAAAAAAAACACTATCCTCTTTCTCCCGAAACCTTATGATGTGACAAAGTCACCAAATATCAGTTATTATGGAACCCTAAAATCACTAGCTCTAGTATTCTAATGCCTAGACCTCAACTGCAGACAGTAATTCTAGCCTGTGTGTGGATACTCCTCAAACTCCTAGCCAGTGCTTTGGAACTAAGATAGGTTACAGAGAAGTTCCTTGAATGAAGAAGCTTTATTGGCTCTTATATAATTGAAAGCTTGATGAGCTGAACCAGTTATTTTTAAAATTCCTTTTGCTTTGTTTCACCAACATTGTTTTCAACAAAGAGGGAGCCGTCCCTTACATTCTGACATATGGTACCTTCTATTTATAACAAGATTAACAATTCATTCACACCTTGATTGAATCCTGCTTTATTGAGATGTCACAACAGATTCTCACAGCCTGCAAAGGGAAAGACTTACAAATGTTAATATTATGACAAGCCAGACACCTAAAAGTAAATGAATCATAATTGATGACAATTAGAAATATTCCGTACAAAAACAGGATGATGTCTATGGCTGGAAACTGATGATTCATTTATTAAGAGGCAGAAAGGCTTCCATGATACCTACGTGGGACAGTAGATAGCACTGGGTCTGGGGTCAGAAAGGCTTTTCAAATACAACCTCAGACACTTAGTAGCTGTATGACCCTGGGAATGTCATTTAACTTCTGTCTGCCTCAATTTCTTAAACTGTAAAAGGAAGATAATAAAAGCACCTACTTCTGATGTATAGTGGGGATCAAATGAAATAATACTTGTAATGTGCTTAGCACAGCACCTGGCAGATAGAAGGCATTAAATAAATAAATGCTTAGCCCCCACTTCCCCCAACACATATCCCATGGAACAATTCTGCTGCCAGTGTTTTCTTAAAGGACTCAAACTCCATTCAGGTGGCGTCCTTAAGTTACTGCTCCATGACTCATCAAAGGTCCTGCAGTATTTGGCTTTGTGATTGTACCATATTCTTTAAATTCCTTTGCCTACTGAGACTATGTGAGCTTTAATTGAAGGCAGAACAAGCAGCATGCTCAATCATTGTCTGTTCAAACTGGAAGGACCATTAAAGATTGCCTAGTCCATCCTTCCCATTTTATAGATGAAAATACTGACACCTAGAGAGATCAAATGGCTTTTCCAAAAAAACACTTCTAATTAGTATCAGAACAGGGAGCAAAGAGCAGGTTTCCAGACCCTCCCCCCCAAAAAGTGCTTTTCCACTGTTGTCCTAGATCCTCTACTCCTCATACATTGTGCATATATGTGTATGTATACATATGTTACTAATTGTAATATAGAGAACTTTATATTGTATATACATATGTTAATACATAAGAATGCATATATGTTGTTGCCTGTCAAGTCATTTTTCAGTTGTATCAGACTCTCCATAACCCTCTTTGGGGTTTTCTTGGCCAAAAATACCAAAATGGTTTACCATTTCTTTCTTCAGCTCATTTAGCAGCTGAGGAAACTGAGGCAAAGAGGACTAAGTGACTTACCCAGGGTCACACAGCTAGTAAATGTCTGAAGGTGGATTTGAACTCAGAAAAATGAGTCATCCTGACGCCAGGCCCAGCACTCTATCTCCTGTGCCCCTTAGCTGTCCCTGTACATATGGGTACACATATGTTAACAATTATAACATAGCACTTTATATTGTGCATACATATGTTAATAATTATAATATCTAATGCATTTATATAGGACTTTAAGGTTTGTAAGGTGTTTTACAAATATTCTCTATTATTGTTAACATACATGTATGTATATACTTTTTATTTGTATATAGATTATATGTATATGTACATAAATACATGTTTGTGTTTATGTAAGTGCACATACATATCTATATCCCCAAGTGTCTTTCAGATACCCCAAACTGAGTGTTCAGTAGACATCTTAAAACAAAAACTTCCAAAACAGAGCTTATTTTCCCCCTACTCCAATCCCTACTTCTCTGTTCCTATAAAGAGCATAATCATCTTCCCAGTCCCTCCAGCTCATGACCTAGTCGTTATCCTTGTCCCCTCACTATGGCTTGCTTCCTATTTCC
Source organism: Pseudocheirus occidentalis (assembly GCA_028646575.1). Taxonomy (NCBI): domain Eukaryota; kingdom Metazoa; phylum Chordata; class Mammalia; order Diprotodontia; family Pseudocheiridae; genus Pseudocheirus; species Pseudocheirus occidentalis. Next base: position 186,215,882 of record CM053594.1, read on the forward strand.
AATCTGTAGGTAAGGCCTGTCAATTTTCCCTCTGCAACATCTCACAGATAGACTTCCTTCTCTCATCTGACACTCTCCACGCTAGTGCAGGCCCTCATCAACTCACACCTGGTCTATTCTAATAGATTGGTGGGTGTGACCGCCTCCAGTTCCTTCCCACTCCAATCTATTCACCATTTAGCCACCAAAGTGATTTTTCCTAAATTACAGTTTCCTACCATTTTACTTTCCTACTCAATAAACTACAGTGGCTTCCTTTTGCCTCTAGAATCAATCACAAAATGATGTTTGACATTCAAAGCCCTTCATAAACTGCCTCCCTCCTACTTTTCTGGTCTTCTTACACCTTACTCCTTGACATATACTCTTTGATCTAATGACTCCTGACTGTACCACAAACATGACATTCCATTTACTGACTCTGGGCATTTTCTCTGGCTGTTCCCCCATATCTGAAATGTTCTCCCTCATCAGCTCTGTCCCCTGGCTTTCTTAAAGTCCCAGCTAAAGTCCCATCTTTTACAGGAAGCCTTTCCCAGCCTCTCTTAATTCTAGCATCTTTCCTCTGTTAATAATTTCCTTTTTATTCTGCAGGGAGTTTATTTTGTACATATTTGTATATTGTCCCCTCCATTAGACTGTAAGCTCCTTGAGGCCAGGAAAAGTCTTTTGCTTCTTTTTTGTATCCCTAGTGCTAAGGCACAATTCCTGGCATGTGGTAGACATTTAATAAATCTTTGTTGATTGATTAAGCTATATCTATATCATCGGTGTGTGTGTGTGTGTGTGTGTGTGTGTGAGTATGGGTGTGGGTGTGTGTGTGTATGGATGGATGGATGTGTGTTTGGATAGATGGATATAGATACATAGAGATATGGAGTTTTCAATTTTCCTGCAACATAAATAATTCTAGAGACACATCTGGCCTCATGAATGTGTAAGGGTATATAGATGCTTGAGTGTGTGTGTATGCGTGTGCCTAGTGAGCTATGACTGTCCTCATAATAGATTCCCAGGGGGCACCAGGGGATCCCAGCCCACCAACTCTTACATGTCGCTCTCCTTCTGTGTGTACTGCACAAAGCCCGACAAGGTCTCACTCATGTTTCAAAGCGCTCTCTCTTTTCAGAGCTATTTGTTATTGTCTCTGCCATCACAAGTTTAAAAAAGGAAAGTTAATTAAATATGGAACAAGACTGAGCAACATCTTTTAAACCATCATGTCATTAGAACTGGATTCCTCAGAGAGCTGCTTAAAAGGGGTTTGAGAACAATGACTGTTCAATCAGATATTTATGGGCATAGTTATGTAAACACACTCTTTATTGTCTATGTATATTTAATATAATTATCAGTTTTGTACTTGGACTCTCCAGAGACCCAACAAATCACAGTGTTGCTTTGAAAATGTCAGCAGAAAAGACAATTATGTTTCTAGCAAATATTCATAAATTATATTAAAAAGTCCTGTGGAAATGTCCCCTATGTTGCAGAATCCTTCACAGTAACAGAATAATCCCTTTATTTCTTTGATTTAAGGGCTGATTTTAAGAAGGAAACAAGTTATTTGGGAAACCTCAAAGACCTGGGCCCTGTAGAAGAGCAAACTAACCTTGGAAAATAAAAGATGTATGTTCTAGACAGATTGATAGCATCTCATCAAGCTCCCATTGCTTCAGCTTTATACAGCTAGTGAGACACAGGACTTATATCTATGTATATAAAGACTTAATACTGACTCAAATTATTTATATGTGCATTTTGGTCATTAAAATGCCCTTTTATTGACAATTGGAAAGAAATGCTACCTGTACAATATTTTAAATACCTTCTTACATACTACTGTTGTTCCTATATGATATTCTTCTTTGAAATCCATCTCCTACCATTATGTTTCTCATCATGCACAGATGTACAAATAAATGGAGAATTGGGGAACTGCTAAATAAATTAAAATATGTCAGGCTTCAGTTAAACCATATGAGTGGTATAGGTTGTAAATATCTTGTAAGTATTCACAAATTGCTTCTATATACAATCTGCAAACCAACATCTTAATTAGCAGCTAATGACATTTGGAAGAAAAGGTTAGTGTTAAGTGCACAAAAACAACGTGATTTTTTAAAAATCAGGCTTTCTGGGCCCTTTACATATATATGTGTGTGTGTGTGTGTGTGTGTGTGTGTAATGTGTATATATATGTGTGTGTGTACATATACATACATATATACATATTATATGTACATATAATATATGTAATAGTGTATATATATATATACACGTAATTTGAAGCAGCTTAATTATAGAATAATGCCTTGTATTGATACGTAACCTTTTATCTTAGGAGTTCAAAGCACTTTACACGTATCTCATTCATCCTCGTAACACTCCTCTGAGGGTATACAGTCACTGGCAAAATGAATGGAGATCTGAGGCTAAATATTCTATACTATGCAGGCCAAAACCTTGCCAGTGAGGAAAGGGAGAAGAAAATAAAGAGAGTACATTTTCCATATCAAATTTTTCACATAAATTGTAAGCTCAAATTCCTAGGATAGCCTTTTCTCTACTACACTGTCCCTAGGCAGACAAGAAGTATGACTGACTTGTGATCCCAATATCCATATTCTCGCTCCATTTATATGACTTTATCAGCCATTATTTCCCAACATGTACACTCTGTACCTTCCAGGTCCTTCTCACTGTGACCCACACAGGCCAGGCTTATTTCCACCTTTGTATCTTTGCTCACAATGCTTCCCCAACCTAAAAGCCTCACTTTTCTTCACCTCTTGTATGTATGCATGTATGCATGTGTACATGTATATACACGCATGCACACATACATGCACAAATGAAATGTATTCTACAGGGCCCAGGTCTTTAAGGTTTTCCAAAAAACAAAAACTACTTGTCCTTCAAGGCCAATATGAAATTCTACCTCTTCCATGGAACTGGCCCCTGAAGATGAGCCTGTTACTTCTTGACTATCCCAAAGAGCTGGTTGTATACCAGAGTGGCACTTGATTCTGTAGGGTAACTGTTCTCTCATTTGCTGCTTTTGTATTCTTTATTTCCTATATATTCGTTGTGTATCTGAACGTGGGCCATATCTCCTGCCTTGTTTCTTTTCTTAATTCTACAATGTCTAGCATGGTTCCTGGCACATGTGAGGTATGTAATACATTTGTCAAATGGGAATGGAATCAAATTGAGTTGAATTAAATACTAATAATATAATTTCATGCAGTGTGGCACCTGGTTTGGAGAGATAGTTTGAGACACAAAGAAACTAATAGTAATGAAATAATAATAATAATAATGGTAATAAGAAACAATAGTAATTTGAGAAGACTACTCCACTAAGACTAAACACAGAAAGTTTATTAGGATTAAAAGACAGAGAAATTGAAATGTAAAGGGGAAAACCTAAAGGTGCAAAATAGAGACTCAACCCCCTAAAAGGTAGGAGGCTCAAATACCTCGATTGCATGTGATGAGGCCAGGAAGATGATGAACTTGCATCCAAGCCATAGACTACATTCCTATGTAGCTTGCTGAAGACAGTGGCTTTTGAGTGAGGAAAAATTCATCCTGTCCAGTTAGTGACAAACCACCTCAGAGATGAATTCTAGGCGGGGGCAGGGTGGGGGGAAGGGGAATTAAAGGGAAGAATCTTCTTCTGATCCAGAGGTAAAGGTTCTTATCCTAGGGAAAGACCTTTATAACATTCTAGTTTAAGTGAGCCCAGTATGACCCAGTCAAACCAGCGGATGAATTTGGAAAAATATTAAAGATGCTCATTCATGAGCAAACTGAGAAAAACAGCAGGTAAAACCATCCAGAAGAGATAAAGCACCTTGAGAAGAGCCCAGTGGGCTGAGAAAACTACAGAGTCTTGCCTGACAACAACTACTCAACTACAGAGCAGCCTACCCAGCCCTGTCCAGTAGCCACTGTCCAGCTTCAATGGTGCCTGCCTGGCATGGTCTAGAAGTAGATGTCTAGAAACAGCAGATTGCTAGGTCCAATTTGGCAGCAGCAGGGTGGAGTAAGAAGCCAGAACAGACACTATGATGTTCCTGACCTAACCTAGCAACAGATTGCCTCATTTAATGATGACACCCCACCACAGGAGGAGCAAATATCTGAACAGTAGAGACACTGTGTTCTTCAGACAGAATCAGATGAATAGTAGAACAACTTAAGAAAATGTTGTGAGAACCCTCTGGAGAAAGAGCATCAAGGCTCTGCAGACATATTTTGTCCTTGGCCATGTGTGTTCTCTATATGTGTGCTGCAGCACCTTCATGCTTTAAGTACGAGCATGCACATCCTCCATCCCAGAATCTGGGGGTATTTGTGAGAGAATGTGTCCTTGATGTTGAGGAAAATGCTTTGTAACTGCTCTTTTTAGCATGCTGTTTGAGTAACTTTTTTACTAAAGAACTAAAGCTACTGGCTGATTTCGACGGAGAAGCATACCAGTGGAGACTCATGAATTAGTATTTAGAAGGAATATCCCTAGAACCCTGGAATTATTAAGAGCCATTTCTCTGGGGACCTAACCTGGTGATGTGAGTTGGGTGAGTCCTGAGAGGATGTTATATGTAGGGGCTCACCCAGCATATTTTAAGTGCTCTCTGCATTTTCTGGGATCCACTGGAGAGATCTTCCATCAAGGACTCTTCTTTCATATCCTTGCTGTGCAGGGATCCACTAGATAAAATTAGTATTTTTTTTCTTTTAATCTGGACTGCAATTGGGCAGCCTTTTTCAGTGTGTATTCTTTACAAATCAGGCTGGTTCCTTCTGAGATAACTTTTGAAAAATTGAATATTTAAAGATTGATGCCCCAATGTATTACAGAATACATTACAAATATGGAGGCTATTATGAGTGATATAGATATTGCACTTTTAGAGCACTGGTGCATAGTAATGTAGTGAGAGTCACACAAAGGACTCCTGGTTGAAGAAGTGCCAAGGGGTTTAAGAAGCACAGACATTGAGAGAATTTGCAAGATGCTATTGAACTTCGAGGAGATAGGAAGCATTCACTGAGCAAGATGAAAACCATGACAGAGCTCTAATTTTTTTTTTTTGTTAAATTACCTGAGGATGTGTGGACTCTTCTAAAAATCCTCATAAGATAAAAGTTTAGAAATTCCTTAGAAACTAATTATCAGGCCTCTCACTGTAGATGAGAGGATTCTACATAGACTTAAGATTCTCTTAATTGATGAGAGTAACCTGAGACAGATTTTTTAGACTGACCTTACAGGGAAAGCCATCTGTCATTCCAAGAACAACTTTAAAAACCACCAGTATTCTATGCTCCACAGAACATATTGTGACACCACTGTGGAACTCCAGGCCTAAAACTGGACTTTTCTTAGGAAAAGAACCATGTCTACCTAAGAAAGAAACGTGAGATATTTGGTACCACAGCATTGACAGGCATCTGAAGAAAGGAAAAAGTGGGGGGTAGCAATTGCTAGAAAGTCTCAAGACCACCTTGAATAACCTATAAAATATGACTCTAAACAAATGTTAGAGCTACAGAACCCACAAAGTGACAAAGAGAACCAAATCTCCCACTGAACGCCACCTGACAGGCTGACGGGAAGGCTCCATCACAAGGTACTAGGAGCCAAGCCCAGCCCTGCATAAGTCCTTGGTTTTAGCCCCAGGGTGGCCCCGACTAGCAGTAGCTAGAACAGACTTCAGGAAAGTAGATCACCAGCAGTAGTGGGGGTTTCCAGAATTATCAACCCATAAATGCCAAAGACAAAGTAAAAGGTCAATGTGGAAATCTGTTGGAACTGGGGGGGACAAGAAAGTATCTGGCCCTTGCCCCAAGGGCGAGAAGTGGTAGAGGCATTATGGCCCTGTGGCCACAGCCACATGGCTGCTTCAGAGGTCCTGGCCTACAAATCATAGGGGAATCAAGTGACCATTCAGAGGGTAATTACTCTTGCTTTAATCTGCTTAGATCTGGATCACTGTCTTCAGTGGAGGTCCTGAGGTGTGTAGCCAGTGGGCCAGAGCTTGTGGGGGCTGCAGATAAGGCTCCCAACTAATAGCTCTGGCAGCTGTGGAAACCCCAGCAATTTAGGACAAAGCTCTCCTCTCTGCTTCTATGCCACCATCTTGACTCCACCCCCCCCTAAAGCTCTCCTCTCTGGAAGCAGAGTTCTACCATGGCAAAGAGCTCAAAAGTCAAATAATTAACTGGCAACACGAGCAAGCAATGGAAGCAAAGCAAGCACAGCAATCAAACCTTAGATTCCTTTTTGGGGGACAAAAAAGGATCAAAGCATGGAATGGGAGGAAGACAACAAAGTCAGAACTCCTGTACCAAAAGCTTCAAAGAAAAATATGAATTGGTTATAGGCCATGGAAGAGCTCAAGAAAGATTTTGAAAAGCAAGTAAGAGAACTGGAGGAAAAATTGGGAAGAGAAATGAGAAAGAGGCAAGAAAATCTTGACAAGACAGTCAACAACCTGACTGAAGAAAATAACACCTTAATAAATAAAATTGCCCTGATATTTTAAAACCAGAGGGCAAAATAGAAATGCAAAGAATTCACCAATCAGCTCTTGAAAAATATTCCCAAAAGAAAACTCCTAGGAATATTATAGCCAGGTTCTAGAGTTCCCGGATCAAGGAGACAATATTACAAGCAGCCAAGAAGAAACAATTTGAATATTGTGGAAACACAATCAGGATAACACAAGATCTAGAAGCTTTTACATTAAGGGATCAAAATGCTTGGAATATGATATTCCAGAGGTCAAAGGATCTAGGATTAAAAACCAAGAATCACCTACCCAGCCAAACTGGGTATAATGTTTCAAGGAAAAATATGGTCATTCAATAAAATAGAGGACTTTCAAGAATTCTTTTTTTTTTTTGCTTTTTTTTGGAAGGCAGTTAGGGTTAAGTGACTTGCCCAAGGTCACATGGCTAGTTTTTTGTGTTAAGTGTCTGAGGCCGGATTTGAACTCAGGTACTCCTGACTCCAGGGCCAGTGCTCTATTCACTGCGCCACCTAGCCGCCCCTCAAGAATTCTTGATGAAAAAACCAGAGTTGAATAGAAAATTTGACATTCAAATAGAAGAATCAAGAGAAACATGAGAAGATAAACAGGGAAAAGAAATCATAAGGAACTTATCAGAGTTGAACTATTTACATTCCTTCATGGAAAAACAATAATTGTAACTTATGAAACTTTTCTCAGTATGAGGATAGTTGAAGGGAATAGAAGTGTGTATGTGTATGTGTTATTTATACACACATATATATGTCTATATAGAAGGGTATATATGCATATGAATACATATGTGAGTGCATGTATATATGTGTTGAGGTATACATAGACAGAGGTCACAGGATCAATTGAATAAGAAGGGATGATATTTAAAAAATAAAATTAAGAGGTGAGAGAGGAATATAATGAGAGGAGACAGGGAGAGATAGAATAAGGTAAATTATCTCATATAAAAGAGCCAAGGAAAAACTGTTACAATGGAGGGGAAGAACAGGAAGACAAAAGGGAATGGGTCAACCTTACTCTCATTGAATTTGGCTTAAGGAGGGAGTAACATACACACT
>CM053594.1:186223999-186244875 GCA_028646575.1 Pseudocheirus occidentalis
AGATTGGGGGGGAGGTAGTTAGAAGCACACACTTTTGGAAAGGGACAGGGTCAAAGTAGAAAATAGAACAAGTTGGGGACAGGATAGGATGGAGGGAAATATAGTCAGTCTTTCACAATATATCCACTTTGGAAATGTTTTGCATAACTACACATGTACAACCTATATTGAATTGCTTAACTTCCCAATAAGGGTGGGTGACAAGGGAAGAAGGGAAAGAATCTAGAATTCAAAGTTTTAAAATAAAATGTTTAAAAAATTATTATTATTGGGGCGGCTAGGTGGCGCAGTGAATAGAGCACTGGCCCTGGAGTCAGGAGGACCTGAGTTCAAATCCGGCCTCAGACACTTAACACAAAAACTAGCTGTGTGACCTTGGGCAAGTCACTTAACCCCAACTGCCCTCCAAAAAGCAAAAAAAAAAAATTATTATTATTATTATTTACATGCAACTGGGAAATAATATACACAGGCACTAGGGTATGAAGATCCATGTTGTCCTACTGCAAAGTCAGAGGGGGAATGGAGGAGGATATAGGAGAGAGCAGATTAGGGGAGGGGGTATTCAGTGGGATTGCTGTTTTGGGGTGGGGGATAGGGGAAAGATGGGGAGAAAATTTGTAACTCAAAATCTTGTGGAAATGAAGGTTGTAAACTGATAAAAAATATTAAAAAAAGAAAAGAAACAGGAGGTATGAACCCAAGTTGGCTGATGTAACAGGAAAGGGAAGAACAGGGAGGAGCTAATATGTATGTAAGGAAGAGCACAAGCTGAACAGACAGAATTTCTTGGGATAAGCATCATGGAGGCAGGGCAGCTTCTGCCAGGGAGAAAGAGAGAGACAATTTCTCTCAGTCAGCATCTGGAGGCTGGAGCTTCTACTGAAACCTTTCTTCTGGTGAGACCTTTCCTCTTGGAATTTCTGCTGAGAACTTCCAGGAACCAGTCTGAGGAGCTACCATGAGTGAGAGAGGAGGATCCCTGCTTGAGGGAGCCTGTTCATTTCTGAAGGCTTGGAAATGTGGGTGTTCACTGCATTAAACATGTGTACCAGCTTCATGGTTACTGTAACGATTTTGGCTTTCAGGTTTTGGGACTTGGTTTTCTGGTATTTGAATAAAGGCTTTGGTTCTATCTTAAAAAAAAAGTCTCAATACCACTACTTCTGGAATTGTTCAGGGACTAAAAATTTCCAAGGCCAAAGGATGCTTTTGGAGATTAGAAAAGCAATATGATAATGATAAGACATCAGAGGAATAAATATACCACATTCATTCAATCTACCATCCAGCAAAAACATGAAAAGCCCTTCACATTTGAAGCAAAGATAGCCAATAACAGAGACTGATAGAGAGGAGAAATAAAACCCAAGCAATCAAATGTGGTCATATTAGAAAAGTATGTCTGGGAATAGTATAACCCTGAGAGCTACAGGCATGCCTAAGCAGTCTTAAGGATAAATAAAGTATTGTGTATTATTGGGAAAAGTAAACCAATTTATGAAATATTTCCAAGAAGCAAAGGATAATCAAATTCAAGACAATTCAGATCAATCTAGCTTGAGGACATCTTTCCACATGTAGGATGTGGAGATCAAGCACAAACCCTCTCCTAGTGTCCAGGGTATGTACCTACAGGGAACCTGCTAAGAAGTGGAAAATAGTACTCTGCTAGAATTCAGAGAACAGAGGACCACAGTTTATGACCAATATGCAAATATGTCACCAATAAAGAATAGGCAGAGGATCAGACTCACCTTTTCCTTCAGCTATGGTCTGGATAGACACTGGAGTGATATTTGCATCTAAGCATGAAATGCATCATTGATATAGAAGAGACTGGATTCTCGTGAACCAGTGTTGGGAAATAGAGAAAGGGCCAAAGATGAAGATCATCCCAGGCTTGAAAGACGTTAAATTGTACTAGTTGCATTTGGGTTGTACTCAAGACCCTGAAGAAATACAGTTAAGACTGGAAAAGTGAAGGTCATTAGATAGAGAATCCCAGTTGACTATTGCCTTTCATTCCTTCTGCAAGACACTTGAAAAAAATTCCATTGCAATACGTAAAAGGTTTAGGTTCTATGGATTAAGTGATAAGGTCTATCCATACTTGAACTCCAATAGAATGAACCTTAAGTAATTGTTGTCACCATAGTCTCTTCCTCCTCCCCCCCTCCTCCCCCTCCTCCTTCTCCTCTCCCTCCTCCTCCTCTTCCTCTTCTCCCTCTCCCCCTCCTCCTCCTCCCCCTCCTTCTCCTCCTCCCCCTCCTCCTCCTCCTCCTCTTCCTCCTCCCCCTCCTCCTCCTCCTCGCCTTCGTCTTTCTCCTCCTTAGGTCCCATGCTTTTAATTTTTGTTTCTACTTGAATGACTCCAAGATTTATATGTACAGCCCTATTTTCTCTCTTGAACTTCAGCCCCACATTACCAAATACACATTGGAAATTTCCAACTGGATATCCTATAGTTATCTGATATTCAACATGCCCAAAACAGAACTCATTAATTTTTCTGAAAAACCGATCCTTCTTTGAAACTTCTCTACTTTTGGCAAGGGCATTACCACCTAGATTTAAAACAGCAGAGTCAGTCTCAGCTCCTAAATCTCCCTCATTCTACATAGCCAATGAGGTAAAACATTTTGTCAGTTTGACCTTCACAATATCTCACATATCTGTCCTTTACCTCTTCTTACATGAATTTATGTCCCACTGACATGAGCTATAATGCCACCACAATATTATCTTAATTGTTCTTCTTGTCTCATCTCTCTTTCAGAACGAGCATTTATTGAGCACTTACTATATGCCAAGCACTGTGATAAACTCTGGGAATATAATTAAGCAAAAAGAAAAGCAGTCCCTGCCTTCAAGGAGCTTACCTTCTAATGAGGAAAACACCTTAAAAAGAAGGAGAGTGAGATAAATGGAGAGGTGTAGAAGTATGATGGAAAAGTCCAGAGTGGTGATTGGTCTGGATGCCCTAGTGGTTAAATGGAGGTTCCTGGATAACTCAATTGGAGCAAGGGGCTCCAAGGACAGAGGGCACCTCCAAGGTGTGAAATTCAGGGCTCACCTCATCTTCCAGGATGAAGAAGTTTCTAGAACGTGATGGAGAAGAGTAGAAGAGTTCAACCTCCACAGTCTATCCTCTACATATCTGTCAAAGGGAGCCTTATCAGGTGACTCCCTTGATCAATAAACTGGTTCCCTGTTGACTCTAAGATGAGATTCAAGCTCTGTTGCTTGTCATTTAAAGCCCTTCACAATTTGTCTCTGGCTTGTCATTCTTGACTTACTATGCATTACCCCACTTCACCAGCTCTGGAAATCAGCCAGACTGAACTTCTTCCTGTTTCTCACTCAAGATACTTAGTTTTCCCTTCTCTGTGCCTCTTAAAATCCCTATCTTGCTTCAAATCTTAGCTCAAAAACTAATTCCATGTGAAACCTTTCCTTTTTTTCCTCCCAAATGCAAATGGTTCCCTACAACAAATTATATATACATATGTGTGTGTGCATGCATGCATGTGTGTGTGTGTGTGTGTGATGAGGGTTGTATCCCACTGATCATACTTAGGTTGCTTTCTTGGAAAATTTTGTTGCTATGGGATGATGCAGCAATCTTTTTGTATTCTCTTGAACCTTTGCTCCATGACAGTTACAGGGATGGATGAGGCTGCACCAAATACATCAGATATGATGACTGAGATGACCAGAACTCTCAGTGGACCTTAAAAACAGGAGTGACTTCATCCTGTTTCTCTAACCGCTATCAACTCTCCAGTATGGCAAGAAGCTGTTCTTTAATAACAATCCCACGAGAAAGCAGGGAAAGGGTACAGCACACATTCTCCTAAGCCTACAACATGGTGGCTATTGATGTATGCAAGCTGAATCAGAGTCTTGGATGAGCTGATCCTGAACCATGTTCCCCTAGCTGCCTTTCCTTCTGTGTGCGTCTGGATGGACAATTCTTGAATGTAGGTGACTGAATATAGATCGCAAAGTGGATGTGTCCAGGCTTGGAGGCCGTCTTATAAGTTCCAGAGGCCAGAGGTCCCAGATCTTTGTTCAGTTTCAGCTGCACTACAGAAAGTGCTTTTACTGTATCTACTACAGTGCTTCTTGGAGGAGATCACCACCACAAAGAAGATGGGTGCCAGAGGACGTAGACCTTAGGAATATTCAGACAGTGCGTGGTTGAAGTGAAATATAAAATATTCATCCAGAAGTGTTTCTAATTCTATCATGTCTTGATTTTTAAAGTATCAACTTGCCAGCAGAGTATAATAATAGTTATGTTACTGTTCCTTAAGTTTTTCTGTCAGTATATGTATGTAATTGGGTTTTGGTGCTTGTCCAGATCACCTAAGATAGAGTCAATCATGTGGGAAAATCCAGGATGCTGCTTCTGAGAGATGGCATCTTGTATTACCCTGTCATGTGGGTGAGAGCAGCCTCTTTTAATTGGCTATATAGTTAGAACTGCCTGTTTCTCTCTCTCACTCTCTCTCTCTCTCTCTTTCTCTCTCTCTCTCTCTCTCTCTCTCTCTCTCTCTCTCTCTCTCTCTCTCTCTCTCTCTCTCTCTCTCTCTGGACAAGCAGAGGTGAAATTCGTGTTTATCCATAGCACTAAGCTGAGAAGGAAAAAGGGCTACTTTCCCTTCCCCTCAGGCCTGAGAAATGGGCTTGAGGTCTTGGTCTATTTGGATTGTACTTTCCAGTTCTAGACACAGAGGGTATAATCCCAAGACCTGGAAACTCAAGCCTTGGTGGCCTTGGAACCCCTTATTCCAGGCCATTAAAGAAGCCTTGAAAAGCCAAGAAGATGATGTGTGAGCCCAGAGGAGGTTTTGGACATGGAACTTGGTGGGACTATGTTATGTAAGAAGTGAATTAAACTGTGAATGTAATCCCCCTTCCCTCTCCAAAGGCCAAGGTGGTATTGGGAATATTACAACCCCTCTCCACTAGGTTTTTTGGGAAAATGTCTGTATATTTGTTTTTGTTATACATTTGAAGTCAATATTCATTTATAAAAGTTATTCTGACTGTTAAGTGCTTAAATGGGAATGGGGTACTGGGGAATGCCTAAAATTTGGTGAAGGCTTGAGCCAATAGCAGAGAACACACCCCCTATTCCTGTAAGAGTACCAGAGAACCATTGGGGAGATGAAGTTACCTGGTCTTCAAGCAGTGGTGGCTAGAGTAGACACTGTTACATATAGTGTAGGTCTTTTAATATTAAGCATTTCTTTTGATTTGAGAAAATAAATAGCTGTCCTGTACTGTCCTATAACTATCTAAATTATATAATGAGTAGCTTTCTATTCAATTCTTTGGGAAAACCCTTAACATGAGCCAACTCTAAGGTTTAAATAATTTTCCTTAGGACTTTAGGATAGGAATGCAAAGATACAGAGACATAAGATCATGACCCATTTCTTTGGAGGTTAGGCTCCCCCAGAATTGGACCCAGTCTGCATACCTGATCTAGAGTTAAGAAAGTTTCCTTAGCAGAGAGAAAGATGGTGCAGTGAACTGTACTTCTGGATCCAATTGATGAATACACTTAAGTGTATATACTTATTTTCTCCATTAATATAAGCTCTTTGAAGTCATAGATTATATGTCATTTCCCAACACCTATTAGGTATTTAATAAATTCTCATTTATTTGTCTATATACCTTACAATTTGCAAAGTACTCTGTATAGAATATGTCATTTTGAGTCCCAGTAAAATAAGGAGAGTACTACTGGAATTAATTTATCTGTTGTAAACATGGAAGAATTGAATCTCACTGAAGTTGTGACCTACATACAGTCACAAGTATCAGAGGTAGGATTTGGATCTGGGTCTTCCTGATTTCAAGTTCAACTCACTGGCCACTAGATAATATTGCCTTTTTTCCATGTAATTCTACCTATAGAGTCTATACCTCCTATCCCTAATTTTCAGTCCCATACAAACTGTATCCAGGAAATTTGTATTTATAGGGACCCTTTATAATGTCAATGGCATACAAAATCTTCCCCACCCATTTAGGCCTCATGTAGAGCCCATTAAGGAAAGCATGCTTAGGGGAGGTTTAGTTGTAGGAAGGCTTTCACACCTTTTGCTAATTTCTAATTAGGTACCACATCAGAAGGGTTGTGATCCCTTCTAGCTCTGAGATGTGTATATACACTCTCAGTTGGTATTGTGCTTTGGGTGATCACTTGTGATCTTGTGATTGCCTGGTTGAGACTCTGAGTGGCTGTCAGTTCAAAGCTCCCTGATTGCTCAGATGTAAAGGCTCTCTCCATCCAGAGATGTGTGTAAGATGTATAGTTGATTCAGGCAGTCAGAGCCCTGTCTGTTGGTATTTATTTCTCTGCTTGTATTTTCTCTGAAGTTGAGGCTGCTGATTTTTCCTCTGAATAAGCAAATGTAATTTTAAAAGATTGTTGACCCCTTAAACAGGTAGCTTTCCTAGTAAAGTAGATCTAAGAACCTGTGCTAGCAGCCATCCTGGGTATGCCAGGGTAGTTGCTGCTACACCCCTGACAGTAGTTAAGGGGTACACCAATGCCATAGACACACTACATTATCAATCAGCATCAGGTCTCTTGATTCTGTTCTCTTTTTTGGATTAATTTGCATTTCAGGGTAAGTGAGGTACAGAGTCTAAGAAAATTATTTGTCTTTCATTACCTTCCCTCCTTTCTCTCCCCCTCCCTTCTTCCCTCTCTTTCTTCTTCCCTTCCATCTTCTGTCCCTGCCATTTTACCTCCCCTCTTCTTTCCCTTCTTTCTTTCCTTCCTTTCTTTCCCTTCCTTTCTTCCTCCTTCCCTCCCTCATCTTTCTCCCTTCTTCCTCTACTTCCTCTTTTCCTTCTTTCTTTCCTTCTTTCTTCCCTCCCTTATTTCCTCTCTTCCTCTCCTCTTTCTCCATCTTTCCTTTTCTCTTTTCTTCTTCCCTCCCTTCCCTTTTTTCTTCCTCAGTCCCTCCTTCTCTTCCTTCCCCTCTCCCTGCTTTTCACCTTTCTTTCCTTCCTCCTTTCTTCCTTTTTTTCTCCCTCTCTCCGTCCTTTCCTCTTTCCATTTTTCTTTTTTTCAGATAGCTGAACTATCTTTGATTTGTACTCTACTCATTGTTGCCATCATATCTGTTGGCCTCCTACCAGCTTTTATTTGGCTGTGATGATGTCTTAAGACAGGAGTCAGCAACCTCTTTAGCCCCGAGTACCAGCAGCATGACTAAGCAATACTCCTGGGTATCTCTGCATTCTACTTGCAGACTTCAGGCACAGGCATATAGGAAGGCAAAAAATAAAGAGAGGAAAAAGAGAAGAAGGGATAAGAGAAATCAAGGGAAGGGCCAGAATAGAACAATGCCCCCAACAATTGTCTTAGATGCCATTCAGTTTCATCCATGTCATAGTTTGCCCACTACAGTCTTAAGAGAATTTATCTGAGATGATCCATCAGGATTAACAACATTCTCAACTGAAGAGGAGTTAGATTTAATCAGGAATTAAGAGAAGAGAATTCAAAGACTTCTGAGAAAAGAGAAAAAGGTCTTCAGCTTGAAAATGGAAGTTGACTAAAAAGTGAAGGGAGTCTCTTAAAAGTGAAATTCTGATAACAAAATTGAAAGTGATAATGATGCATCTTGGGTCCCTTGAAAGTTGCCCTTGCTTCAAGTTATATGGTGGGTCAGCATCCACTCAAAAACGCAGTTCTTGAATCCCTGTCAGCGATCCTTTTACCTTTTACCAGAATAACAAGAGCATATTATTATTTTCATTATTATTTTTTTTTTTTGCTTTTTGGAGGGAGGAAGGCAGGGCAGTTGGGGTTAAGTGACTTGCCCGAGGTCACACAGCTAGTTTTGTGTTAAGTGTCTGAGGTCAGATTTGAACTCAGTTTCCTCCTGACTCCAGTGCTGCTGCTGCTCTATTCACTGAGCCACCTAGCCTCCCCAGCATATTGTTTTTATAGCAGAAGATTCTGAATTAAAGGTTTTTGAGAGATGGAAATAAGGCAAATAATTGGGATTAAATATAAAAGTTTATTTGTGCTTTTCCCCATTAGAATGAAAGCACCAATAAAGCTTTTCTTGTATCTCCCTTGGTAGTTAGCTCAGTACTCACTACTGAGTCTGCATTTAAGAAAAAGTTTGTTAAATGAATGAGCAATTACACAAACACATAGATGAGTGAAAGAACGAATGAATGAATGAAAGCGGCTGGAAGGCAATTCATATGAAAATAACTTGAGTGATTTAGGGAACTGAAAGCTTAACATGAGTCAATGGGGCGATACGGCAGTAAAAAAACAACAACAATAAAACACCTCACCTAATACAAGGCATTATTACATTAATCATTGATAGAACTAGTAATTTTAAGTCCTAATTAACCAAACTATTACTTCTGCTTGTATTGGAGATAAACACTTCAATTCAACAAACATTCCTTAGGCTCTTGCTATGCAGAAGTCACCAGACTAGACTGGGGGGCAAAGGGAAGAAAAAGCGTTCCAGCCTGGTCAAAGAAGAAAACATATTTAAAATAAGAATAGTTTGGCCCAGAAATTAATAGAATAGTTTGCTAACACTTATCTGGGACATTTAAGGTTTGCAAAGTGCTTTACATGGTGTTATTTCATTTCATCTTGCCAACAAGCCTGTTAGGTAGCACTATCATTCCCATTGTATGGATGAAGAAACTGAGACTGAGAGAGGTAAAGAGACTAGTTCAGAGTTATACATCTAGTAAGTATCTAAGATGGATTTGAAGAGATAGTATTTGTAAAACAATTCATAGTAGCTGGAAAATAGTAGGTTCTATATAAATGTTAGTGATGGTGATGACGATGATGATGATAATGATGGTGATGATGATGGTGATGGGGATGGAGATGGGGATGATGGGGATGGTGATGACTGATGATATTGCTTCTGCTGCTGCTGCTGTACAGCTATGACTCTTAGAATACCACAATCTCGAATGTATCAAAATAGCAGGTGACCCAAATGGCAATGGATAAACACATGATATGTCAGGCAGTGAAGACCAGCATACAAAAATGATTTAGGGAAAGTATGATTTGGAAAAGGATACATGTCAGTCATGTGGCAAGAACAATGGTGAAAAGACGACCAGCCCGCGTGCTGCAGTGGTACCCATGAAACACAGAAGATCTGATAGAAATCCTCCATCATGCTGGGCCAGTCTTTTATGGAAGAACTATGGCAGAACATGGACAAGAATCACAGAATAAGGATACGGGTGGGCGGGGATCAGTATTTTTAGAGGGGATGCCCCCACTGAGGAGATCACAGATTCATGGAATGATGGATGTATACAGAACAAAGGAGATAATCATCCCACTATACTCTGTCCTGGTTGGAGCATATCTAGGATATTGTGTCTACTTCCAGGTATCATCTTTTTAGGAAAGATATAGACATGTCTAGAGAAGAACAGCCAGGGTAGCAAAGGTACTTAAACGAGCATCATTTGATCAATCAACAAACATATATTAATCACTATGAGTCAAGCACCCCTGAAGGTTCTGGCAATACAATGACAAAAGTAAACCAACCTCTGCCCTTAAGCATCTTACAATCAAGAGGAGACAGCATGAATCATTTGAAAGAAATAGGGATATTTAGCCTGGATAAAAAAGAAAAAAAAAGTGTGTGTATGTGTGTGTGTGTGTGTGTGTGTGTGTGTTTGTATATGCTCACACCCACATACACATTTAAGTCCCATTACCATATCCTCTTAGCTGACCTCTACAAACACACACACATTTATGTATCATATATATGTATATATGCATATGTGTATACACATACATACACACACTCACAGGCAGTGGTATTGTAGAAAGAGTATCAGACCTGGAGTTAGGAAGACTCATCTCTCTGAGTTCAAATTTGGCTTCAAGCACTTAGTTGCCATGTGACCCTGGGCAAGTCACTTAACCCTGTTTGCCTCAGTTTCCTCATCTGTAAAATGAGCTGGAGAAGAAAATGGCAAAGTACTCCAGTATCTCTGCCAAGAAATGGGATCCCAAAGAGTGGGACAAGACTGAAAAATGACTAAATAACAACAAAAACAACAAATATATGTATACACACATACATGTATATGTACATTTATATAACACACATATACATACACACATGTACATTTATATTACACCACATAGACGCACACACATATACATGTGCATTTATATTACACACATATATGTACATATACATGTACACTTATATAACACACATATACAGAATACACATATGCACATTTATATTACAATACATATATACATACACACATACACGTGCATTTATATTACACACATATGTACACATATATGTGTACATTTATATCACACATACATACATACATGTACATTTATATCACAACACACATATACGTACACATATACATGTGCATTTATATTTCACACATATATGTGTACATTTACATTACGCATATACACACATGTACTTGCACATATGCACATGGATTACATACACACACTATACACATGTGCATTTATATTACACATACACACATGTGCATATATACATGTACATTTATATACACAGAGACATCTATATATGCATAAAATTGGAAGACATAAGAGTTGCCTTCACATATCTGAAGGACTGTTATCAACAAGAGGGATTAAATTGGCTCTGCTTGACCTTAGAGAGCAGAATGAGCAGCAGTGCTTGGGCATTACAGGGAGGCAGGAATGAGTTCAACCCAGGAAAACCTCCAACCAGAACTGGCTAAGAGTAGACTCTTCAGTTTCAGTGCAATGTGAATTCTTCCATTACTTAAGGTCTTGGGTCAGAGATTAGAAGGTTATATGTTTTGGATCTTATAGAATTTATTCTTTCTTTAGGTGAGAATTCTACTATATGGCTTCTATGGTCCTTTTCAAATTTGAAATTCAGTTATTCAAAATCATTTCAGAGAGTATTGGGAAAAATCATAAAAAATCAACTGCTGTAGGAAGAGAAATTGTGATTTAGTGTGTTGTATTGTGGCAGGTGTAACAAACCAGGAGTCAGCAGACTTGGATTTGAGTCCTAGATCTGCCGCTTAGTAGCTGCGTGACTTTGGACAATTCACTTCATTTTTCTGAGCCTCAGTTTCTTTCCCTACAAAGAGGGAATAAAAATAATTTTTGTGCTACTTAATTTCAGAGTTGTGAGAAAAGCACTTTGTAAAATCCCAGGGTCCTATAGAAAATGATAACTGTTACTATTATTTTTTCCTCCAGGAAATGTCTTAACAATATTTTGAAGATTGTTGTTTAGTAATTTAAATCTTGTCTGACTCTTCATGACCCCATTTGGGATTCTCTTGACAAAGACACTGAAGAGGTTTGCCATTTCCATCTCAAGCTCATTTTACAGATGAGGAAACTGAGGCAAACAGGATAAAGTGACCTTTACAAAGTCACATAGCTAGTCAAAGTCTGAGGCCAGATTTGAACTCAGGAAGATGAGTCTTTTTGATTCCAAGTCAGGTGCTCTATCCACTGCATCACCTAGCTGTGAATAATAAAGCTATACTATTAGAGTGTGTGTGTATGTATATATATGTGTGTGTGTGTGTGTATATGTGTGTATGTGTGTGCATATATATACACACATATACATATATATATATACACACATATATATTGCTTTTAATAAAGTATCTAAGTGTAGGGTGGAGATAGATTGTATCAATCAATCAATTCCAGCCTAATTAAAGTAACTTGCAAGATGCTCTATAAGCCTCCTACCTTTATCAGGTGAAGGCACCTCTACTGGATCAATAACCCAATCTATTAAAAAAGATGTGGAAAGAGTTCTTAATCCATTCGGAAGAAGTAAAAAGTGATTGGATGGAATAAAATGACACTACACAAGTTTATTAGGATTAATGAAAGAATCAGTCATGCCCAGTAGGACATCAAGTCAGTCAGATCAGCTTACCACCTGATAAGAAATCACGGAGGGGTGGAGGAGGAGATGGAGAGGAAGAAGAAAAATGTTGTATTTCCCATCCTTTTTCTCACTGACCAAAGGAAGTTGAGATGACCTTCCTCAAAAGTTCTGAGACTCCCTAAATTATCTGCATTGGAAGTTCAGAGCTGAGTGATCTATTGAGCACAAGCTAGGGCACCTAGGAAAGAAAGGTTCAGAACCCCATAGGGGATCCAGCAGAAACTTACACCATATCTAAGGAGAGGGCCACAAGGATCCAGTGAAGGGAAGAAAAGGACTTCCAGCAACTACTGCCTGTGAATGACTCATTTCCATATGTGCCTCTAAGCTTGAATTTACTTTCCACAGATTTTGTATAAACCATCCAGAAAACATGCTGCAAGTGCAGGGTAAATATCTTGTAACTAACACCTTGTTATTACTATATTACCTTGATAAATACTCATTTCTAAAAGCTAATTATATCTGTCTGATACCAACTGAACATTCCACGGTGAGCCCACTGGTGGGGTTTTATGAGCACTAGTACTAGAAAGCCCTCACAGTTACCTCTAACCCTTAAGAGGAAAAGTAACCAGCTACTCTCTGAGTATCTAACTCTCCACTATAAGTGAGGAGTTAGGATGATGAGCACAAAACCTATGTTAGACAAGCAAAGATGGTGAAAGAACAAACTTGGTTGGGAACAGGTGCCAAGAAATAGAGAATAACAAGAGTAGATGAAAAGTCCTGGTGTTTGACAACAGTCTCTACACTGAGTTGTTTAGTTATCTGACTCAGCCTTCTTTTGACAGAATCAGGATTACTGCTCATTAAAGCCGGAAAATCCAGAGAAAGCCGCTTTCTTTGGTCAGTCTGAACTCCTTAATTTGCAGACTTTTATAGAAGAATTTGTATAACTGTACGGCGGACAGACAAAAACACTCTCACCCTTTCTACAAGGGTGGCAGATACCCAGGTGAAATCATGGCTGTTATTTTATTTGCATTGAAAAAAGCACAGTTCTGTATAGTGGGTGAAAATGGGACAAGGAAGGAACACAATTCCTGCTCCAGGAAACACACTGTCTGCAGTCATAAAAAGAACCACATGAGATGAGAGAGTGCAATGGGAACATTTAAGGGTTGGGGGTTACAATGCTCTGCAGTATCTGTGAATCTCCCAGAGTTTCTGGAGAGAGGGAAGGAAGAAGTATTGAGTTACCTAATTCCTCTCTGCAGGTTCAACTGGATATATTTCCTCACTTCCTGCCTACAATGGTTATGAGGTGTTGCTATGAAGTATGGGAGCACTGTGATGTCCCTCATCCTGGGGGTAGGGCTGCCAGAGCGCAAGGTGAAGTGGCTTCTTTCGGCAATCTCTGTAACATCTGTAGTTGGTAAAGCACTTAAGGAGGAAAGGCTACTGTATATATAAATTATTATTATTATGACAGTAACAGAGGGTGTATCATTACATTAACAGGATGTCCCAAAACACAGAGTAACTTGAATTTGTGGCAAAGAGTGAGTTGCCAGAGTCGGGGGAGCTTGTCGGAGACTTAAATGGAAATCAGATGGAGCTGTTAGAGGCAAGGGAGATCAGGGCAGGTGTAGGGGTATCAGGAGTGGTATTTTGTGGGTTGGTGAGAAAAGATTTACTGGAGTTTGATTTGGTTGGATTTCGTTTAAATTTCTTTTTTAAAGGTTGAAACGTATCCTACAAAATTAAGAAGGAGAGTTTTGTGGCCAAGATGGTCAATATAGGTGAAGGAAAAGCTACAGTCTTTTTTTGTTATTCACAGGCACCCTAAGCAGTGTGAAGCAGGGTGAAGACAGAGAGTCTGTATGGCATAGTGGGTAAAGAATGGATCATGGAATGAGGAAGACCGAGTTCTGGTTCCATCTCTGAAGTACAGTAGCTGTGTGACCATGGAGAAATCATTTAGTCTCTCAGTGACTCCAAGCAGCACTCAAAGACTATTAGTTATGGACAAATAGCTGACCTGTATCAGTGGAAGGGACTTCTGCACTGGAAATTCCCTACACTGATAAAATCACAGGTCAAGATTCTTTTATCCCCTATTCAAAAATGGTGGTAAAGGAAGTGAACATAGTGTTGTACTCTCATCAAATGAGATCATTTTTCCATATTCAGTTGTGGGTACCATATTTTAGGACTTACATTCTTTTGTGTTTGGTTGGTTTTTGCCTTTTGGGGGGGGCAGGGCAATTGGATTTAAGTGAGTTGTTAGGTGTCTGAGGTTATATTTGAACTCAGATCCTCCTGACTCCAGGGCCAGTGCTTTATTCACTGTGCCACCTAGCCTCCCATGGACTTACATTCTTAGTTTTAATGCTTGTAGAGATAGGCAACCAGCATATAGTAATGGGACTTTAAAACCATGCCACGTGAGAATCAGTTGAAGGAATTAGTTATGTTTAATTTGAAAAAGGAAAGACATGAGGGAGGAAAAGGAGGCAAGATCACTATCTTCAAATGTTGCAATCAACAGATCTGTTTTGTTTGGCCTCCTAGGACCAAGTAAGGACCAAGGAATCGACCTTAAAAATGAAGATTTCACTTCAATTTAAGCAAGGACTTCCTAATGAAATTGGCTAAAAATAGTTTGCTTCAGGAAGGTGTGAGTTCCTAAGACTATAGATAGGATCACAGATTTGGATTTGGAAAGGACCTCAGATATCATCTTGTTCCAATTCTCCTCCCCTGCCCCCATTTTACAGATGAGCAAACTGAAGGCCAGGGAAGTTAAGTGATTTGCCCAAAGTCATACTGGGACTAAATGTCTTTGTCAGGGGAGATATTGCTGCAGAGGCTGAATGGTCACTTATTGGGGACATTGTATAAGGGAATTTGTACCTCTGATAGAGACTGAGCTGGGTGACCACTAAACTACAGCTCAAGTAATCTATAGTTCTGTGACATCATCTTCTATATCATAACTCTTGCTCTACTATTACAAGGACTTAGGAAGAGTGAGGATTAGATGGGGTGGAGAGGGGATGGAATTACTCCTTTCTTTTTATGATTATATACTCTGGTTTTGTTTTTGTTTTTTCATTTACCCTATCCCAAACCTACTATGTTCATGGTGTAGAATATATTCCTATGATAGACCATAAATTCCCTGCTGTGGATTGGAGTAAACACGAAATAAAGAACAAAATTCTACTATGAATTTTTGGTCATATTTTGGTTTTACTCCCTTTGAAGTGTATCCTTAGAGACGACTGCTCCCAGAACAGAGTGTCATCTGTCTGGGTGACTTAGTAGCAGCAATGTGCTTTATAGTTCCCTCCTTTGAGTTTATTTATTTATTTTATTTTTATTTTTTTTGCTTTTTGGAGGGCAGTTGGGGTTAAGTGACTTGCCCAAAGTCACACAGCTAGTTAGTGTGTCAAGTGTCTGAGGCTGGATTTGAACTCAAGTCCTCCTGACTCCGGGGCCGGTGCTCTACTCACTGTGCCACCTAGCCGCCCCTTTGAGTTTATTTTTAAAGAAGGGGCATCCTGAGGTGAGGCCAGAGGAACACCTCTGCTGAGGCCAATTATCTCATTAACCTGGACCAATATCCTGACTTCCAAAAATCCGTAAGTGACAACTTTGCTCAAATCATCATATGCTATATAGGTTAAAAGTTGGGTCTGGTGTTTTGTATCATACATTAATGTCGTATTACTGTGATGTATAAAATAATGATTATGATAAGTGCAGAGAAGAGTTACAGTAACTGATGCATAGTGAAGTATAAAGAACCAGGAAAACATTTTATACACTGACTATAACAACATACATTGAAAGAACAATCTATCAATAAGCATTTATTAAGCACCTACTATGGGCCAGACACTGTGCTAAGCACCAGCATGCTTCTTTCTGTGTCTCTCTTCTTCACTTTTCATCAGGAGAGACAGTGTTACACTGTGGATAGAATGTTAGGTGTACAGACAATAACATTGAGAAATTATGACCAAGTTTGATCCAAAGAAGAAATATAAAAAGCCATCTTCCCCAATTTCTTTTCAGAGGTAGAAGGCAACGGGTATGGAATAACATATAAAATATCAGTTGGTTTTTCTGAATTTCTTTTATTCCTCTTTTAATTTGTATTTATAAAGGGTGTCTCCCAGAAGTTGAAAATGGAGAAATATTGCTTATGTAAAAAAAATAGTATTTTTCAAATGATGGTATAATGTATTTTGCCAACCTAGGGGAAGATTTTCATCTCCAACTTCACATTGTTAGCTTCAAACAGAATGGGGAAAAGGGTACCTGAGAGACAAGTGTTTAGAAAATGTTCCTTGGGCTTAGGAGACAATGAAAATCAGATTGTAGGGGAACCGAGTCCTGTTTTCTATACCTGTCTTTTTCTTTTTCATCATGACAGACAGTGTTGCATAGTGGATAGGATGCTAGATTTCTAGCCAATAAGATTTGCATTAAAAAACATCAGACACTTAATAAGTAAAGGGCATGTCACTTTAAGCCTCACTTTCCCCATCTGTAAAATAATAAATAATAACACTTGAATCATAGGGATTTTGTGTGACTCCCATGAGACAATAGATGTAAAGTACTTTGCTCACCTTAAAGTACTCTATAAATGTGAGGTGTTGGTTTTATAATCCTCTTTGGCTTCCTTCCACTCTTTAACTTAGCTCTTTGAACTGCTGAGGACATGGGAAATAGCCATATGTAGGTTTTATCTTGTACTGGGCAGCTAGATCAATTCTCAGGTTTCTGGCAAAATGAATTTTTCAAAGGGCTGTTTGGCCAGTCTGTGATCATCTCTACCCTTTCACCTTTATTTTCCCCTGGAAGAATAGGAGGCTAAATAAAATAAAATAAAATAAAGACAAACAAACAAACAAACAAAACTAGAGTAGCTTTTGGACTTCAGAAAAAAAAAAGTGGAGGCACCAACTTTGGAAGTACAGTCCTCTCATCTGTCAAGAGAGGAACTTACTAAGGCCTTCTCTCACCATGGTTAATGAGTATTTGTCAGTGGTACCACTTCAAAAAGACCTTGTATTCTTCAAGTTTATATAGAAAATTTCAATCAACCTGGGTTTTATTCTGTTTATAGCTTTGATACAACCTTGGCATTGGTCTGTTGTGTCAAATGACTAGCATTTTATTTCTGTGCTTGCTACTGCTGCACATTTCTCTGATGTTTGATACTGTTAACCAAGAGTTTTTATTGCAGCTGACAAATACTTGTATTGGTCTATCTGGAAAAGCACTTCCTTGTTGGAATCTCATTTTTCTCTGTGTTCACTGTTTATTGTTTTTTCAACCTTATGTTACTACTGTTACCTAAATTGTTTTTTGGATCACCAAGGGATTAGGGCAGGAACTCATTTCACTTGGCATTTAGATACTTCTGGGCAGGATTGTTTTTGAGCCAAGTTTCCAATGTTGTGTGTATATTGGAGGCATTCACATCAGAGAACAAGTTTTCCTATTAGGAGCATCCAACTGTATCAGTTCATTAATCAAGTAGGATAATCTATTTTTGGAGTTGTAAGGGATCTCAGAGACCATTGAGTACAACTTATGTCTGTGACTGAACACATCTCATCTTCTCTGTAACATCCCTAACAAAGGGTTATCCAGCCTTTGCTTGAAGAGAGGGGGAATGCGTTATATCCCCATTTAGCCCGTTCCACTTTTGGTTACCTCTAATTGTTGGTAAATCTTATAATGACCTCTCTGCAACTTCCACAAATTACTCCTCCGGGGTAAAACAAAACAAGTCTAATCATGTTTCCGTGTGATAGCCATTCAGATATTTGAAGGTAAAAATCAAGAAGTCTTCTCTTGCACAGGATAAAATCTCTAATTGCTCCAACCTCTATTTTACTATCCTGGTTACTATATTCTGGACAATATCAATGTTTTACCTAAAATTTGACTCACTGAACTGAATACAATATTCTAGCCATGGTCTAACCAGAATAGTCACTTACTAAATGCATTTATTAGACATTTACTACATACTAGGCACTGGAGATAAAACAAAAGGGTGGGGTTGGGGAAAGTCCTGCCCTCAAGGAGCTCATATTTCAAATAAGAGAGATAATATGTAAACAATTCTGTACAAACAAGATATGTACATGATAAAATTGGAGAAAACCTCAGAGAGATGGCAAAAGTATTAATAAGGACAAGGAAATACTTCCTTTGAAATATGGGAATCGTACAGTGATTATCCTCATAATCCTGGATAATATGTCTCTGTTAATATATCCTAATAATGAATTAGCTTTGAAGACACTATATCACACTGGAAACTCATTTTGAACTGGCAGTACATAAAATGTTTTGACTTTTTTTTCAGTGCAATAAGTCTGGAATCTTTTCCGATCACCTCAACCGTTCTGTATCCCTGTATCTTCCATTTTGTACGTGGGAAATTGTTCAGCTGTTTTTTAAACTCAAATGCATGTCTGACATCTATACTTTCCTCCAAGTAAATGTTACACATTGACCTGTCCCTCCCCTCCCCTCCAGGACAGGTGTGTCATTCATCCCCCCTTAAGGGAACTGGAGGATATCTGGGTTATTTGCAGATTCTGTAGCTCTCACTGCTGGTGTTACCCCAAGTGTAGGATGAGGTCCCTTGCACCTCAGTTCCATTAGACACCAACAATCAGATTAGCTTTCAAACAAGAGTATTTACTTCAGAAACATATTCACAAATATACTAACTTACTCTTCCAATATATAGGAAGCATCATTTCCTTCTCCCTTTGAACCACCTCAGTCTCTGGAGAGAGGAAGGAGATTAGAAACCTGTTGAAGTCCAGTCCTAGGTACCCTGGCCTCTCAGGACTTTGATGTCAGGTTAGCTGACTGTACCACCCTCCCTCTAATCCTGAGGGCTCCAAGGTTGTTGCCGTGGCTCAGAGATCCAGGTCTCATGCTCATACTTCCCAGCACTTGAAACTGAGATGGACAAATAGAACAAAACCCGATGTCCCAGTCCTATTTCTCAGAGCAAAGGTAAAAGAGAAGAAAAAGGGGGAAGTCCTTCTCCTCTCACCAGTTCAGTTCATGATGCCCATACTACGGCTGAACTATGATCTTTGTTCCCTGGATGAAGCAGGTGTGGCAGAAAAGAGAACAGTTTTTTTAAAAAAAGAGGAAATATTCAATCTATTTCAAAGATTCAGACAGCCAATGCAAGGAGGTTATTTTCTGCAGCCCTCCCTCCCCAAAACATGGTAGGGGGCAAAAATACCTCCATATTAGGCAAAGAGGACATGCTCAGGCAAACCCAGATGACATGTAAGTTGATTGTAAAGTTTCCTGTATGGAAATATGCCCTTTCCTTCCTTTCAAAATTATTTCTTTTTATGTCCTCAAAATTTACCTCTTGAGAGTGTTCCAATTCCAGCCTCCACTGATGTTATGACGTCAAATGTAGGGAGTAGGGGTGGCTAGGTGGTGCAGTAAATACAGCACTGACCCTGGAGTCAGGAGGACCTGAGTTCAAATCTCAGATACTTGACACACTTATTAACCATGTGACTCTGGGCAAGTCACAACTCCAATTGCCCTCCAAAAAAAATGTAGGGAGTAATTCCTATTTGTAACTTCTAACTTCCTACACCCCAGGCCCATTGAACACTTTAGTCTCTGGAAAAAGGAAGAGATTTCCTCTATAGTGTTTTAGACCACGGAAACCCAAATTTCCTCTGAACCTTGGAGATCTGTTCTCCAAAAATGCAGCATACAGGGGGCGGAGCCAAGATGGTGGCGTAGAAGCAGCAACGTTCCGCAGCTCCCACACAGCCACCCTAAGCACCCATAAAAAAGACTCTCAACAAATTTAAGGGCTCCCAAACTCACAAAAATACAGAAAACACATCTCTCACTGAAAGCAGCTCGGCAGGTGGGGCTCATCCACAGGTTGGGAGCCAAGGCCAGCCCAGCTTGAAACTGTGGCCAGGACCCAGGGCTGTCAGAGGAGCCACAGCTGGAGTCTACAGGAGAGCAGATATGAGGCACCTGGGGCCAGTTTCCACATTTATC
The DNA here is from genome assembly GCA_028646575.1 of Pseudocheirus occidentalis. Taxonomy (NCBI): domain Eukaryota; kingdom Metazoa; phylum Chordata; class Mammalia; order Diprotodontia; family Pseudocheiridae; genus Pseudocheirus; species Pseudocheirus occidentalis. Next base: position 186,244,048 of record CM053594.1, read on the forward strand.
AAACCAGGAGAAATGAGGCTAAGAGACAGGTCAGTGGAAATCAAGCTAAATTTGGGGGAGAAAAGCAGTCTGGCTGAACTGGCCCCAGGGCAGGGAAGTGATGGGAAGCAGCAGGAATGACTGCAAGTGGCAACTGCCTCCACTAGGCTGCTTCAGAGCTCCTGGCCTACAGATTGCAGGGGGGCCAAGACAATTGATCAGGGCCAAGGGCTCTTGTGCTAAACAGCCTGTATCCAGATCATGGTGTCGGGTAGTGGTCCTGGGGTGTGCTTTCAGCAAGCCAAAGCTGGTGGGGGCTGCAGCACCCCCTAATAACTCCAGTAGCTGTGAAAACCCCAGAAATTTGGGACAGAGCTTTCCCCACTGGAAGCAGAGTTCCACAGAGCTAAAAAATCAAGCAAGATGAGGAAAATCAATCAAAATATCAACCAAGATGAGGAAAAGGAAGCAAAGTAAGAACAGCAATAAAACTCTAGAATCCTTTTTTGGGGACAAAAAGGATAAGACAACACAGTCAGAACTCCCACACCAAATGCTTCCAAGAAATACGAAGATTGCCTACAAGCCATAGATCAACTTAAAGAGGACTTTGAAAACCAAATAAGAGAAGTGGAGGAAAAATTGGGAAGAGAAATGAGAATGATGCAAGAAAATCATGAAAAGAGAGTCAACAACCTGACTGAAGAAAACACCTTAAAGAACAAATTAACTCAAATGGCAAAAGAGGTCCAAAAAGCCAACAAGGAGAAGAATGATTAAAAAGTCAAATTTGACAGATGGAAAAAGAATCTCAAAAGCTTTCTGAAGAGAATAATTGCTTCAGAAATA
>CM053594.1:186245375-186262108 GCA_028646575.1 Pseudocheirus occidentalis
CTTTTTGGGCCTCTTTTGCCATTTGAGTTAATCTGTTTTTTAAGGTATTATTTTCTTCAATCAGGTTGTTGACTCTCTTTTTATAATTTTCTTGCATCATTCTCATTTCTCTTCCCAATTTTTCTTCCAGTTCTCTTATTTGGTTTTCAAAATCCTTCTTAAGCCAATCTGTGGCTTGTAGGCAGTTTTCATGTTTCTTGGAAGCTTTTGGTGTGGGAGTTCTGTGTTGTCTTCCTCCCGTTCCATGGTTTGATCCTTTTTGTCCCCAAAAAAGGAATCTAAAGTTCATTTGCTGTTCTTACTTTGCTTCCTTTGCCTGCTCATGTTGACCAGTCAATTACTTGATTTTTAACCTCTGTGGAACTCTGCTTCCAGAGATGAAAGCTCTGTCCCACATCACTGGGTTTTTCACAGGTGCCAGAGCTACTGCGAGGCCACTGCAGCCCCCACCAGCTTTGGCTCACTGAAAATGCACCCCAGGACCACCATCCAAGACCACAATCTGGATCCAGGCCACTCAACACAAGAGCATTAAGCCTCCGAACAATTGCTTGGCCCCCTGCAGTCTGCAGGCCAGGAGCTATGAAGCAGTTGCATGGATGTGGCAGCAGGGCTGCTGCTTCTGCCACCTCCTTGAACTGTAGGCAGTTTGACCAGACTGCTTTTCTCCCCCAAATTTAGCTGAGTTCCACTGACCTTGTTTTTCATGAGTTGATAGTTCTGGAAACTGCCACAGCTGCCGCTGAATGCTCCAGCCACAGCTCATCCTGGCCACACTGGGGCCAAGCTTCAGTTTCAGGTTGGGCTGGGCTTGGCTCCCAGGGTGCTATGATGAGCCCTTTCTGCCGATCTGCCTTCAGCGGGAGATGTGTTTTTCTGTAATTTGTGTGTTTTGGAGCCCTAATATTTGTTTAGAGCCATATTTTATGGGTATTTGAGGTGGCTATGTGAGAGCTGCAGAACCTTGTTGTTTCTATGCCACTATCTTGGCTCCACCAAGATTCACCTTGAATAATTTTTAATTACATAAAACAAAATACATAGGATTACAAAGGAAACCCATTATACTGAAAAACAGTTATCAAAATATTAATACAACAAGTTCATGAACAAGAGGTTTGAACCCCTGTTCAGTTGCCCCAGGCCCATTCAGATGGCATGAGCAACCTTAGCTGCGGACTTTAGCTTTCACTTAGGATCCTGATCTTTCTAGTTTGAGATCTGTCTCTTTGCTCCTGCCCTCACTGTGCCAATGTGTTTCCATGGAAACTTTCCCCAGATTTCACCAAATTAAAATTTTAACCTGCACCATGGAATCCATTCAGCTTCAGTCCTGGCTCAGCCTTTGACTTGAGCCAAGGCAAGGGAACAGCATAGTACCTGATGATGAACACCACTCATAAATGGACTGGGCTATTTCCAAAGGTAGTGATCACAGCGGAGGTATTTGTGCTGGATAAGACAGTATCTAGGGTCCCACAAATCCCTAATATTCTGGTTTTTTAAAAATTATCAAAAACGCCATTTCTCTTCATTAGGAACAAAGGTAACATGTCATAACATATGTTGAATGCTTTGCAAGCCTTAAGGTGTTATATAAATGTTAGCTATTGTTATTAATATCAACATAGTCATCATCTCATCACTTCTCCCTAAAATGACTCCAAGAAAATTCTCAGACTGGGATCCAAAACTATGAAATGACAGCCCTCACATTGGGATCTTTCCTGATAGATGGCTTTTTTGCTAGCTGGCAGAGGGATATTTATGATCCCTATTAAATATATATGAGCAAATGATACAGTTGATTTGAATACCAATTAATACCCATTAAAGTTACCAATAATATATGTCTTCTTTGTGGAAAGAATTGTGAGTTGATGCTCTGAATATACTCCTATGTAATACTTCAAATTCTGCCAACGATGTTTCTTCCTAGATTCCCTAATGTATCATCCCCTTTATTTACCTCTGCCACATCTGTGCTAACACAACCACAGATGACAGTCTCCCCCACCCAATTCCTAATAGAGTTCAAACCTATATGCAAACACATCTAAATGCATATGATGATGGATGTAAAAGATTCTCTCACCTGGATTGCACCTAAGTGTTGTTGTTCCTGGTCCCTCTCTAATAGGATGAAGGGTGATAAGGGAGGGGGCACATATTCTACCTATGGCATTCTATTTGTCTCTTAAATCTACTACCCAACACAGTTCTTATACCAAATGCCACATGGGACAGAATAGCTGGTATTTCTACCTGCATGACTGACTAATTATTATTTAATTAAATACCAAGAAATACTTGGGGCAAGGTACCTTGTGATATTTTTTTTGTAAAATTTCTATCTAAAAGTCTGAATGTCCTTCCCCTATGTAATGTCAAGGTCAGTTCTCACCTTTTTGCCCTCTCCAGGGTATGAACCTATGCTATGTGAAAGTAGAACAGCTTGGAGGTAGTTAAAATATCAACAATGGGGTAGAATTTCCTCTTCCTAAATCCCTGTACAATCCAGTGTATTAGACATGGGAATCTCTATTTTTAGGAAACATTTTCTGACCTCCCCTGTCCCTTCTATAGCCCAGAATAAGTACTGTGGCATCATTTTTCCTGTTGTCATCTGGAGCTATGAAAAGCAGATGAGGAGCTTTGGGTGGTGGCTGTAGTTTTCCAATCCATCCTAACATTAATGCAACTTCTCTGAGCAATCTGAAATCCAGGATCTTCTCTCTGTCATTTGTAAGAACATATGTTGTCCAAAGTTCAATGGTGGTGGTGGTAAGAAATAAAACTGCCTCTTTACTTGGACGTGATATTTAACTAAATTGGACCAGTGTGAAATATACTAACTTCTCCTGGTTTGGATTGTCTTTTTCACGTGGACAGGGCAAGCATTCTGGTTTAGGCCAAGGTTCATATTGTACCATTCGTACCTATACTTGGTGGCTTAGTTCTCAACAGTCCATTTGAGGTAATCCAGACTTCAAGTTAAGGTAGGCAGAAGTTATTCACAAGAAAATGTGTGGTGAGGAAGTAATCTCTTGAATAAGCCAATTCCCAAGCATTTGAGCTAGGATTAAAATCCAATGATCCTTTGCCAGGTCAAGGGCAACAAACAGGCGGGTCATGACGTGCCATATTTTATCTTTAATTATCCATATCATCTTTGTCTTCCTTGAGTTCAGGAAATTATTAGTAGTTGAGCTCATTAGATGAGTTTACCATTTATCCAAGTGGTATATGGCCATGAGCTTGGTCTTATAAGAGTATCATTATTGTTAGAATGAGAAGACTAAGTCAGGAGTTAGCAGGTCTAAGCAGCCTCCCAGGTTCAGTTTCCTAGTCTATGCCACAGCAACTAGAAAGCATAAAATCTTAAAGGGAATAATAGAGTGGATGGACATGTTTAACTTCCTCATGAGCCTTCCATGACAGGCATCAGAAGACATCATGGAAGACATTCATGGATGAAGGAAAAATTTAGCCAGAAGGCACTGAGCTCATCAACTTTTTCTTTGGAAAGGAGCTAATGGCCCTACCCCTCTGTTTTCAGAAGCATAAGCCTGATTAGAGATGCCCCATAGATAATCCTATCTTGTCACTCACCTATAAAAATTCCACATCTGGCATTCTCTTCCTCCTCACCCCTACCTCCTGACTTCCTTTCCTTTCGTCAAGTCTCAGTTAAAATCTTAACTTCTTAAAAGAGCCCTTCCTAGTCTTTCTTAATCTTAGTGCCATCCTTCTGAGATTATTTCCAATTTGTTTTGTATACATCTTATAAATACCTACTTGTCAGGACAGCTAGGTGGCACAGTGAATAGAGGACTGCCCCTGGAGTCAGGAGGACCTGAGTTCAAATTCGGCCTCAGACACTTGACATTTACTAGCCGTGTGACCTTGGGCAAGTCACTTAACCCTAATTGCCCTGCCTCCCCCCCCAAAAAAAGCAAAAATAAATAAAAAATACCTACTTGTTTGCAGGTTGTGTCTCCTACTATATTTTGAGCTTTTTGAGAGTAGGGTTTGTTTTTGCTTTCCTTTGTAACCTTGGTGCTTAGCACAGTGCCTAGTACAATAGGTGTTTAATAAATGCTTGTTTATTTGACTGAAAGTTCCTTAGCCAAGTCTATGTTCTATGTACATCTGTACTCCCCGGGCATCTAGCTGCCATCTGGATCCTACTCATAGACAGTTTGGCTAGCCTCTGGGATTGTTTCTAGGATGTTCCACTGAGTCCCCAGCTCCGCCAGGTGTTGGTCAAAAATAAGTGCAGTGATGTAGGAGAGGTGAACATAATGAAATGATTAGGGTGAAATAAGAAGGATGTAATTGAAAAAGATGGAGTCCTGGCTGCTAAATGGAATTGCTAAAACCAAATTCAATGGGGGATAGTAGGGAAAGCCAGCTAGCCTGTTGTTCATACACAGGATAGCAGAGGTAGTGTTTTAAAGTCTAATTGAGTTGCTTGGATCTCCTTTCAGATTGGAGTTGGTATGTGGTAAAGAAATATATTTTAAGCTTCAGAGTTGTGAATAGGGTGGTCTGTAAGTGATAAACATGCTGGTGCTTGAAGTATGAATTGAGAGGATCCTGTATCACCCCCAAGCTAAAGGGAAAACCAAGCAAACCAATGAGACCTTAAAACAATACCTCTGCCATCAAGTGTAGGAACAACAAGACAGCTGTCTTTCCCTACTATCTTCCATTGAATTTTGTTTTACTGAATATTCAGAACATCCCCTGAATGAACAGGTAAGTGGGTACTGACCATTTGTGGGGCTGGAGCAAGGTACGGAGTCTGCCATTTTGTAAAATTATCCAACACCATAATAATATAATTTTGATCCTCATCAAGAGTGATTACCTTTGGGGTCTTCAGGATTTCCCAGTAAGATCCTTTCCATAAGCACTGGCTTCCTAGCCCTGATTGGTGACTGACATTTTTCTGAACCCGAGGACACAAGCTTTAACTCTGCTAACTGCCCACCCTCTTCATTCTCTAGAATTTGGTTGCTAGCCTGTCATGACAGCATATGAGTATTTCTGTTCATTTATCTGTGTGGCCATGAACTTGGAATACCCTATCTTCTTGTAAGGGTGTATCCCTATCTGTGAACCTTAGTTTCTATTTGGACTACATTTCTAAGAAATCAGTGTATAGATCCCATACACAGGGACCCCATCACTTTTGGTTGGACAGACACACATCAAGAATGAAAACTTAAAAGAGGACAGAGTTTTCACAAGGGTGACAAGATGTAGAGTTGGAAAAATATATCACAAATGGGAAAGAGGTAAGAAGAAAAAGACTGCCCCCTGTAGACCATGCCAGGCCTAGTTTGGGAGGCAGAAGTGGCTGTTGTCCAAAGGCAATGAAACTTGGGGTTAGAATTCACCTCTGATACCCCAAATAGATCAACACACCCTCATCTTTAAGCATTATATGGAAGGAACTCAGCATTGTTCTCTATGATGCCTTCTTGTTTCCAGGTCAAGAGACGTTCAGGAAACAGAGGGTTTAATTAGGAACCAAGACCAGCACTCCAGGGAGACACCTAGATATGGCAAGTCCTAAAGGACCAACAGCTAAAAGCATTTAATACTTGATTGAACAGCCCTGATATTTTGTTCCATTAAAGGCCTTTTGCTCTGAATTCATTTGGCATCATCTATTAGAGAGATGCATGTAGCTATAAATAGAAATAGAGGGATAATCCAACTGTACTGTGGATCTGGAAGTACCACTGGGGGGTCCAGGCCATGCTGGCACAATATAGGTCTTATAGGTCTAGAAAATTTTGAAGATATATGGGAAAGTTTCATTAAAGAAGTAGCATCTGAAGGGGGCCTTGCATGTAGACAGAGAGTTTGAGTAGGCTGGAATGTTGAAGAAGTTTGTTCCAGACATAGAGGTGGCCTCCACAAATACACCGAAGTGAGGAAATGTCATAAATCATCATGTAAGAAAGAGCTAGCTAGAACAGTCCAGAGTGACTAGACCCTCAAGTGCCTTGATGTCAAAAATGAGAAACAAGGTTAGGAAGATAGATGAGAACCGGAGTGTGTAGATCCTTCAGCACCATGATAAGGAGATCTTATTTTATAGTTACCATGGATTTTTTGGGCAAGCAGGTTACTTTAGATCTATATGTTAAAAAAGATAAATCTGGCAGATGGTTTAGAGAAAGAAGGGCCTAAAAGCAGAGGAAACTATTAAGAGCTAAAAAAAAAAAGGGAGAATGAAGTCTTAATTATATTATAGTCATATATGTTTATATATACATACATGGATATATATGCATAAACACATATTTGGATGTGATCTGCACAGCTATGGAAATGGATGAGGTCTCCAAAAGAGAGAATGTAGAGCGGGGAGAAAAGAATTTTGAGAAGAGTCTTGGAGGACTCCCACAGTTAGAGGGTGGGAGATGAAAGATGAACCAGAGAAGGAGACAGAGGAAGAGTTGTCTAGGAGAACAAAAGAAGAACTGTGTGACCAAAGCCAAGAGAAGAGATGGCATGAAGGAGGAGGGTGATCAACAATGCTAAATGGTCCTGAATACTCCAAAAAAAAAAAAATAAGGGCTAAGAAGGCTTAGAAAGGGCCATGTATTTGAAAATTCAGGAGTAATTGATAACAAATAGAATATTTTTAGTAGACTAGTGGGTAGCAAAAGCAGTAAACAGAGGCAGTGAGTATAAGGTTCACTTTTTAAAATTTCATCAGTGAAGTGGTATGATATATGAATTAATGTAATAGTATGCATCAAAAGAAATGAGGGATATAAGGCATTTCAAGAAACCAGGGAAGGCTTGTACCAACTAATACAAAGCAAAATCATCAAAACTATGAGAACAAGTTTATACAAGGACCACAACCATCTATAATAAAAACAATTATAATGACCGAACTTGTCATCAGGAAAGAGCTAAGAAAACATATTCCTTCTCCTTGAGTTGGGGGGGTGGGGTGACCATGGGTATATAATGGTGCACACACTTGTTAGAGGCGGTCTCTGTGTAGTTTGGTTTTGCTTAGCCTAATGCTATCGATGACCACCCTGGTGTTTCTGTAGCATTTTCATCTGCAATACCACAGCTCTAATGCAGTCAGATGCCCATTGCTCTACATTTTTAGGCACCATAGAAAAGATTGGCTGACAAAGGCCAATTGGATCCAGTTGTCAGAGTGTATCCCTCCAAATGGACTCATCATCATCAAAAAAGTAAGATTCTAAAGGAGCACACTCTATCCAAATGACACACAAAACATTGATGGTTCTATTGGTGTAGGTTTTTCTTTAGCCGTCTCCATTCTCCTTTCAAAGAAGGTGGGGTTATTCTCAGCTATACACGATGCTGCTAAATGATGCCCAGAAAGGGGTTCTCTTCCTGTTTGGCTCTTCACACATGGTTACTTTCATCTCCACAGTGCTGTTGCCTTGGACACTCTCCTGAATGTTCTTGCTGGAAAGGAGCCATCTCTCCAAGGATGGGCCTTTGAAACTTTGGAGAGTAAAAGATTGACTGTGGTCAGCAGTTGTTTTCTTGTCACAATTTGGCATGTCATCGGGTAGCAAAATGTATTGGATACTGGATGCCAGCCTGCTTTATTATTTGATCCTGGATGGAAGAGAGCAGCATGGAGACCAAAGGAGCTTCTCTCCAGACTAGTAGTGATTCAGAAGGGGAGCCTCAGTGATGAGCCAAGCACCAAACACGTCCACGTCCACACGATCAACTCTAGTATCAATCATTCCTGCACCAAATTCCCTACATTGTCTACACATAAAACAAGGGTCTATACTAGATATTTTTCTTTTAAAAATTGAATGAACCTGATTTGAACTCTTTCAGAAAATATTCTTTATTTATTCATTTTTAATCTATTATACGCAAAGGCCAGTGCTAGGTAGGGGGTAAAGATAGGAAAAATAAATAAGACCCAGTGCCTCCCCTCAAAGAACTTGTATTCAGGATGGAGGAGGAGGAGGAGGAGGAGGAGGAGAAGGAGGAGGAGAAGGAGAAAGAGAAGGAGAAGGAGGAGGAGGAGAAGAAGAAGAAGAAGAAGAAGAAGAAGAAGAAGAAGAAGAAGAAGAAGAAGAAGAAGAAGAAGAAGAAGGAGAAGGAGGAGGAGGAGGAGGAGGGGGAGGAGAAAGAGGACAAGGAGGAGGACAAGGAGGAGGACAAGGAGATTTATAAAACTTATTTTATCCTCACAACAATATTTTGAGACAGGTGTAATTATTTACCCCCATTTTACAAATGAAAAACTAAGGCAGAGGTTAAGACTTTCCCAGAGTATACCACAGCTGCTAAGTGTTGGAGACTGAATTTGATCTCAGGTTTTCCTGACCCAAGTCTAGCACTCACATTCTGTGCCACTTAGAGACCTGTACAATAACATAAATGTAGACTGAATTCAGACAAAGGTATAAAAGGGGTATTAAGGGTGATGTAGGGTCGGAAGCAGGAAAAATCTTTTCTAATACTGGGGTGATGATGGTGGTAATGGAGGGATTGGGAAGGCTTTGTGGAGAAGATTAGATTTAAAAGTTACATCTTGATTATTAGTGGTAAGTTTTAAAAAAGTTGAGCAGGGGGCTTGAGGAGGGGAAGGAGATGGACATTCTAAGTTATGAATATGCAGATGTAGAGACATAAAGTGAGGCGTTGGCTAGACCAGTTTGACTAGAGCATAGTGCATGCTTTCATGGAATAGTGTGAGATAAAACTGAGAAGGGAGGGTCAATTAGCAACAATGTATTAAGCGCCTAATATGTGTTAGGTGTTGGAGAGACTTCTAGGCATGGAGAGACTTCTAGGCATGAAAGACAATCAATCAGGATGCTGAAAGTTGGGAACTGGAACATTGGGGATAGGAAACAGCAAGGAGTATTACTGGATCAGTATTACTGGATCCCTAAATGCACAGAGGACAATATGGTAGAAGCTGGAAAGTAGGAACCCAATTTTTGAATGCCAAGTGAGGGAATTTGCATTTTTCTTGGGAAAGGAACCCATTAAAAGGCTGTGGACATCTTCTCTAGTACGTATGAACAGTATGAATTTCATATAGCAAATGGAAGGAATGCTTGACACTATGACACTAAAAAAAAAAGCAAAAAGGGGGAAACTCTGTCATTTTTGAGCTGGAATTGAGGGGAGGGGGGTGAGGAGTAGAATGTTTTCCCATCTCCCTCCTCTCTATTTTCTTTAACACCTGGGAGTTACTCGATTCAGCTCAGGTAAACACATCTGGTCATCTGTGATCCATCTCGGTTTTCAGCCTAATTATCATCTCTGCTCCGTGGCTGCAGTCCCCTATTTGCACACAAAAATTATTCCTTAGGACTAACTCCAGAGGAGTAGCCTGTGTGTGAATAAAAGCTACGGCATGGCGCTCATAATGATTATGCTGCTGTCTTATCCATACCTTTAGCTGCAGGCAAGGCATTGAAAACCAATGCAAATCAGGGCAGTTCTTCTCAACAGCTAAAATTAAGATGTCGGGATTTTTGCTGGCCAGCTTACAATGGAAAAATTACATTTAAAAAAATTTATTATTAGAAGGCAATAACAGCCTTCAGGAATCTTAAAATGAAACCATTTTTTAATAAGAAATTGTGACCCAGGTTCCACCAGATAGACTAACCATCAAAATGGATATTCACTAAATGTCAAGAAGCAATAAAATCCTCCTTGACCTATCTGGAACATTTAATAATATTGATCATTCCCTCCTTCCTAACATTCTCCCCTTTCTTAACTTCCATGACACTGCATTTCCATATGTCAGTCAGTCAATAAGATAAGCATTTATTAAGTTCCTACTATGCTCCAGGCACTTGCTAAGCACTGAGTATAGAAAGAAAGGCAGAAGATATCCCTGATCTCAAGGAACTTGCAGTCTGATGGGAGGGGGGAGTAACATGAAAACACCTATGGACAAACGAATTGTATACAAAATAAATTAGAGACAACTGATCTGGCAAAGGTGCTAGCATTAAGGGAGTGACGAAACTTCCTGTGGAAGACGGGGTTTTCACAGGTACTTGAAGGAAACCAAGGGAATCAGGAGGTGATTAGGAGGGAGGGGGTTCTAGGTATAGGAGGGGGTTCTAGGTATGGGGGAAAGCCAATGAAAATGCGTGGAGTAGAGCAATGGAGTACACTAATGGAAGAACAGCAAAGAAGCCCATGTTGTTGGTTCACAGAGCGTGTGGAGCAGAGTAAGATATAAGAAGACTGGAAAAGAAGGCAGGGGACAAGTTGTGAATGTCTTTCAATGCCAAATATTAGATTTTATAGTTTACCCTGAAGGTGATAGGGAGCCACAGAAATTTATTGAATAATGAGGTGACACGGTCAGATCTGCACTTTAGGAAAGTTAATTTGACTGCTGTATAGAGAATGGACTGGAGTAGAGAAGGAAGAGTCAAGGAGACCAACCAGCAGGCTACTGCAATAGTGCAGGAGAGAGATGATAAGAGCTTGGACCAAGGTGATGGCAGTATCTATCAGAGGAGAGGAGGAGGCCTATATGAGAGATGTTTCAATGATAGAACTGATAAGACTTAGCAACAAATTGAACATGAGGTGAGTGAAAGGGAGGAGTTGAGGATGAAAGCTAGATTTCAAGACTAGGTGACTGGAAGGATGGTGATAGACTCCATAATAATAAGAAAATTTGGAAGCAGAGAGAGTTTTTTGGGGAAAGATAATGAGTTCAGTTTTGGACATGTTGAATTTGAGATGTCTCATAGGTGGTCTCATGGCTGAACCTAAAGGTTAGTAGTGAGATGAGAACTGGATAAGTAGCTCTGAGAATTATCAGCACAGGGATGATCATTGAAGCTGTGGAGTTACACTGAGGGACATATCCACCTTTAATCTAGCATGACCCAGACAAAGATCCAGCAAAGGAGAATGAGGAGGCAGGGAGGAGAACCAGGATAGAGGAGCATCCTGGAAATCTAGAGAGAAGGCATCAGGGAGAAGAGGGTGACTGACAATGTTGAAGAATGAAGACATCATGTGTCTTTAGCTACCTCTGAATACTCTTATTCTTCTTTTTTTTTTTTTTTGGCTTTTTGGAAGGGGGAAGGCAGGGCAAATGGGGCTAAATGACTTGTCCAAGGTCACACGGCTGTAAGTGTTAAGTGTCTGAGGCTGCATTTGAACTCAGGTCCCCCTGACTCCAGGGCCAGTGCTCTATTCACTGTACCACCTAACTACCCCTTCCTTCCACTCTCTAAATAAAGATATTGCTTCTTCTCTTTCTCTCTCTTTTTTAATCAACTATGATTTCATAGGAAATTCTCTCCATTAAAACAGATGGGCAACTTTTCCATAATTATTCTCAGAAGGAAGACTGGGCAACTGAGAGACACTTGATCATGGGTCACATAGTAGAGTATCAGAAGTTGGACTTAGACCCTCCTTTTCCTATTTTCATTGGCTGTCCCCCAGGCCTGGAAGACCGTCTCTCTTCATCTGCACCTCTTAACTTCCCTGGCTCCGGTCCCAGCTCGAATCTCACCTTTTGTGAGTAGCCTTTCTTAATCCTCCTTAATCTTAATGCCTCTCCTCTAGTCTACTTGAAATCTAGTCTATTGAAGAAGAAGTATCTTGGTTTTACATAATTATTTGCATATTACCTCCCCTGTTAGGCTGTCTCCTTGAAATTAGGAACTTTTGGGGGGATCGTTGCTTTCTTTGTACTCCTGATCCTTAGAGCAATGCTTGGCACATTTGTTATTCAGTCATGTCTGACTCTTCATGACCCCATTTGGGGTTTTCTTAGCCAAAATACCGGAATAGTTTGCTATTTCCTTTTCCAATTCATTTAGCAGATGAGAAACAGAGGCAAAGTTAGATGACTTGCCCAGGGTCACACAGCTAAGTAAGTGCTTGAGGCTGGATTCAAACTCAGGTCTTCCTAACTTCAGGCCTGGTGCTCTATTGTGCTGAGCTACCTATCTTGGTATGCAGCAGATGTTTAATAAATGCTGACTAGCTCATTGTTAGTCGTCTGTCCATTCTGTCATGCTGTCCCTCTTTTTTATAGCCTCTGCTTTTTATTTACTTATGTAACCCCCTACCCACAAAGTGTCAAGCTCCTTATGAACAGGGACTAAGTCTTCTTTGCAAACCCCACTCTCCTCACTGCCCCATTCAGCACCTTGACCACAGTGGGTGGTCTGTTAATACTCAGCAAACTGAGATGCCCTTTTCCCTTGTGTAGCACACAGCATTTTAAGCCTTTTCATTCAAGTATCCATTTTGATGGCCATTTCAATAACGGCCTTGCTGATGAACAAACCCATGAAACACTGGCTGTCTTTGTGGCTCAAAGACCTAGAATGCTTTGTGGAACCAAACCCCAACTTTAGAAGGGAGATAGAAAACACTTATCCTTGCTAGAGGCTCTTTTTAAACTGCTTCTCTCTTCGAGGAATAATAATGTGTCTCCTCAAGAATGCTCTAGCAGAAAGGGCGATGAAGAGAGGAGCTCCCACTCCCGCACAGAGGAAATTGAAATTAGCCTAATTAGATTTTCTGAACGCTTAGATACCACAGTGATAGACGCCATCTAAATACATAGACAGATAGGAAGGGAACACAGATGTTGTGTCAGACCACTGATTTAGTTCCAAGTCAATACTCTTAATTAACTGCAAACTGTTTAAATATATAACATTCCCAACATGTAGCTGCTAACACCTATATAGAACTCTTCATGCGAGCACCTCAAAGTGCAATGCAAAATGACAATTATTTCCAAAAATACAAAACTGTAACTATTTATATATTTATATCAAGGCAGTCCTTTCAATCCCAAACACCCCAAGGCTGTTTGTAACTGGTACATAGGTGGCACCTTTCCCAGGACAGAAATGCAGTCACCTCTGGGGGCAAAAATACAGCTGCTGTAACAGAGTATATAATGATTGGGGTAATGGAGAAAACAAACAGACCAAATTAAAAAACAAAATTTTCAAAACAGAACCAAACAAAAAGCCAGCCTTCACACTCATATCTAATGCAAGTAGAATGTAATAGCTTCTTAAAATGCTTAGCGTTTGGGTAGATTTCAGTTACACCAAAGACTTAAGATTTATGTAAACCTCCCAGGACAGGGACAGAGGATCTAATTTCAGGGTTCAGGCAAAGAAACTAGCCAAAAGGGGTGAGTGTGTGTGTGTGTGTGAGACCAGGATGTGTTGGCATCATCAATAAATGGAAGGTAAAGATTGGTGGCAGCCTGTTCACTTCCCTACATCCTTTGGGGATGAGCCTTGAATTTGGAGTCAGAGACCTGCTAGATTTCTGCTGAGGGCCCCATTCATCTCTAAATCTGATCCTATGAACTTACTGTCAACTGATCTTGGCTTACAACTGACTGGTTCTACATCTTATTACATCCAATGCCCTGGTTATCCTGCTTGATTCTTTGGACTGGTTGTGATTCTTTTGACATGGATTCCTGAACTTCTTAACTACATTTTCTTAGCACCTATTGTCTGAGTCCATGGCTTCAGTGTCTATACTACTATTCCTACTACCACCACCACCACCACCACCATCACAACCACCACCACCACCACCACCACCACTACTACTACTACTACTACTACTACTACTACTACTACTACTACTAATGATACTATTACTGAAAGATGATGATGATGATGATGACAATAAAAACATTGCTATTAATAATTTAATTGCTATTGACTATATTAAGTAAATAACAATTAAAAGTAATAACAAGGATTAACATAGCACTCTAAGATTATAAAGCACTTTACAAATATTATCGAATGTATCTCCATAATAACTCTGGGAGGTAGGTGTCAAATCTAGACTCAGACAGTTTTCCTTATTTTACAGATGAAGAAATTAAGACAAACAAAAGCTAAATGACTTGCCCAGGTTCCCACAGATATTAAGCGTGTGATGCTGTATTTGAACTCTAGTTTTCCTGACTATGGGCTCAGTGCTCTATCCACTGCTCCACCTCTTATAAAAATAATAGCTTATATATAGCACATTAAGGTTATAAAGAATTTTACAAATAGTCCCTCATTTTGTCCTCACAACCATGTCACAGGTAGGTGTTATTATTTATCCCAATCTATACATCTAATAGCTTAGTAACTGTCTACACGGTTTACAGGTTTAGGGTCACAATTAGTAACTGTCTGAGTCTAGATATGCATTCATATATCCCAAACCACCTTCCAGTGCTCTAATCCCTGTACTACCGAGCTGCCACCATAGTGCACAACTGCTATGAAATGACATTGTTTGGGCGTGATTATTTCTAGGAAGTAAATTGTTTTTATTTGATGTATTCAACTCTTAAGGTGCTATACTTGATGCTGTTCCTCTGCTCTTATTCTAGACTGACCCTTTGGACTTTGAATTCATTGTCCCCCAAACTTAGACCGCATTTTCTTGCTCAGCCCTTTGGATTTGACCATATAGACTGCAGAGTGTTGTATATATCTACACTGACCCCATTTCCCTTAGGTTTATTGATTCTCCTTCATTTGTTGATTGATCACTAATTTCCAAACATACAAAAGTCCCCCCAAGCCCCAAAGGGCCAAGGGACCTGAAAATCTTCCTTTCTGGAACAAAGAAACAGGCACTCACTGCCCCCAGCAAGAACAGGCCTGTTTGGTGCAGCTAGGTAGCCAGTGAATAGAGCAGGGGCCCTGGAATCAGGAGGACCTGAGTTCAAATCCAGCCGCAGACACTTAACACTTACTAGCTGTGTGACCTTGGGCAAGTCACTTAACCCCTACTGCCCTGCCTTCCTCCCTTCAAGAAGAAGGAGAAGGAGGAGAAGCCTGTGAGCCACCCTGAAACTCCTGCAGAAATAAACCATGGAGTTGTGGGCTCCAGAAATAAACAGAACTGAAAAATTGGAAACAGTGTATTATATCATTTGGGAAATGACTAGGCTGATTACGGCATGTGTGCATAGAGTATACAACTGTGCCATAGGAAATGATGTATCTGAAAAATGTGGAGTAACATGAAAAGACATTTATTAACTGAGGCAGAGCAAGAAAACAGAACCAGGAAAATAATAAGCATATTGACCATAATAATGTCAACCAAAACTCAGATTAATTGCCGTAACCACAATTGGTCCTTAAAGAAAACGGTGATGAAGCACATTTCTCCCCTCTCAGCAGAGAAGTAAGGGAACTGCTGGGGTAGAATGTCACCAGTGTTGTGAGACAGTTCACTTTGCCTGGTTGTGCTTAATTGTCTCCTTGTTTGTTTGTCACAAAGTGGAGGGGGGCATCATATTGAAAAAGAAAATGACTGTGATTTATAAAAAAACAAGACATCAATGAAGCTTGTTTAAAAGTTCTAAAGATTTAAAAGCTCTAATGTACCAAAGATTCATATAATGCTTTAAGGTTTGCCAGGCACTTTATGACTATATTATCTCTTTTGAGTCTCACAAAAACCCTGTGAGTTGGTGTCATTGTTATCCCTGCTTTGCAGATGAGAAGATAAATGAAAGAGGTTAAGATATTGGCTTGAAACTGTACTAGGAATGGAGGGGATGCAGTTAATTAAGGGAGGTGTTACCATCGCAGGGCGGCTTTGGTGACTCAGCGGATAGAACACTGGGCTTGGAATCAGGAAGATTCATTCTCATGTGTTCAAATCCAGCCTCAGATATTTACTAACTATGTGACTCTTGGCAAGTCATTTCACCTTGCTTGACTCAGTTTCCTCATCTTTAAAATGAGCTGGAAAAAATTTAAAACTAATCCAGTGTCTTTGTCAAGAAATTTCCCCCAAAAAAAGGGGTCACAAAAAGTCAGGCACAACTGAAACAACTTAACAACAATAAGAAGTTACCATCATACTGGCCCTTTACCTATGTTATTTACCCCGGTTCTACAACCAAAATCTTCTGGTTGACTGAATTTACTTATTGATGGCTCCTAGAACTGTGGAATTAAGATATTTGATTGTTCCCTTGGGTTGGCATTTTCTGCATCTGTTCCTGGTACCAAGTCATCATTAGAAGTAGTGTCATTAAGGAAATGGAAGCATTAAAAGAATGATTACAGTTGATTAATCGTTATTTTGTTTCTGTTTCTCTGCCAAGGAGGAAGACCTTTGGACTAGAAGGAACAGAACAAAAATGGCTAGCAGAATTGATAGCCCCGCAAACATACAAGAGAATAATATAAGAATAATATAAGAATATTTGGCTGTTCAAAATTAATTCAAATCAACTGTCCTATAAAAAAAAGATATCCTTGGATATGAAAAGAATTGGTGTTTGTCATTTCTGAGGAACTATTAGTGATATTCAAAAGTCAAAAGCAGTCCTGACAGCTACAGGCCAGTGAGCTTGATTTCAATGATGTGGGAAATGTTTACTAAGAAAAAAAGTGGTGAATATAAAGAGCCAGCATAGACTCATCAAGAACAGAAGATGGAAATATTGTAGATGCAGTTTTAATGTAGTAATTTTAGCAACTTATTTAAAATTTGGTAATTTTAGCAAAGGTTGATAAATTATCATACTTTGTTGTTTTTTAGAAGTTTTCAGTCACATTGAACTCTTCATGACCCCATTTGAGGTATAGTTAGCAAAGATAACATAGTTGTTTGCCATTTCATTCTCCAGCTCATTTTAGATGATGAAATTGAAGAAAACAGGGTTAAGTGACTCA
>CM053594.1:186262608-186331700 GCA_028646575.1 Pseudocheirus occidentalis
ATTCTGGGGGAGATTGGTTGTTGAATTCTGTTTGTTTGTGTGATAACAGTGGGCTCTGCTGAGCACCCTAGAGCACAGAGTAATAACCCAGGGTACCTGAGAAATTGGTCAACTCTGGGAAAAAGAAAGGGGAGGATGGGTTGAGTCTGGGAGGGCTTTCCACTGAAGTCAGTGACAGCTTAAATTCAAACCAGGCATGAGATGTTTGAATCTCCATGTGAGTTGTTCAAAGGGCAAAACAGAAAGGAAATCTGAGCTGAAGCAGGGTCTGGCATAAAAGCTTTCAAGTGATTCTTTTTGGTAAGGAAACCATTTCCTTTGTCTGTACATAGCCAGGAAAACCGCCTCATCAGAGCCTGTTCCCTGTCAATTTGGGTCACAATTGTTCTCCTCACCCTGATCCCACCCCTTTTAAGAAAGCATTTGGACATGAGAATATTTCTGCCATGTGCATAGACATGTGTGTGCATGCACACAAATGCATGTGTGTGCCAAGATGTACCTAAAGGTGTGTTTATTTCTGCTGGAATCCTGCATGCCTTGAATGCCAAGTGAGTAGAGGGCTCCTTGGAGCTGAGCAAGGCTGGGGACTAGAGAGCTGAGGATGGTGTCCTTGGTTCTTTTGTTTCGCCACTGACATACATGCCGTCATTCTGGGAACTCATATAACCATTGTCAGACCTCTGCCATACTTAAACAGACAGTGGTCAGCAGAGCTGAGAAAGAGAGGAAGGGAGGGAGAGAGAGAGGGAAAGGGAGAGGAGGGGAGGGGACAGAAAGAAAGGGTGGGGAGGAGAGAGGGAGAGAGAGGGGAGAGAGAGAGACAGAGACAGAGAGGAGAGGGAGAGAGAGAGAGAGAGAGAGAGAGAGAGAGAGAGAGAGAGAGAGAGAGAGAGAGAGAGAGAGAGAGAGAAAGAGAATGAAAGGGAGGAAGAAAAAGAGGGAGGGGGGGTAAAAGGAGAGGGAGTGGCAGAAAAGAAGAAAATTGTTTTTGTTTTTAAAAAAGGAGACAGGTTGTAGCCACTGAGGAAGACCAACTGTTTAGACAAGGCTGGGGTGGCTGAAGGAGGGGAGAATTCGTCAGATTCCGGACAGAAAGCAACACTAGGCTTTGCTTCGGTTCAGGTTTCCTTCCTTTCAGCACTTTGTTTAGACAAACGGCTCTCATGTCCTCTCTATTATTCAAAAGTAAGTTGAGAGGGATTTCTCCCTCCAGCCCTCCCAGATTTTCTGCTCCCCTGCTATGTGTTGTATTAGGAAACCAGTCCCTGGACAGCAGTCATGGATTTGATTGGTGGATATATCCTGATTATGATGTCCTAGTATGTTTTCCAACCATACGCCTGAACATCCTTTCTTCAGATTCTTTGTTGGAGGTGGGTTGTTGTGCCCTCTGTTTACCCCTTTCCACCCTCACCCCCCACCCCCATCTATTTCTCTGTATCCTTACATAGATTCTTAGAAATTAGAGCTGGAAAGACCTGTTAACTCATCTCCTCCATCCCCTGCCAGGACACAATTGTTCCCTGTGGTTACTTTTCCACTACTTTGTCCAGTCTCTTCTAAATGTCTTTAACCATGGGGTTTCCACCACATCACTTGGGAAACCATTCTACAGACTAATAGACCTGACTGTTAGGAATATTTTCCAAAGACTAAGTCATCAAATTTCCTTTCCCTAATTTTATACTGTTCCTCAAGGCTTCCTTTTTTGGCGGTGGGCTTGTGTTAGCACATCTAACTGCACCCTCTCCTGGACATAGTTACTAGGAACCTTTCTGTAGGAAGGGCTATTTTTAAGTGGCTTTTCTTCTGATGGCATGTAAGCCTTCTTTTATGTAACCTGAGCTCTGTTCACTAAAATAACATAGGAGTTAAAGAGAGAGGTCTTTTGACATTTTAGGAGAAACTGCTCAAATGAAATATAGTCAACACCCTTCCCTTAACTTCTTGCTTCATGAGCTGATGCAGGGTTAGTTGTAGGATTAGATGTGGTAATGGTCAGCCTTCCTGAAAGCAAAATGATTGAAATTGTCACTGGCTATAACTTTGTTTTTCTCCTTCTCTTTTAGCAACTGGCTCTGCTTTTGAAATGCAGCAACACCCTAGAAAGAGAGAAAACTGGAGTGGGTGTTTCTAATGGTTTCTATAGTCTTTCTACAGAGAATGCCCGATTGGTGACAAATTCCTGTGTTCAGAGACTATTAAAAAAGATCTCTGGTTGAGTGTCAGTTCCCCTCAAAATCATTCCCTCAGACACTCTAGACATGGAAAACTTGTCTAGTTTATAAAATTTTGGAAAGAAGAATCCTCCCCTTGGTAAATGCATGTTTATGGAAAGAGCTTGAACTTGAAGTAGAGCCTTGCCAGACTAAGCCATATACCAGTTTCCATAAAGCAGACAATTAGATGTTTCCACATAGTTGGGAAGATAATGGTTATTCTTGGAAAACTTGAAGCTGTTTCAGAAGACAAGAAAGTTTCTTTCCTTATTGCAATGAGGAAGAAATGCATTAATTATTTTAAAAGTTCCTTAAGCTTGCTTTACTTCATCATTTTGGGGATGGCCATTGTTTAAAACTAGGGCCTTCCTTGAAGTCATTACCAATAGGTTCTGAGAGCCTATGATCTCATCTGTGTATGATCTCTTCCAGTGTTGGAGATAACAACCCATTCATACCTTCTCATTTCTCTGCCAAATGTGTAAGAAATGGTACAAGATGCCATACTTGCAAGGATCTGTCATTTGAGGACAATAGTTTTTGTATGACAGATGTCTATTCTATTACGATTAGTCAAGACCCCCCACATTTCACCAATATGCCCAGCTTTACATTGGACATAGAGAGCTGTTTTTCCAAAGTCTTTTGCAGTCAACAGCAAACTGAAAGTTTCTTCTTATCTCAAGCAGCTGGATCATAACCAGTGTCCAAAAAAACCTCCAGCCCCAAACATGAAAGAAACAAAAAAATACACATACCCCTTCCAAATCAGGCAATTTATTAATGCCATATCATATCAGAAATTGATGATGGGATATAAAAAATAGAGGTGTTTGTTTGGATTTAGGGGAACCCAGGGCCAAAAGCCTGCTGAGCGACTATGAGCAAGTTATTTAAAATAAGTCTTAGATTTTTTTTCTTCTGTAAGTTGGGGATAAAAATACTTGCCCTATAAATCTCATGGGGTTTTTGGTGGGTTAAAAAGAGATTAGGTATGTAACAGACTTTTGAACAATGACATCCTCTATCAATGCCAGCTCTCATTATACAGGGTGTCCCAAAAGTCTCAGTATAGATTCGAGAGACACTCTATATCAATATGGAATTTTGTTGTTAGAGAATCATCTTTTAGCAGCTGGCTTTCATTTCCAAACCACTTTCCTTGACCCTCCACACTCATACTCTTCTTCTTGATGATTCCTGTGATTTTTGAAAAGTTAGTAGCGTTAGAGAAATTTTGACAGACAACTCAATTATTCACATAGAATAACTGAGTCATCAATTGAGAACTCAAAGGGACATCAGAAAAGATCTAGTCCAACCCTCTCACATTAAGTAAACTGAGAACCAGGAAGGTCACGTGACTTACTCAAGAATTTGTTCTCAGGTCCTCTAACTCCAGAGACAGTATTCTTTCCACTATACCAATTCACTGGGCATGATGTCCAGTTTCTTTCTGGTCCTATTCTTTTAGCTGACAGAAAGTAATCTTGTTACTAGAGACAAACACAAGGACTCAGAGGTTACTTCTCAATCCTAAAACTCACTGGTTGGTCAGTACTTCAATGTTCCACTCTCTGAAAGAGGGGAAATAGCATTACGAAAAAGGGGAAAGTGACTTCTCATGTTAGATTCTTTCAAGTATTATTTTGTATATAGAAGTGATTATTATTCTATGAAAACCTGCAAAGAAGGAATTTGTGGGCATGGAAGATTTTAGCATAGGCAGCAAATGACAAAAAAAATAAAGCTTTTCTCTTTTTACTTTTTTTTTTGCCTGTTTGGTGTGATTTATTAATTATTTGTGTTCTATTGCAAAAATGAAGTTTTATGTGAATTACACTGAAATCCTGACATCATTTCAGTGGCAGATCATAATTTACTATTGGGGTTTCAAGAGTCACTGCAGAGCACAATGGCATCTCCATATTCATATTTCAGATCTGTCAAGACACCCGGATAGTTCATCTGATCACATGTATTTCCATCTCAGGCCTTGAGAGACAAGAAATCCGGCCATCACAGAGAGCCTGGGCAATTAAAATGAATAAGCGCTCCCAGTCTCAGTGGATGTCTTCTGGGTTACCATGGGGGACATGGATTGGTATGAGGTTTAATCAGGCACTAACAGCACCTTGCTGGGAACTTCATGGTTGATAAAGGCATCAGCATCAGACCAAGTAGCTCCTACTTTTTAAAGAGAAAGCAGCCTCTTTTGAAATGTAAAAAAGGCAGGCTTTGTGGTGATGTTCAGTACTCAGAGAATCTGAGAGGAGTTGTCCTTGTTTTCTTTCATGGTCTTCAGCATTATTCCTGAGTTTTGATAATGAAATGAAGGGCACTCGTAAGGCTCAATTTTTAAAGGGTCCTTTCCTATCCCAGATCCTGCTTTCTTTTGCTGTGCTGACTACTAGATGTAGCTTGTATGTAGTTGTAACATGAAGCATGTAGTATGTAGTAAGTAATATGTGGTATGTAGCTGTATGTAGTTGTGGCATAACACACCTCAGTGCCTCTGACCACAGCTAGGTTCTTGTGTCTTCAAGATGAAGGAGCCTGCCACAACTGTGTTTATAGATGGGCTGGTTTAATTCACACACACCCCTCTCCCAAATGAAGAGATACTTTTTCCAATGTAACCTGGAGTATTTCAGAAACAGAAATGTTTTTAAATATATGAGGTTTTGGCTCTGAGGAAGAAGAATCCTCTTTGAGTGATTATTATTTTTATTTCGACTTGCTATATGCTTCATTGCTCTTCTGGTAGCTTTTTTTCTCATCAGAGGGGTCTTGTTGACAGCCCTGTTGAAAGAAGCCCAGGCTTTTCCCATAGAACGTTTCTTGCAAGCACACGCAAGCCTATAGGCCTATTCCCTAGTCCCTCCACTGCCTCACCAACAAACCTCAATCCTAAACTCAATGGTGTGTCTGCCTCTGTGGAAACGTCTAGACTGAGTGAGTCCACTTACCAAAACCCTGGAAAAGTCCCAAGTGAAGGGATTTGGAGAATTTGATTTAGAAAAGAAAAAAAAAGATTCGGCATTTCTGTCACATCGTTCAAGTCAGGGGTTCCATTTTCTTGTCCATGATTTTTTTTTAAAGGCAAATATCATCTCCTTATCATCCTTGCCTTTTATCATCATTCTCCCCACTAAGTTGCAGTAGGGAAAGTAGTAATTATTCATATTCCTTTCAGCAGTGACATTGTCCTTTTTGTCCTGAAATCTTAGTTTTCTTTGACTACTCCAACCAATGAACTTTCAATGAAACTCACAGATACCTCTTCACTAACTTGATCTCCTGGCATCTATCCCTCTCACTAGTTCCTTGAGTGGCACTGACCCCAGATTGCTTTGTAATATAAGAATTCTTCCTTACTAGCATGCAGCACTGAGCCCGACTAGACTCTTTTTCACATAGTTACATCCTCAATAGGTAGAAACCATTGCCAGAGCCCTGGGCAGCTGGGTAGCAGAGTGGAGAGAGTGCTGGGCCTGGCATCAGGAAAATTCATCTTCACAAGTCTTCAGACACTTGTTAGCTCTCTGACCCTGGATAGATCATTTCCCTATTTGCCTCAGCTTCTTCATCTATAAAATGAGCTGGAGAAGGAAATGGTAAACCACTCTAGAATCTTTGCCAAAAAAAGTCAAGTAGGTTCGTGAAGAGTCAGGCATGACTAAAACAACTAAACAACAACAAATTATTAAATCTCATTCACTCGTTCAACAAATATTAAGGACCTGCTTTTACAAGACAGATGACAAGGGGCCAAGTACTGTAGGGAACTGATAACCATTCATTATACTCAATTCTTACTGGCATCTAGCAGCATTTTTTACTACCAGAGCAAAGAATGATACAAAAATCTCTTCAATAGCAGATTTCCATCTTAATAATCCTTTCACTTTTTAATTCATACTAGTAATGGGCTAGCCAGATGTCCCAATGGAGAGAGTGCTAGTGATAGAATTAGGAAGATTTGAGTTCAAATCCTATATCAGAAACTTAGTAGCTGTGTGACCCTGAACTAGTCATTTAACATCTCAGTCTTAGTTTCTTCATCTGAAATGATACTACTAGCCACACAGGATTGTTGTGAGGATAAAATGAGATGATATTTTTAAAGTGCTTTGTAAATCTTTAAAGAGCCATTTAAGCACTAGCCGTTGTAATATTATTGGCTAAATTTAGCTTTAAATGGGTACAAACAAAATAACGTGAATTTTGAAGGAACAGAAGGGACTTTGAAAATTGCAAGGGGAAAGCATAAAGGTCAAAGGAAATATTCTTAGGATAAAGGAGCCAGGGGATAGCAAGAAAAGGGAGACAGAGAAAAGGACTCAGGGTATTGGCGGAATAATGGAACGTGGCGGTCAAAGAAAGAAAATTCTTAGATGTCAAAATGGTCCTTAGAAGAAAATGCTTGGAATCCCTCCTCTACTCCTCCCAAGCCTCCTCTTTAGCCTGTTCCTTAAAAGTGATGTGAGACGTTGTTACAGTTGCCACTGTTTCTCTCCAGGGTAGAACATGACAGTATTTAAGACTGTGTCAGGCCTTCCATTCACGCATCTTCAATGCTCTAAAGACAAAGGGGTTAATTGAAAAGGTTGAAAACCTTCCAGTACATTGTGTGTAGGACTTGAAACTCGTGTGTGTGTGTGTGTGTGTGTGTGTGTGTGTGTGTGTGTGTGATGTGCATGCACGCATGTTTGTTTCTAGGCTTCTTCTTCCAGAAGACTTTGACGGTTGCTGCACTGTATCTTAACTGTCAAGCTATTTTTTCCTTGCTAGCTTTCATTTGTGTTTTTCTTCACCTTTTGGAGACCCCTTACCTCTCCCCTCTTAAATCTACACTCACCACAGAGCAGACATAATCCCAGATTTTCAGTAAATCAACACTATATGCTCCCTACTGACTGAGAGAATTTGATACTGACAGACTGTTAGACCTAAAAGAAAAATACTGCCACGGTTCCTCTCACGTTCTTCGCCTGGAACTTGGAGTGGGAAGGAGTACGTGTGGTATCCATTATAAATTAGGTAACATGGGCACAGTTATTCCTAACATGTATTTCATAAAAGTGGGTGCATATGTTTACCCCATTCCCTGCCCCAGTCTCCAAACAAACTCCTCCCTGGAATATCTCCAAACACAATTAACTTCCTTCAGCAAAGGTCATTGTGATTTATTCAGACTACATCTAGGACAGAATCCCTACTCCCTGTGAGTATGCAAAGACCTACATGTACAAGACACATAGACAAAGGCCGAAATGTTAGGAAGCTGGGATGGCTCTGTGTTGAACAATTCTTGGCTTGGCTTGGTGATGGTATGATTGAAAAAGTGATTTTCTTTTGTTCTTTGGCTCTAAGCCTGTGGCAGAGATAGGGGTAAAAATTAGCTTTTGGCTTTCAAGTTGAGCAAAAATAGGCTCTGGGTCTTTTGCTATTGGATGCTTTGAATGCTTCGCATAAAATCTGACCCATCTCTGATGAAGCCAGGCTTTCTAATGAAGCATGAGAGGGAAACCAGTGCAGTCAGCCAAAGTGCTTACAGGTTGGAAGTCAATCATATTCATCATATTCTAGGTGAACACTTTGGGTAATGATAGGAGCAAGTCTGGCCCAGGATTTCCTTTGGGAGTTGGGGCTTCTGTCAGCAATGGCCCAATAGTGCTTGCAGTGGTTCAGGGTCACCTTAATGCCCAGCAGTATAGGAAGAAAGAATTTACTTGGGGATTCCTAGGAAGCTTGAGGCATTTTGTCAAACCACCTCAGAGTGCCCTGTAGGGGCCAGCCATGCTATGAAAGCACGACATTAGCCTTTAAGGTAGCTCCGGAGTCAAGTTTTTCCCCAGAGGAAACTCCAGACTTTTCTTTCCAGATCCATCATACATTGTTCCCTTTCCAACACTCTGCAATCCAAATTGATGTTCTCTCTGTTCCTCACACATGACACATCACTTCTGGTTTCCCTGTGTCAGAATGTACTCCCATCTCATCTCTGCCTCAGAGAATCCCTTCAAGACACCCCCTCCAACATGAAAACTTTGCTGATCAATCAACTGCCAATGCCCTCCCTCCCTAACTACCTTACCTACCTTATTCTGACTACTGATGTTCATGCTTTTTGTCTTCTCTAATAGAATGTTTGCTCCTTAAGAACAGAGTTTGGTTTGGTTTTGTCTTTATATTTCCTGTATATATATATATATATATATATATATATGTATATGTATACAGTATAGTGCCTCATACACAGTGATTGCTTATTACACAATAGTTGATTGATGACTGATTGACTGATTGATTGATTGAGGTTCCTTGCAATCCTGGGTAATTGTGGGCCATATGGATCCCACATATCCCTAGTTTCACAACAGTCTGGTGATTATCTTCTGACCAGAGTGCCAAGAGCTCCCCAGCTCTGCTACTGATAAAGGCTTTATAATGCTTCTTTTTCCCTGTTTACCATAGAAGGAATGGTTAAAAAATTACACCCCACCCATTTTATAATGCCCTTTGGGGGAAAGGAGGGCTTTGTGTGACCCCTAGAACTGTGCCATGCACTCTTTAGGCAGCCAACAAATAATCTTCAAACTGAAGAAAAGAGGAAAATAATTCTTATGTTTCATTCTCTTTATATTCCATGTTAATCTGCACATGCATATTTCTTTTCTCTAGTCAATGTTTCTAGTCTGTTTTTCTGTCTTTGTTTTTCCTCCCTCAGGGCAATAGTTGATGAAAGAAAACAATCATCCCTGTCCTCTGTAAAGTTGAAAATCCCCCAAGTTTGCCTTTGGTGTCCTATGACACTACTGAGTCCCAGCATGCATCTGTCTCCTCTGCTCATTTTCCATGGAACCGCTCTGTGTTTCTAGTAATTGATTAGGGGCCCTGCAGTGGTCCTCTCCACCCCCCATAGCCTGTTTCATTTGTGATGACCACACCTCCCTTCTACCCCACTGAGATGTCAAAAGCTGCTATTCAGAGCCTGGTTGATCAATTGAAGTAGATTTCTGCTGGGAAGACTCCTACCACCATCTCCTCATTTCTTTCCCTAGTGCCTAAAGCTTCCTGGGATAGTCCTTATCTCTGTATACTTGGTAAGAAGAAAACTAAAAAAAGTGCTGGATACAGTGATATATAAATTCCTTTTCTTAAAGAAGGACTACACTCACCCCCAGCCTGAAGATTCTTGGTCTGACTCAGTTGAGTTTACTAGGAAATCCCAGCATTTGCATACCATAGATTAGTTGAATCTCTCCCCTTTGACCCTTCTTTTGTCATGCTCTGTTTTGATAATGTTTGTCCCATTCAATGTCTGAGTTGAAGTTTGGTCTCCCAGCATTATCTTCTAAAATGGTCCTTACCCTGAACAGGATCACAACTCATTCAGCAATAGCAATCATTAGTGCCTCTTTTTTCCTGGCTCTATTTCCTGTGCCTACAGCAACAGCAGACAACATTTGTACAGAATCTGAATCTTGTGACAGCTAACCTCATTTAAACCTTAGATGTGATGCTATTATGCATGGTAGGGAATAAAATACCTCCTATGACTAATTGCTCATCTAGAAGACATGACTAACTTCTTCTGAGGTGTCAGAAGGGAATACCAGTCCAGACATAGAGTACCAGACACTGAGAAACATTGTGGTGGTAGGGTTGCCCAATGAATCCATATCTCTCCAAATGCTAGCTTACAACATAGACTCTCAGAGTACAGAGAACTCTTGGAGGCTATTTATTCTGATCCCCTCATTTGCAGATAAGGAAAATGAGGCATATGGGAGTAAAGTGACTTGCTCAGGATCCCACAAAAGATTGGTAGGAGACCCAGGCTAAGAACTTAGATCTTTTGACTCCTACTTTGGTGCTCTTTCCAGTAAACTATAACATATCTAATTTATTTAGAGTTCAAATCTACTGTTCAGCTATATCAAGAATTTTTCTATAATTAGCCAGCAGTTACAGAATTATAGTGATTATTTCCTTATTATAGTGATTGTTTCCTTATTTATGACTTCATGACTCAGTATCGTTTCTATATAGACAATTATGATTTGTCATGTTTTATCTGAAGAATACACTTTGAATTGGAAATAGAGGGGATTCCCATCCACTGGGGAATGGCTGAACAAGTTGTGGTATATGAATGTAATGGAATATTATTGTGCTATAAGAAATGATAAATAAGCCGACTTCATAATAACCTGGAGAGACCCATATAAATTAATGCTGAGTGAGGGGAGCAGAACCAGGAGAACATTGTACACAACTACAGACACATTGGATCTGTGATGACTAACTTTGACAGACTGGGCTCCTCTCAGCAATGCAAGGTTAGAAGACAACTCCAAAAGACTCATAATGGAGAGGTCTATCTAATCCAGATAAAGAATTACAGAGTCTGAATGAAGATTGAAGCAAACTACTTGCTCTCTTTTGTGTTTTGTTTTGTTTTGTTCCTTTTTCTTTGTTATTCATTCCATTGGTTATAATCCTTATTTACAATTTGACTAATGTTTAATGTGAAGCTATATGTAGAGCCTATATTGGACTGCATGCTGCCATGAGAGGAAGAGAGGGGAGAAAATTTGGGACTCAAAAACTTGTGGAACTGAATATTGCAAACTAAAAATAAGTAAATAGAAAAAGAAAAAAAAGAAGAATCTACTTTGAAACAATAAACAGACCATGGTCATGATGAGAAGAGAAATAGTCACAGCAGAAGGAATAGAAGAATTATGGAATGTGAGTGGGGCAGTGTTTATAAGAATTCAGTGGCTCTATGTAGTCATGAGTGTGGAAAAATGTTAATTATTAATAATAGGAAGAGTACTATTCTGGACTCATAGTTCTACCCAACTGTGAGGACAGAAGATCCATAGGAGGATAGTACTTGTAGGCCTGGGTAGGGTGAGTTGGCAAGATAGTAAAGAAAGGGGAATACTTTCCCCATACTTAGGACTGCAGAAATATGGCATCATGGCTTGGTACAAACTCAATTATAGTCCACAGAAGACAGGTATGACCAAAATCAGGGCCAATTAATACCAAGAATTACATAGATTCTCCAACTCTAGATGCCATTTATTTCTTCCTTCTTCCACTCCTCCCCCCAAACATCTGGCCTTTAAACCTGTCCCATGGCCATATCTATTCTCTGAGCATGATTTTTCACTTGAGATGAGGATTAGATCAGCTTCAGCTGACAACTGAGAAATGGGGCCAAAATAAATTAAATAAATTAGTAGATTAGAAGTTAGGAATCCAAGGTTCTAGGCCAAATTCTGCCATCATTCACTAGGACAATTTACTTTACCTCCACTAGAATTAATTTTTCCATGTATAAAATGAAGGGCACTGGACTCAGTCATCTCTAAGATCTTTCTTGGTTCTAAAGTTATGCAACTCCTTTTACTCAAGGATAAATTTCTGTGCTCTCTCCAGCAAGGAGAAATAAAAGTGAATTAAACCCATTCAGAGACTTGGCCACTTGGCCAAAAAACCCCAATGCCAATTCCAAGGTAAAACAAAATCATTCAAAGTCTCTCTGAGAAGATATTTCAATCTTTTTTTCCATAATTCAAAACAACTCGGTAGGGCCTATTTTGAACTCTATAGCTAGTTGTCCCAACTAGCTTAGGACCAAGAGCTATTCCATAATTGTGTTGGATCTCGATTGGTTTTATATTCAAATACAAGTAGGTCTGTTGTTTCTAAGGCTCCAACTTTTCTCTCATTAGTTGTACATACAAACTTTGAATATGGAGGAAAAAATGACCAGGAAACTTGGAACTGAGTTAATGTAACTAAGACACAAGGATTTTGTGCCCTTCTCCTTGCATTGGGGACTCATTTCATTAATATGGCCTTGTTGTAAAACAATCCACTCCTGATGAGGTCAACAGTGAAAAGTTTGCCTTCTGAAATTAGTAATCAAAGAGTGAAAATAATTAATAGAGAAAACAGAGCAGTTCCACACTGTGTTCCCATGTAGATGTCTATAGAACAATAAATCAGAAGGGGAAAGAAACAATATAGGCATTTACAATTAGGACTCATGCATAATGCCCTGTAAGGAGAATATCTTCTAAAAAAAGAAGAGAGAGACAACATCTGGTGCAAGTTGGTTTATAAATAATACAGTTAAGTATTCAGGTAGTGACATGACAGACAGTCTCCCGAGTCCTTGTCCTTTTGTGTCCAGTCTTGAATGTTTTTATATTCAGACTCTCATGGATGTAGATTGAAGACTGCTTCTGGGGTGTTAGTGCCAGAATCAGGAGCTTTTCTGTAGTCTTGTTAAATATTCCTTTTCCCAAACCATTGCCTTCTACCTCAAAGACTCAAATATTCAGAGAAACATACTTCCTTTGTTTGCAACTGATCCCTTACTAAAAGAAGGTAAGGAAGCATGGAGAGGAGACTTTATCAGATGTACATTTTGGTACTTTTGTTCATGAGCCACTTTGTTTTAAATTGACATGCAGACTTGACAACGAGAATGGTGGCGAAGGTCAGGTGCATGAAAGTTCACACTAAACAATTATGGATGAGTCAAGACTTACACTGTATCTTATCTAGGGCATTTTGCAGATGTTTGCATTTTTTCATCATTTAAAATACATATTTATTTAAATTTTATTTTTCCCTGATTATACATAAAAACAATTTTCAACATTAAAAAAAATTTATTCTATTTTTCTCTCTCTCCCCTCCCTCCTCTCTAAGATGGCAAGCACTTTGATATAGGCTATACATTGCAGTCATGTAAAACATATGTCCAGATTAGTCGTGTTATCAAAGAAAACACAGACAAAAAAAAAACCAAGACAAAAGAAGTTTAAAAAATATTTCTCAATCTGCAATCAGACTCTTATTAGTTCTAATTCTGGAGGAAGATAGCACTTTTCACCACAAGTCCTACGGGATTGTCTTGGATCATTGTACTGATGAGAATAGCTAAATCAGGTCATCATTGTACGATATTGCTGTTACTGTGTGCAGTACTCTCCTGCTTTTGGTCATTTCACTTTGTATCAGTTTATGTAAGATTTCGCAGGCTTTTCTGAAAGCGTCCTGTCCATCATTGGTTTTTTTTTTTTTTTTGCTCTTTGGAGGGCAATTGGGGTTAAGTGACTTGTCCAAAGTCACACGGCTATAAGTGTGTCAAGTGTCTGACACCAGATTTGGACTTAGGTCCTCCTGACTCCAGGGCTGGTGCTCTACTCACTGCGCCACCTAGCTGCCCCCATAATTTCTTATAGTACACTAGAATTCTACCATAATCATATACCACAATTTATTCAGCCATTCCTTGATTGATATACATCTCCTCAATCTCCAATTCTTTGCCACCACTAAAAGAACTGTTGTAAATATAGGTCCTTTTCCTTTTGTTTTTATTTTCATCATTTGTTGAATGATGTAAATTACAGAACTAACTGCCTCCTAAGCACCACTATTTTTGGTGGATCCTTACAAACATTATTACATTTATTGTTTTTTTTAATGTTTTCCCTTAATATTCAGAATTCTCTTGAGAATGTGGTGATGGATGGTCTTTGAACAGAGTCATTCTTCTTTGCCATCAAAGAACTTTAAAAGACAGTTTGTAATAAATTTTGCATAAAATAATCTGCACTGATAACTGACAGTCATGGTATGGAAAATGGCATTCATGGAAAGTCTGGTAAAACCATAATAAACGGGAAACTATCTGAACAGAATCTCAACAAAAATTGTTTTGGTTTTGTGTGTTCTCAGACTCATCACCAGGAGAAAGAGACAAAACAAGTATGAACCAAAGATTTAGCTAAAAATTTAACTTCTAGAGGAAGGGAATAATTTTTGAGTGCCTACAATGCCAATGACATGGTGCAAAGTGCTTCACAAATCTGATCTCATTTGACCTTCAGACTATACCTGGAAGGTAGGTGGTATTATGACCCCCCCATTTTACAGTTGAAGAAACTGAGGCAAGCAAAGGTTAAAATTAATCTCCCAGGGCCATAGAGCTAGTAAGTATCAGAGGCCTTACTGGAACTCTGGTCTTTCTGACTCTCGGCCAAGCATTCTATCCCCTGCACCACAGAGATGCCTCTCATACAGTCTCTTTGGCTGTCACCATCTATTTTTAAAGTCCTTGTCAATGAAGAATAAAATAAGACTGGAGTCGGGAGGACCTGAGTTCAAATCCAGCCTCAGACACTTGACACACTAACCATGTGACTTTGGGCAAGTCACTTAACCCCAATTGCCCTCCAAAAAGCAAAACAAAAAAATGATAGGACGATTTTAGAAAAGCCTGCAAAATCTTACATAAACTGATGCAAAGTGGAATGACCAATGAAGACTGATTTTCTAGATGATGACACTGACATAGTACTGAATGATGAAATAGCAAAGACCAATATAATGTAGCTCACCAAGAAGAGAGTATTTGAGAAATCATATGTTTTAGGAAAGTTTTCAGGAATAAAGTGTGAAACAAAAAGGATCTTAAAACATAATACTCTTGTCTCCATTCTGAGTGATTCTCCTTCATTTGAAATACCCCAGGTATTTCAAAAGAATTTATAAGTTGGCCTATAAATGAATTTACATGTGGATCATTTGGATGGGACCACTTTTTATGAATAACTCCATTCTATTACTAGACTATAATCTTCCAGATAGTAGCAAACACCATCTACTCAGATGTACTCATTAATGTCTTCTTGGTTGCTATGTAGCCAATGAATCCCTCATCAATGTTGGCTCACTAATGAATATTCAAAGCAAAAGCGTCATCTCAAAAATAAGACAACAAGAGAATTTATACTAATATATCTGTTGTGAGATGTTGCTTTCTCTTTCCACCATTCATATTTTTAGACTGGTACCTACATCCAAGTTATTCAGAAGATGATTTTTGACTTGTTTCTTCATTCAAGTTACATAAAAAGCAGCTTTGTTTTTTTGCTTTTTGTAGGGGGGAAGGGAAGGCAAATTGGAGTTAGGTGACTTGCCCAAGGTCACACGGCTAGTAAGTGTTAAATGTCTTGGGCTGGATTTGAACTCAGGTACTCCTGACTCCATGGTAAGTGCTCTATTCACTGCACCACCTAGCTACCCCTTTAAATGTTTTTTTTTTTTTGCTTTTTGGAAAACAGCAGTTTTCTAACTATTTTAAAATTAAATTTGGCCTCTACTTTGCCCTATATCAATCTCCTCATGTGTTGAATGGCACCAGCAATCCTTGTGCTTCCTAAATTGAGGGACTGCTGTTCAGAAAGTGTTCTCTAAACCTGAAAGGAGTATTTCAGTATTAGTTACTGTTACGCAAGCTGACCAACTAAAGATCTCAGAATATGGAAAAATAATGTCCAGAGATCTTAGACTTATGACAAATTCTTTTTTAAATAGCATTTTCCCCATTACATATCAAGACCACTTTTTAGCATTCATTTTTACAAGATTTTGAGTTCCAATTTTTTCCCCCTTCCTCCCCTCCCTCTTCCTAAAGTAGTAGGCAGTTCAACATAGGCTATACATGTGTTATCATGTAAAACGTTTTTCCATATTAGTCACAGTTGTGAAAGAAGAAATATATCAAAAGGAAAAAACCATGAAAAAGAATAAAATAACTGAAAAAATATGCTTTGTTTTGCATTCAGAGTCCATCAGTTCTTTATCTAGATGTGGACAGAATTTTCCTTCATGAGTCCTTTGTATCTGTCTTGGATCATTGTGTTGCTAAAAAGAGCTGAGTCGTTCATATTAGATCATCACAAAATGCTGTTGATACTGCATAGAATGTTTTTGTGGTTCAGTTCATTTCACTTCGCATCAGTTTGTACATGTCTTTCCAGATTTTTCTGAAATTTTCCTGTTCATCATTTCTCATTGCACTATAGTATTCCATTATATCCATATAACATAGCTTATTCAGCCATTTCTCAACTGATTGGCATCCCCTCAATTTCCAATATTTTCCTACCATGAAAAGAGTTGGTATAAATATTTTTGC
Organism: Pseudocheirus occidentalis; assembly: GCA_028646575.1. Taxonomy (NCBI): domain Eukaryota; kingdom Metazoa; phylum Chordata; class Mammalia; order Diprotodontia; family Pseudocheiridae; genus Pseudocheirus; species Pseudocheirus occidentalis. The sequence continues at coordinate 186,278,854 of CM053594.1, forward strand.
ACGTGCAGGTCTTTTTACCTTTTATATGATCTCTTTGGGATACAGACCTAGTACTGTTATTGCGAGATCAAAGGCTATGCACAGTTACATTGCCCTTTGAGCTTATGACAAATTCTAAGGACAATGAAAAGGGCTTAATTCATGTGGGGTCAAGGCATGAAGAAGAGCTACCATATTGCACAGGAAAATCTAAAGTGATCTGTATAGCCTAGAGCCATACAGTGAGTATAGTAGTAGTAGTAAGAAACTCAAATAGAAATGAACCACTTAATTGATCATAAAGATGCTCACAGGTGTATATTCATTTAGAAAATCATAAATCAACATTATCTATGTTTTATTGTTGTTTTTTGCTAGATATTTCTCAATTATATTATAATCTGCTTCAGGTCACAAATGGGAGTATTGAAGGTCAAGTGAGGCCATGTTTTTGACACCTCTGGTCTAGAGTAGTGAGCCTAACTTGATCTCACACAATTTAAGTGGAATAAATATTAAATCCTACACTGTGGTTTAAAGTAATTACATTTTCAATAAAAGAATTAGGAATATATGGCTAGATCATAGTTCATATGAAAAGACCTAGTTTTAATGAAGTACAAGCTCAGTAGGAGTCGATGCAAAATTCTTCAATACCTCAATGGTTCTACGATCTCATAAATGTGGGTATGCTCTCTGAGAGTGCAGATTATGACTCAGTCACATCATCTCATCCTATGCAAATTCTGTATATGTTCATTACCTCCCATAAATTTTCCACAAGAGTTCATCTAATACACAAGCATCCTTCTTCTAGACTGCTTGACATTATGTAGATTCCAGCTGAATATTCAGGTTGTGTCTTGCTCATCTCTCTTTTATGACTGGTCACATATTTTTCTAATCATACACCTCTTCTGATGATGCCCTTTATGTCACTTCCCTAGAACATTTTTTGTTAGTAATATGTTAACATCTACAAAGCCACCATATACTCTTCCATTATCTTTTGAGTGATGTGCAACTTGACTTCTTCAGTATTCTATGACTCACACTTATGTAGTCTTACTAGAAGAATATTGATGTTTAAAAAACAGGATGGGCCTTTGTTTCATGGAGAAGCCTGGGAGTATTAAAAGTGGTAGAATTTCCCAAATGCAATACAGTTTATCTACATTCTATTGAATTCTGAGCTAAGTTTGTTGTCCTTCCACAGTTTGTCCAATAAACATGCACTGGTTAGGGGCAGAGTCAAGATGGCTGTGTAGAAACACTAGAACTCTGTGAGCTCCCCCAAATATCACCTCAATTACCTATAAAATACAACTCAACAAATTTTAGAGCTCCAGACTCCACAAAAATGACAGGGTAACAAAGCTCTCGCTGAAGGCAGTCTGGCAAGCGGTCATCGCCGTGCACTGGAAGCAGAGCCCAGTGCATGCAGGAGAAGCCGTGGCTAGAGCGTTCAGGTGAGCAGATCATCAGCAGCTGTGGCAATTTCTAGAATCACCAGCCCACAAGAGTCAAGGACAAACGAAAAAGGTCAGTGGAACTCGGCTAAATTTGGGGAAGAGGGTCCAGTCAAACTGCCTCCAGAGCTAGCAGCAGTCTGAAGCTGAGGCCCTGCAGCCACCTCCACATGGCTGCTTCAGAAGCTCCCGGCCTGCAGATTGCAGGGGGGCCAACTGATCATTCAGAGGGTAAGTGCTCTTGCCTAGAACTGCCTGGATGTGATGGTGGTTTTGGGTGGTGGTCCTGAGGTGCGTTTTCAGTGAGCCAAAGCTGGTAGGGGCTGCAAAAAATGGCAGCCTCCTAAAAGCCCCAGCAGCTGTGAAAAACCCAGCAATTTGGGACAGAGGTCTCCCCTCTGAAAGAAGAGTTTTACTACTGAGTTCAAAAGCCGGGTAATTGACTGGCAACATGAGCAGGCAAAGGAGGCAAAGAAAGCCCAGTAATACAACTTCAGATGCCTTTTTTGGGGACAAAAAGGACCAAAGCATGTAACAGGAGGAAGATAACACAGTCAGAACTCCCACACCAAAAGCTTCCAAGAAAAATATGAACTGGATAGAGGTCATAGAGGAGCTTAAAGGGGAATTTGAAAACCAAATAAGAGAAGTAGAAGAAAAATTGGGGAGAAAAATGAGAATGATGCAAGAAAATCATGATAAGAGAGTCAACAACCTGACCAAAGAAAATAATACCTTAAAAAATAGACTAACTCAAATGGCAAAAGAGGCCCAAAAAGCCAATGAGGAGAAGAATGCCTTAAAAAGTCAAATTTGCCTGTTGGAAAAAGAATCTCAAAAGCTTTCTGAAGAGAATAACTCCTTCAGAATTAGAGTGGAGCAAGTAGAAGCAAATGACTTCATGAGAAATCAAGATACTATTAAACAGGTCCAAACAAATAAAAAAAATAGAAGGCAATGTGAAATATCTTATTGAAAAAACCACTGACCTGGAAATTAGATCCAGGAGAGATCATTTAAAAATTATTGGACTACCTGAAAGCCATGATCAAAGAAAGAACCTAGAAAGCATCCTTCAAGAAATTCTCAAGGAAAATTGCCCTGATATTCTAGAACCAGAGGGCAAAATAGAATTTGAAAGAATTTGCCAATCACCTCTTGAAAAAGATCCCCAAAAGAAAACTCCTAGGAATGTTATAGCCAGGTTTTAGAGTTCCCAGATCAAGGAGAAAATATTATAGGCTTCCAAGAAGAAAAAAATCTGAATATTGTGGAAACACAATCAGGATAACCCAGAATCTAGCAGTTTCTACATTAAGGGATCGAAGGGCCTGGAATATTATATTCTGGAGAGCAAGGGAGCTAGGATTAAAACCAAAAATTACCTACCCAGCAAAATTGAATGTAATGTTCCAGGGGAAAATATGGTCATTCAATGAGGTGGAGGACTTTCAAGCATTCTTGCTGAAAAAACCAGAACTGAAAAGAAAATTTGACACTCAGATACAAGAAGCATGAGAAGGTTTGCCTGGAAGACTGACCTAATCTATGTGTGTGTGATGAATCTACAAATCTACAAACTTGCCAATCTTTAGCTAGTAGCTCCAGACTTGTTAGATTAACATGAATCATTCTTCCAATGGACTAATTCTCTCCTTTACATTCTCCATATAATAAATTCAGCTTGCAGCATATAAAAAACACTTGCACTGTTTAGCCAGCTCTGTGGATCGTCAACTCAACTGTATATCATAATGTGGACAGTGGGCATTCAAACACACTTGGTTTTTCCTATTTAAGGTAGTTAGGTCAAAATCTTTTGAGTGATCATGGATCATGTTATTATGTGTGCCTTGTGTGACATGGAAGTCTAAAAAGCTAATGCAATTTAAATTACATTAATGTGATTTTAGCTGGCAACAACACAAGAAAAGGTCCAGAATAATAGAGAATATAGACACACTTTACTCTGTTCTGGTTGGACCACATGCAGACTATTGTCTAATCATTTCCACATGCCTCATTTTAAGAAAGACATTGAAAAGCTTAAGTGCTCCTGGAAGAGTATAGTCAGCATGTTGAGGGTATTCAAAACAAAAAACAAAAGAGTCACTTGAAGGACTTTGGGTGCTTTATCTTGGAGAAGAGAAAACTAGTCATTTATTATTTCAGAGTTCAAAGGCAATTTAGGAATCATCTGTTTTACAGACAAGAAAACTGAAGTCCAGTAAAGCTAGATGATAGGACAAAAGTCAAACAGCTAATAAATAAGAGAACTATGATATGAACCTAGATCTCTTCAGTGACAACTAACTACTGGATTTCCACTATACCACATTAACCCATAGGATCACACAACAGCTATCTTCAAGATCCGGGGCCATCTCCAGTCATCCTGATCTATATCTTGCCACTGGAGTCAGAAGGCTCTGGAGGAGAAAGTGATGCTGGTGACTTTGCACAGTTCTCCCTCACTTAAATCCAATTCACTTGCAAGTTATGGCATCACTTTCTTGATGTCATGGTCCTTTTTGAGGATAAAGGACAAACAACAACAAACATCTTTAAGTCTATGAATAGTTGTTTATAGAAGGAAGGAATATAGTTGAACTACTTGGTCCTAGTTGGCAGAATTAAGGTCAATGAGTGGAATTTGCAAAGATAGATTTTTGCTCAATATATGAAGATTAAAGAAAACCCTTTCTAATAACTAGACTTGTCCCAAAGTGGAATGGGCTGCTTCATAGGAAAGTGAATTTAATCTGTCAAACATTTGTTTTCTCCATCAATGTAGAACTTACAGGCTGGATAATCACTTCACTCAGAGATTTTGAAGGACTATTGCTATAGACTACATGATTTCTGAGGATGCTTCCCACTCTGAGTATCTGTGATGCCATGATACCTAAACTGTTCCATTTGGTCCTTAGAAAAACTTTGTGAAGTAGACAGGAAGGTTAATACTATTAATCTCCACAGCACATATGGAGAACCTGAGCCTCAGAGAGGAAGAATTTTCAAAGGTCACACAGTAGATAAGTTATACCCAGTTCTTCAGAGTTGCCTCTAAAAGCAATTATAATAGCTTTCATTTATATATCACTTTATAGTTATAAAATGGTTTACATGTATCATTTTTTTGGTTCTTATAATTCTGTGAGAGTGCTGGGCAAATATCATTCATCTCAATTTTTTTATCTGCAAAAGAGGGATAAGAGATACATGAAGGCATCTAGGTGGCACAGTGGATAGAGTGCTGGCCCAGAGTTAGGAAGACTCATCTTCCTGAGTTCAAATTTGGACACAAGTAAGTGGCAGAGCAGGACACAAACCCAGATCTTCTGGTTTGAAGTTCACCACTTATTTCATTGCATCACTGTAATGGTAATGGGGATTTGAAGATCTTCTTTGCCTCTTGTAATGGCAAGCAAACAAGCACTTAGCATCTAGTTTCAAGTTGAGCCTTGCCCTTGATTATATCAAGTTTTTGTTAAGAAACAGAACTTGTGAATCCAATAGTGGGAGGAACTTGCTGATGCAACAGGAAGGCATGGAACAGGGAGGAGCTAATGACCAGGATAAAAAGCTGAGGACAATCTGAGAGACAGCCAGAACTTCTTGGAGCAAGCAGGGTGGAGACTGTGTAGATATTATAAGTGAGAGAGGGGCATTTTTGCTTAAGGGAGTCTGTTTTGTTTTGAAGGCCTGATGGAGGGAAGGTTTGGGAAGTCTTGGAAGTTTTGGTATTTGCTGCATTGGTTATGTGTACCAACTTTGTGGTTACTATAATGAATCTGACTTTCTGGTTTGGGGATTCAGCTTTCTGGCATTTGAATAAATGCTTTGATTTTGTCCTCCATGTGGAGAGTCTGTTACATTTTGTGATTCACAACTATACTAGCATATTCATATGGGCACTGTGAATATTGCATTGGTGTTACAATCATGGAATCTGAGGTTTGCCATTTTGCCTCTCTCCATTTGAGTATTTCCTGAGCACCATGACACCAGTATTCCAGACAGCCAATGCTAGAGCCTCAGTCCTACTCTAACTTATCTTTTCTTTTTTTCTTAAATAAATAAATTAATTTATTTTCTTGTTTACATCATTAATTTCCACAAGATTTTGAGTTACAAATTTTCTCCCCATCTTTCCCCTACTCACCACCTCAAAACAACCATCCCACTGCACACCCCTTCCCCCAATCTGCTCTGTCCTATGTCTTCTACCATTGCCCTTCTCACTTTCTGGTAGGGCAGGATGGATCTCCCTACCCCAGTGTCTGTATATCTTAATTCCCAGTTCCATGTAGTTAATAATAATAGTAATGTAACATTTGATTATACAACTTTAAATTCTAGATTCTCTCCCTTCCTCCATCATCACCCACCCCCACTGGAAGGACAAGAAATTCAATACAGGCTGTACACATGTAATTACACAGAACATCTCCACAATGGACATATTGTGAGAGGCTGATTATATGTCCTTCCTTCCGATCCTGCCCCCTTCTATTCTCTACCCTGTCACTGTCCTTTACAGAAGTGTGTGCTTCCAGCAACCCTCTCATCTCAACCTGTCCGCCCCTCTGTCATCTCACCTCTCATCTCCATCCCCGCTACTCTCCTGTGTGACAAGATACCCAGTTCAGAGTTTATGTCATTCCTTCCCTAAGCCAAATTCAATGAGAGTAAGGTTGACCCTTTCCCTGCTGCCTTCCTGTTCTTCCCCTCCATTGTAACAATTGTCCCTTGCCTCTTTTTATGAGATAATTAACCCCATTCTATCTCTCCTTGTCTCCTCTCATTCTAATCCTCTCCCACCTCAGAATTTCATCTTTTAAAGTATCGTCCCTTCCTATTCAATTGATCCTTTGCCCTCTGTCTACATACACATAAAGATCTGCCCTCACATATGTAATTATATGCATATATATCCTCCTATATAGACATATGTGTATGTATGTATATATGTATATGTATGTATATATGTGTGTGTGTGTGTGTGTTCCCTTCACCTATCCTTGTACTGAGAAAAGTTTCACAAGTTACAATTACCATTTTTCCATATTGTGATGTAAATAGTTCAACTTTTGATAAGTTCCTTATGATTTCTTTTCCATGTTTATCTTCTCATATTTCTTGTATTTGAATGTCAAATTTTCTTTCCAGGTCTGGTTTTTTCAGCAAGAATGTTTGAAAGTCCTCCACCTCATTGAATGATCATATTTCCCCTGGAACATTATACTCAATTTTGCTGGGTAGGTGATTCTTGGTTTTAATCCTAGCTTCCTTGTTCTCCAGAATATCATATACCAGTCCCCCTGATTCCTCAATGTAGAAGCTGCCAGAACCTGGGTTATCCTAATGTGTTTCCACAGTATTCAAATTGCTTCCTCTTGGCAGCCTATAATATTTTCTCCTTGACCTGGGAACTCTGGAGCCTGGCTATAACATTCCTAGGTGTTTTCTTTTGGGGATCTTTTTCAAGAGGTGATTAGCAAATTCTTTCAAGTTCTATTTTGCCCTCTGGTTCTAAAATATCAGGGCAATTTTCCTTGAGAATTTTTTGAAGGATGCTTTCTAGGTTCTTTCTTTGATCATGGCTTTCAGGTAGTCCAATAATTTTTAAATGATCTCTCCTGGATCTATTTTCCAGGTCAGTGTTTTTTTCAATAAGATATTTTACATTGTCTTCTATTTTTTCATTTGTTTGGATATGTTTAATAGTATTTTGATTTCTCTTAATGTTATTTGCTTTCGTTTGCTCCACTCTAATTCTGAAGGGATTATTCTCTTCAGAAAGCTTTTGAGATTCTTTTTCCATCTGGCAAGTTTGACTTTTTAAGGCATTCTTCTCCTCATTGGTTTTTTGGGCCACTTTTGCCATTTGACTTAATCTATTTTTTAGGGTATTATTTTCTTCAGTCAGGTTGTTGACTTTCTTTTCATGATTTTCTTGCATCATCATCATTTCTCTTCCCAAGTTTTCCTCTACTTCTCTTATTTGGTTTTCAAAATCCTTCTTAAGCTGATCTGTGGCTTGTAGGCAATCTTCATGTTTCTTGGAAGCTTTTGGTGTGGGAGTTCTGACTGTGCTGTCTTCCTCCCATTCCATGCTTTGATTTATTTTGTTGGATTGCTGGGCTTGCTTTGCTTCCTTTGTCTACTCGTGTTGCCAGTCAATTACTTGACTTTTAGGTTCAGTAGAACTCTGCTTCCAGAGGGGAAAGTTCTGTCCCAAATCACCGGGGTTTTCACAGCTGCTGGAGCTATTAGGAGGCCTCTGCAGCCCCAACCAGCTTTGGCTCACTGAAAATGCACCCCAGGACCACCACCCAAGACCACAATCTAGATCCAGGCCGCTCAACACAAGAACACTTAGCCTCTGAATGATCGCTTGGCCCCCATGCTGTCTGCAGGCCGCAAGCTCTGAAGCAGCCTAGTCAAGTAGAGGTGGTTGCAGGGCTGCTGATTCTGCCTCTTCCTTGCCCTGGAGGCAGTTTGGCCAGACCACTTTCTCCCCCAAATTTAGCTGAGTTCCACCGACCTTTCACTTTGTCCTTGTTTCTTATGTGTTGATAGTCCTGGACATTGCCACAGCTGCCAGTGATCCACTCTCCTGAAGCCTCCAGATGTGGCTCAACCTGGCTGCAAAAGGGCCAAGCAGTGGTTTCAGGCTGGGCTGGGCTCGGCTCCCAGTGAGCTGCGATGAGCCCTTCCTGTCCAGCCCGCCAAGCTGCTTTCAGTGGGAGATGTGTTTTTTCTATAATTTTGTGAGTTCTGGACACCTAAAATTTATTTAGAGTCATATTTTATGGGTATTTGAGGTGGCTATTTGCGAGCTTCAGAGTTTTCCTGCTTCTACACGACCATCTTGGCTCCATCCCCCCACTAACTTATCTTTTCAATCCTCATAGGAATCCACCAAGTCTAACTTTGGAGATGGAAGGAACTTTTGAAGATGCTTATTCCACATCTGTCATATTACAGATGAGAAAACTGAATGCAAGGGAAATCTGGTGACTGATTCAAGGCAAGATTTGAATCCAGATCTTCTGACTCCAGCGACAGTGCACTTTCCTCTGTACCATGCTGCCTTCCAAAATAATCTGATTCTAGAGTAAGTACTCTTTTCCCCATGTCACAAAAGTAGTATAATATCAACAATTTTCATCATAAACAGGGATCACTAGACTCTATATCCTATGAAAAGGAAGGGATTCCTGTCATTTGGATGTATTTATATTTTATTTGGGCAAGTAGGTGGCAGAGTAGATAGCATGTGGACCTGGAGTCAGGAAGACTCGGCTTCCTCAGTTCAAATCTGACCTCAGATACTTATCAACTATGTGGCGAGTCACCTAACCCTGTTTGCCTCAATTTCCTCCTCCATAAAATGAGCTGGAGAAGTAAATGGCAAACCACCCCAGTATCTTTGCCGTGAAAATCCTAAATGACACCACCACCACAAAAACTTTTATTGACACGGGTTTCAGTAGCCCCAAGAATCTTCCCGAATTAAAGAACAAGCCTGTATCCACACTAGGCATTCATAATTATAGGCCCATGATGTATTAAGGCAGGCTTCCCTCTTTGCCTCCTATTAATAGTTCTTTCTTCTAGGGCATCTACTTAAGAGGTGTTGTAGTTTGGGGGGTAAAGGGTAGTTGTAAATTTCCTATTGCTCAAGAAAGTGAAGATTAAAACACAAAGGCAGTTAGTAGCTTTAATCCATCATCAAGGAATTAACCAATTGGCAGCAAGTAGGGACAACTCAATTTCTTTATATATCTGAGGCCTAAACAGTTTAATTGGGGAAGCATGTTAAAAGGGATGGAATGACATTCATTGTGGATTAAGCTAATACATTTCAGATCCATCACATGGCTTAATTTAACAAATTCCACATCTTACTGTTTGGCAGGCAATGGCATCTCATGAACACTATTACCAGTCCTTGGACTTGAGTCAGTTGAAAAAGCTGACTCCATCTAAAAAAGGTTCATCTTAGTAATACCATGTGCTGCCCTGGCAGAGTGCTTTATGCTCTCAAAGAGCGTTGCATTTGTTTAGTGTTTAATCCCAGAGCCGCTTTACCCTCAGTCCCTCCTCACAATATCTGAAGGGAAAAGTTAAGTCATATCCCCCTCTTTCAATAGATGGGAAATTTAAGATGGAAAAAAATGCTTCATCTGTGGCAAGCCTTAGACCATGCTGTATCCCTTAGAGTCAGATCTGGAGCTGGCAAGGACCTTGGGGATCCTCTGAGGGACACACTGTAGCACACGGGGAAGAGTGCGAGTCAGTGTTTAAATCCCAGCTCTTTCCATTCCTTAGCTGGGTGAGCTTGGACAAATCAGCCTCTTTTCTTCTCTGCCTCTCCTCATCTGCAAAATGAGTAACTTGAAGTAGGTGACTTCTAAGATGTTTCCAGTTCTAAATCTATGACCCCATAATCGGATTGAACTGCTCAAATTTTACAGATTTAGAAACTCAGGCTCTGAGTGTACCCAAGGTCACAAGGATAACAGGCAGCAAACCAAGGATGTGAACCAATAAGTAGAACCCATTGGAAGCTAGGGGGTGCACTGGATAGAGGACTAGGTCTGAAGTCAGGAAGACCTGTGTTCCAACCTGGTGTAAGACACTTACTAGCTGTAACCCTGGGCAAGTCCTTTTACCTCTGCCTGCCAGTTTCCTCCACTGAAGACTGGAAACAATAATATCACCTTTCTCCCCAGGTTGTTGGGAGGATCCAAAAAGATCATATTTGTAGAGAGCCTGGCACATAGTACAGAAATCATTATTTCCTTCCTTCCACTGGATATCTAATCCAGTGGTTTTACTACACGCTGCCTTTTAAAAAATTTTAGACACTTAGGTAAAGAAAGAGGAACATACGCATACAATGTGTGCATGAGAGAGTAACAGAAAAAAGGCAGAGAGTAATAAAACAGAAGCACCTTAGTGGTACAGTGGAAAGAGTGCCTGGCCTGGCATCAGGAATATTAATCTAATTGGGTTCAAATATAGCCTCAGACACTTACTAGCTGCATGACCCTGGACAAGTCACTTAACTTTGTCTCAGTTTCCTCATATGTAAAATGACTAGAGAAAGAAATGGCAAACCACTCCACTATCTCTGCCAAGAAAACCCCAAATGGGGTCCCAAAGAGCTGAACTTGACTGAAACACCACTGAACAATAAAATAGAGAAAGACACAAAGAGATGGAGATCTGTATCAGATGAAGGATCCTATCTTTTGGAGAGAACAGGAGGAGGTAAGAAATTTGGTGAGGACTTGAGAGGCAGCCTCTATTTCCTCTCCTTCCTCACCTACCTGCTTTTATTGGCATCTCATTTTTGAAGGTGCACTCTGCTTGGAGTACAAAGAATGAAATAATCCCTTCTCATGATGAGTGTATTTTGCAATGGGTGGCAACACTAAAACGTCCCTCACCCTCTCTGAAAAAAATCTGTTAGTTGACAAAATTGACATTAGTTGGACTAGATGATATCTAAAGTCTCTCTTAGCTATAATTTTATGGTCCTATCACCATCCCTTATCTACAGCCACCACAATACCTTAAACAATTACCCTGCATGACCCAAAATCTGTGATTCAAGCTAACTCCTTTCATACAAAAACAATCCATCTTTTAGTTTGCTCTTCACTTCGTTTCAAGTATACCACATCTCCTTGATAGCAATAACATTGTTGATAATAATAATAATAATAATAATAATAATAATACCTGGAGTATCCACATTTTCCACGAAGTGAGATACAACCAGGGGCATACTCGACTCAGCTGGTACCTGTTCTTGGGAGCTGATTGTTAAATTTTCAGTGTGCGGGTTTACATTTTGGAAATTGGCAAACACTACCTATCTGGAAGGGCAGCTAGGTGGTGCAGTGAATAGAGTGCTAGACCTGCAGTTAGGAAGATTCATCTTTGTAAGTTCAAATCTGGCCTCAGACACTTTTATTAGCTGTGTGAGCCTGGGCAAGTCACTTAACCTTGTTGGTCTCAGTCTCCTCATCTGTAAAATTAGCTGGAGAAAGAAATGACAAAACACTCTAGTATCTTTGCCAAGAAAACCCCAAATTTGGTTATGGAGAGTCAGGCATAACTGAAAAATGACTGAGCATATCAGGACTTGATTTATTTTTATAATGATAGTCTAAACATAAGAAAATGATGGCAAAAATGTTAACAATATAGTTTAAGCTTAAAAAGTGTGTTTTGCACATTTTCCCCACCTCAACAGTTGTCAGTTATTAAACATTTAGATGCATATCCCAGACACACCTGTCCACCACTGCAGATCCCAACCCTTCTATTAGTTGACATTCTTTGTGAAAGCCCAGGTCCAAAACAATTTAACACCTCTTGGTTGACCTTATCCACGGGCCTCTCAGAAATGAAATGGACTCCTTGGATAATAACTGAAGAGACCTTCATCAAACTCCAGTCAGATGTGGTGTTCCATTTGTATAATCTTTGAGAACCCAAGACTGCCTTCATACTACAATGAGATATCAGAGGACTCCAATGCAGGAATACTGAGAACACTAAAACGTCCCTTACCCCAGCATAATTGTTAAAAAAATTTTTTTCAATGTATCTATCTCCAACAAAGTTCTGCTTAAAATAAAATTACTTTATTATTCCCATTTTAGAAGTGATAGAATAGAGAGTCATGGTTGTTTGATAATTATTCAAATTCATATGGTCAGCTGATAACAGAATTGGGACCAGAATTATGTCCGTTATTATCTAATTATCTTGATTCTTCCTCTCCCTCCCTCGTTCTCCTAAGATAACAGTTTTCCTCATGTGTCCCTTTTTTTTTACATCATCCTAACATAATCAACACATTCTCAGATCCCCTTTTGATTTAGAATCATTCTAAGTGCTCTAATGATGGTAAAATTTTAGAAGGTGTATGTACATTTGTGTGTGAGAGAGAGACAGAGACAGAGACAGACAGACAGACAGACAGAGATCTTCCCATAGAAAGGTTAACATTTTAACCTTATTGATTATCTTATGATTTATCTTACATTTTTATATTTTTGTTCTTCTCTTGAGTTTTTTCATTTTCTGTATGATCCTCTACTTTGACTATATCAGGGCACTTTTCTTTAACAATTTTTGCAATATGATGCCTAGGCATCATTTGATCACAGCTTTCTGGTAATCCAATAATTCTTAAATTGTCTTTCTGTGATTCATTTTCCAGGTCAGTTGTTTTATTCCAATAATGTCCAATAGGGGGACATTTTTACAGCAATTTTTTTCTGATAAAGTCTTCATTTCTCAACTACAAAGGGAAATGAGTCAAATTTATAAAAATAAGAGGCATTCCCCAATTAATAAATGATAAAAAAGTATTATCAGGTAATTTTTAGGAAGAAATCAAAGCTATTAATAGTCATATGAAAAATGAATAAAATCACTATTAATTAGAGAAATGTCAATTAAAACAATTCTGAGGTATCACCTCACACCTATCAGATTGGCTAACATGACGGGAAAGAAAGATGACAAATGCTGTAAGGGATGTGGAAAAAATTGGGATACTAATGTATTGTTGACGGACCTATGAACTGGTTCCACTATCCTGGAAAACAATTTGTAATGATGACCAAAGAGTTATAAAACTTTGGCCCAGCAAAGATACTACCAGGTCTGTGTCCTAAAGGTTTGAAAGGAAAAGGAAAAGGACCTATATGTACAAAAATATTTATAGCATTTCTTTTTGTGGTGTCAAAGAACTGGAAATTGAGAGTATGCCCATTATTTGGGGAATAGCTGAATAAGCTGAATAAGTAATGGGATATGATTGTGATGGAATACTATTGTGCTATAAGAAATTACGAAGAGAATGGTTCCTCCAAAAACCTGGGAAGGCTTATATGAACTAATGCAAAGTGAAACGAGCAGAACCAGTTGCAGTACATTGTAAAAGCAACATTATAATAATTTTAATGATAAACTATGAAAAGCTTGGCTATTAATATCAAAATTCCAAAAATTCCAAAAGACACATAATGAAAAATGATATACCTCCAGAGAGAAAACTGCTGAACTGTGAATGCAGATTGAAATATAATTTTTTCACTGACTTAATTTTTCTTGCTTTTTTTTGCAACATGGTTAATATGGAAATGTGCTTTGTATGACTTAAATCTAAAATGGATATCATATTGTTCACCTTTTCAATTGGTAGGGGAGTGGATGGAGAGAGGAAGAGGATTTGGAACTCAAAATTTTTTTAAAACCTACGTTAAAAAATACTTGTGGCCCATTCTTTAGGCCCCACCTCTTAAACTCTGTTTGCATGATCTAATTGATTAGGCCCTGCTAGAAGCAGAATGGTGTCCATTGAACTTGCAATTGGAAGAGCTGAATTTCAGGCTCAGATCTTTTGTTTATTTGATGGGACCTTAGACAATCACTTAGGTTCTCAGCTTCCTCATTTGTAAGATGGAGAAATTATAGTTTTGCCTATTCCATAAGCCTGGTGAAGATTTTGGTCCAAAAATTATGATTTCACCGATGTAGATAATTTTTGGTGAAGAAGGTCCCTCTACCTGTAGCAATGAAAAGTTAAATTACTAATCAAGGGTCACACATATAGTATGTGTCAGTGCAAATCTTCCTTCTTTTAAGTTTTTATTGATCCATCTCAACAAGCTACCTCTATATCGAGGATTAAATTAAATAATTCAGTAGTGTTTGCAAATCTTAAAGAACTATGTAAATATAAGGTATTATTAAGCTATTATTCATGCACTAATGGTTATAGCAATGGAAGGGTATGTTACTCCTTCCAAGAGAGATATTTTAAATAAAGCTTTCTGGAAAGAAAATGTCTTAGCCCCAGGACTAACTTTAATGGTAAAATTTCAGGCATCCTGGTAGGAGACTGAGGGAGGTATTTAGGGCCAGGCAAGAAAAGTCTTCAAATGAACTCCCATCAGGCTACTTAGCCTATTCAAAGGGCTGTCCTAACAGATTTTATGCACCTAGGTAGGTGTAGTGGTCCAGGTAAAGAGGGAATTAGAGCCAAAGACTAGATCATGACAGCTACTACATTCAGGTTGTGATTCTCATGGGTCCCTGAACAGGGAGGATATTTCAGAACTGCATTCACTACTCTCTGGTGCTTTTTTCTCTCCTGACAGCCACTTACAGAAAGATTCCCTCCATAGTAATAGCTAAAGGAGCAGCCAGTCGGTCATCTGGGGAAAGAGTGTCTATAATATGAGTAAGGAACTGAAGTAGGAAAGGAAGGAGAGGCAAGAAGTGAAACCTCTAGCCATAAAGCTGCCTCTACTTCCCCAGGCTCCTTCTTAGCTGGAAATGTACCACAAATATCTTATGTTACCAAAGTCATTTGGAAATATACAAAACAACCAATAGTATTGACCAAGAATAGCCACAGAATTCAACACAACTTAGTACTTCTTGGTCAAAAGTAGATCCATAAAGTGAGTCACATAACTCCTTGCAACTCCTTGCCCTTTAGATGGATGTTGTCATATTTCTGTTAGAGAAAAATCCCTATGATTCCATGGCTCTATGCAGCCCTATAGTACTCCATTGCTTAAAGGATGTTTTTTTTCTCTTTCTAAGAGGCAGCTCCACAGCTGTCTGGCACAGTACTCCACAAGTGAGAACAATATGTGTCTCAGAGCAGACAACTACCTGGTTTCTATCACCACTGCTAAGTGAATTCATGTGGTCAAGCTTAGAGTTATACAGCATCCTCAGCATTCTGGGTAATTTGTAAGGGAGACACCACTTGACTCCCAGTGTACTTAAGGATATGTGTTAAAGGAAGCATTCAACATCCAGCATCCAAGGTTTGGTAAAAAGATCATAGTGAGGAGTGCCAACTTTAGTAAAGCTAGTGTTATTAGAGATTGCAAGGATTTGAGTTGTAGGCTGGCCCTTTGAATATCTGCTCTTTTTATCAGGCATTCAGTAAAAGGCACTTTTTACCTATTCCTGCTAGCCTTCTGACCAGGCAGTGAAATCAGATCTCATATCGACCTTAAACAAAGATGGCCAGAATTGTGGATGTGTATTCTGAGATTCACTATGGACCTGTGTATACGTTCTTAGCCACAGTCAATTTAGGCATCATTTTCTGCATCTGTAAAATCAGGAACATTGTATTTCAAACCAGATGTTGGCAGATGGTCTCAAATGAAAAGGGGGCAAATAAATATACGTGATATCCATTGAGATCACTTTGCAGTAATAAAGGCTTTCAGAGCGGTTACACTAAGATAAAGCAGTCTAATAGCCCATTGGGTTTAATGGGAGAAGAATCCCATCAGAGCAAACTTCTCTGAATATGTTGTGGTTTCTTCTTCTCCACTTTGTATAGTGCCTGTGTTCGTTTTCCTAGCTGTCTCCCAAACCTCTGTCTTGGGTTCATGTTTCTTCCCCATTCCATATCCAGACACAGCTGTGCAGAATGTGCAGTCTACAAGGTGTCGGGGAACTGAGGAAGAGGGTATGAAAAACAGATGATTCTCTGAGTCTTCCTCCCATACTTCCTTCTCTTGTCTCACTCTACTTTCTAGTTTCTCCTCTGCCTCCCTGCCCTTGGCAACCCTTTTGATCCTAATGTGCTGATAATACACAAGTAAATTACTTCCTGGGGCTTCTGGTAGCTTGAAGCCACCTCAATTAGTTTGGTCCATCCTTGTCCTATTTATGCTGCTGGGCAGAGACAGCCATAGGCAAAATCATGACGTTGGCACAGATTGTCTTATCATGCTGTCCCTTCCCATCCTTAGCATCCAATGCTCTTGTGCTCTCCCTTTATTCCTTAATATCAGGATCTGTTTCAGAAAAGCATGTGATATCAGTTTTTTCTTCACTTTAATATAATTTAACTCCTGCTCCTGGGATATTTGCATTTAAGCCTTTACTGTAATTATAGAATGAAAGGCTCTGCCCTTTTATTAAAGGAATTTTAGGCCTCAGTGAGCAGGTTCACCTAATGGTATCACAAAAAATGAAATTGACTGTGTCTTGATGGATAGGAAACAGCTGGTTATAGGTGTACCAGTGATTTCAGAATCAGCTGTCTGTGTGCAGTTAGATCATCAACCAGTTAGAGAAAAGGTCAAAATAAATACCAAATGAGGAGAAAAGATAAAGATGATAAGACACTGCGTGTAATTACCACACATTCAATTCCTGATCTGTTTAAATAACCTACCAGCCTCCTTCACCTTCCACTGGAGAGAAAGGCACACACACAGAGAAGATATTGACTCTTATTGGAATGTAAACCCATTGAGGACAGGGACTGTCTGCCTTTCTTTGTATCCCAAGTGCTTAGCAAAGTCCCTGACACATGGTAAAAGGTAATATATGCTTATATATACGATCAATTTCTCACCACTTTGAGCAAGGTTTAGTTGATGTAACCATATTGAGGAAACTCTAAGACTAGATACTCTATGAGCTGGCAGACACCATCTATATCCTAAGTGGAGAGACATAGCATCACCAGTTTAGCATTTGCTCATTTTCAACCCAACATGGAGAAGGATGACAAAAGTTTATAAGCCTCTAAAGCCAGCAAAAATCAGTTGAAGATAAAATGAGCCCACAAAAAGCTTGTTGTGCAATCCAGCTAAGACAGATTATCCCAAGAGGATTTATTCCCTCACCTTTTAGTTTCACTTACAAAAAAAAAATCTTATACAAATATAGCAACTTTTTTTTCCGTGGAAAAAATTGTGATTTCATCAATGTGTGGAACTTCCAGTATGGATCTCTCTCTATTAATGCAGATCAACAACTTATCTGTAATTTACTGTCTTAGAGGAGAGAAGAATTAAGTGATTTATCAGTGATGCCTCAGCTAGTAACTATCATTAACAGGACTTGAAAACAGTCTTTCTGATTCCAAAGATAGTTCTCTGTCTACTACCTCTCCTTGATTTTCATGCCAACTTTTCCATAGTAAATTATTTTCCCAGTAGATAACAATGCAACTCTTTCACTTCAGACAACCTCAGAACATTATGCCTTGATAGAGAGTACCTTAAGAACCACAGACACCTTGGGAGTCATCTCATCCAACCTGCACCTAAACATGAATCCCATCTATGACATCTCCAACACAGTCAACAAAAGTGTCTGCTCCTCACTTGACACAAAGTGAAGACATCTGTGAGAGATGACACACCATGAAAGGTACTGAGGGATCAACTCCCAAAATATCCCAAGGTGAGGGGAATAACAAAAGAATAGAAAAGATCTGAGATAATATTTTTATCAAGATAATTCTGCCAGGAAGATATCAGCAACTACCAACACATAGACCCACTTTCCCTTTATAAACCCTAAATGAGAGTGGTCTATGCACACATCAAGGTATCCTTGATGAATACATGAGAATGGAGCAGGCAGGCTTTCAAAAGGATTTTTCACAGGAGTCCACATCATCACATCCACATAAATGTCTGAGAGTTGTAAAAACAATATAGGATTAAGTATGGTTTGTTGTTTACTGATTTTTTTAAAAAAGCATTTTAGTCAGTAGGAGAAAAAAAATTCAAGGCTCTACTCAGACTCTCCTTTGCTCACACTTAAAATACATACGATTCAACTTGAATTATAAGAAACTCACATTTACATATTATACCCTAAGGTTTTCAAGAGAGACAGAGTTGAATGCATAGTGGATAGAGGGTTGGCTTTGGACTCAGAAAGACCTAGGTTCAATACCTGTCTCTGAAACATACTATCTATATGACCATGAGAAAAATCACTTTAAAAATTATAACTTACATAGAAGTTGCAGATTTGCATCAATGCAGAAAATTTCCACACTGGGAGTTGTTCACACTAATGAAATCCCCTCTTCCTCCCAACACACAAGATTTGTAGAACAATTTACTCATAATAATCTGGTAAAGTAGGTAGTACAAGGTTTATCACTATTTTACACATGAAAAAACTGAGTCCCTGTTAAGTTTAGTGACTTGCCTAGGGTCACACAGTTGTTGAGGACCTAAGGTAGGATTTGTACTTGGGTCTCCTGATTAAGTATAGCACAGATTCATAATACCATACTACCTTTCAAAAGAGAAAGCTATGTTCAAAAAATTATTTTGAAAAGTCAACTGAGAATTCTTGTCAAATTAGGTGTAAAACCAGGAAATAGACTCACCGAAGACATTCTCTAGCATCAGGAAGGATATCCTGCTCAGACTTCAAACTGAAGAAAAAAAATCCTTATTAATAGAAGCTTCTTGAAATTCTCCTTTTCACAAATGACATGGTACTAATTGCATCAAGCCCAGGGATAATACAAAGCCTCCTCAGTGAAATCATAATTATTTTAATGAGATCAGTTTAACCATCCACACTGAGGGAAAAAAGGTGTTGTTGTTGTTGTTTTTAAAGACATACATATTGGCCACATGAAGCCAGACTACAAGCAAGCCTACTAGTTGGTGTGTCCATCCATATATATATGTATATATATATATATATACATATGAGTATCACTTGTGTTTTTCCAAACATCAGTCAGGAGTTACATGATCCCCCAATCCTTCTCTCCCCCTCCCATCTGTCTGCTCTGATCCAACTTATGTGATGCTGAACACTGCAGGAACAAGTTGTGTAATTGTGTTGGCTAGGTCCACTACAAATTTATTTTTATCTATTCTCAACTGGTCTCTTGCTACCAAATGGCAATCTTTGTACTGTTCTCTGATTGATTCTCCATCACGTTGCCTATGGATGCTATTCCATTTTTTTCCCTTCTCTTCTCAAGTCACCTACACTACCCTGTCCTCTCTCTCAGTAGAGGACTTTGCTTCATATTTTCCTGAGAAAACAGAGACCATGTATTATGATTTCTTTCTAGTTCTACACCTCAAATCCATTTATTGTTCCCCATTCTCTCTTCCTTTCTGCCAATCTCTGAGGTCCATCTCCTTACCAAAGTCAAACCTTTTACTTGTGCCTTTGATCTATCCCTTGCTGACTTTCCAGAAGCTTTTCCTTTGAATTTCCATGCCCCTACCATACCCCCAAGTATTTGATCTCTCCTTATCCACTGGCTTCTTCCCTGCTGCCTATAGACATAAGCAAAACTCATACATTCTCAAAAAAAAATCTTAACATGACTTTACCATCCCCTCAGACTATCATCCTATATATCTTTCTCTCAGTCAGACTCTAAGAAAAAGCCCCTTCTCTTCCTCACCTCTCCCTCACTTCTTAACTCTTTGAACTCTGGCTTTTGGCTCTACTACTTTGGGAGGTGGAGGGTGGGAACTGTTCTTTCCAAAGTTAGTGACTATTTCTTTGTAGTAAATCCAGTGGACTTTTCTCAGTCCAAATCTCCTTAAACTCTGTTCCCTATTTGATTCTGTTGATTACACCCCTCCATCTCTGATACTTTCTTTTCCATGAATCTTCATGACACTGCTCTCTCCTCCACACCATCTACCTATTCCTTCTGGATTTCCTTTACATGACCATCCATGACTCACCCCTTTATATGTGGATGTACC
The DNA here is from genome assembly GCA_028646575.1 of Pseudocheirus occidentalis. Classification (NCBI taxonomy): domain Eukaryota; kingdom Metazoa; phylum Chordata; class Mammalia; order Diprotodontia; family Pseudocheiridae; genus Pseudocheirus; species Pseudocheirus occidentalis. Next base: position 186,298,877 of record CM053594.1, read on the forward strand.
CAAAGCTCTGTCCAAGGTCCTCTACTCTCTCTCTTAGAGATTTAGAAAGCTCCCATGAGTTCAATATTATCTCTATGCAGATGATTCCCAAATCTACTCTCAATTGGTCTCTTGCTGCTAAAATCATTGTACTCTTCCCTGATTATCTCTCCATCACATTCCCCACTGATGCTGTTCCATTCTTCCTGCTTTCCAGCTTTCATCTCTCTTGGAGCTCCAATCCTGCATCAGGACTGTCTGCCAGACTTTCCACCTGGATGTCTCTTTATCTCCACTTGTGTGACTACTACCCTAGATCAGGCTTCCAACACTTCTTACCTGGACTATTTTAATAGCCAACTAAATACTTTCGCTATTTATAGCCTTCCCTCTCTCCAATCTCATCTTCCACACAGTTGACAAATTGATATTCACAAAACCATGATCTTACCATGGAAGTTTCTTATTCAAGAAACTTCAAAAGTTCTATGGAATACTCCTGTTTGGTTCTTAAGGCTCTTCAGTATGTTTCCAACTATTTTTCCATAGAGGTTTCCAGATGATCTCCTATTATCCCTCCCATGCAAATGCAAACACACACGCACACATGCACACACACACAAACACACACAAACACATATACACTGTTCTGATGAAACTGGACTACCCCATTCATAGTAGTCCATCTGCCCTCCAATCCTTCAATGCCATGCTTCTTAAAGTCACTTGCCCTTTTTCAAGGTCCAATTTTCAGGTGCTATCTTCTAAATGAGACCTTTCCTAAAATTCTCTGTTGTTTGCATTTTCTCCTTCCCCCATGGGCAGAATGCTAGTTTTGAAGTCAGAAAAGCTAGGTTGTAATGTTTACATCCCAGTTTAGATGGCTAATGATCTGTGTGACCTTAGGCACACAGATAGTCATCTACAAAAAATGTGAGTTGGATTAGAAAGTCTCTGAGGTCACTTTAGACAGTGAAGGGAAAAGAAATTTCAGAGTCAGGAAGACTCAGCTTCTTGAAAGTTCAAATCCTGCCTCAAACACTTACTTTTTGACCTGGGGCAAGTCACTTAAACCTCTTTGCCTCAGTATCCTCAGCAGTAAAATGAGCCAGAGAGAGAAATGGCAAAGCACTCCATCCAGTACCTTTGTCAGGAAAACCCCAAACGAGTTCACAAGAGTTGGACACGACTGAACAACTAGGTCTCATCAAGTTCATTTTTATGATCCTGTCGTATATAGATATGAGAATCTACTTACGCACATGGGAGAACAAAATTGACTTTCTTTTTAAAAAACTAAGTACCCTCCAAATCAATGTTTTTTGTTGGGCATATGTATGTCACCTGACTTATATACTTGACTTATGTATTTGACTTCACAAGTCAAAATTATAAGGTAAATGGAGTGCTTACCTTAAGCTGAGGTGTCTGACAAAGGAACCCCAATCCCTGGACAGGGAAGAGAAAGACTGAAAAAAGACTAAACATGAGGATGTTAGTCGGCAGAGGGGACCCTACTCTTTGTTCTAAAGAGTTTAGTGCCCAGGGCTGAGAATCTCCTGCTGAGGAGATGAGGCTTCAGTGGTCAAGACTCTAAAGGAAGAAGACAGGAGAACTCCAGGGAAGGCTCTTTGCTGGTTCCATATAAGATCCATAAAAAGGATATGGGCTGTGAGCTAAATAATCGTGGCAGCATCCACTCTTCCAAAAAGAAGACAGCCAAGGTTTTTGGTTGAGTCAAACTGAAGGTGGCCGAGAACAGGCAGAGTGGTCTTCATCAGATACTATATGTCCAGTCAAGTGGCATCCGGGTGAGGTGTACTCAGAAGAGAAGCACCAAACAGAGTGGTGGGGCAGCACCTAGCAAGACAATGCCCAATGGAATCTACAGTAGGGCTGTATGTGGTAGCAGAGTCTACAAAGGCTCATTATCTATTAAACAAAGAGTGGATCAGGGTTTCCCAACCATTTCAACTTGACTTAAAGTAAACCTTCTTGTACTTGCTTTCAATATGAAAATAAATAAATTCTAGAGTTTACCATGCATATACACCCAAGACATGTTATAAATAAATTAATTTTTCATAGATATTCCCTCTAACCCCTTTGAATTATAGCCTGCTGGTTGGTCTCTCTGTCTCAAGTCTCTCCTTACTCCCTCCTTATTGTCAAACTGACCTTTTTATGGGCTGCTCCCCTATTCCACTCTGCTGCCATTCAATAAACTCTAGTGACTATCTTCTGTTTGACTTTTAAAGCCCTTCATAACCTTGGCCACTTTCTACCCAAGTCTTCTTACATTTTATTCCCCTCTATCCAATTTACTGTGACCTGTGACACCTTGTTCTTCCAACAGACTGCTCCATGTCCCTACTCCAAGTATTTTCATTGACTGTACCCCATGCCTGAAACTCTCTCCCTCCCTATCTCTTCCTGGCTTCCCAAGCTTTCTTCACATCTCAACTAAAATCCTACCTTTGACAAGAAACCTTTTCCAGTTCTCCTTAATCTCCTTAGTGCCTTCTCTTCAGAGATTATCTCCACTGTATCCTATATCTATCTATCTACCTACCTATCTATCTATCTATCTATCTATCTATCTATCTATCTATCTATCTATCTATCTATCTATGATGTCTGCAATTGTTTTCATATTGTCTTCCCCATTCGAATTTCAGTTCCTTAAAGGTAAGGACTGTTATTTATCTTTTTGTCCTCAGTGCCTAGCATAATGCCTAGTATATAGTGGAGCTTAATAAATACTCTTTAACTGATTGACTGACTGAAAAGCTTCTCATGTCCCCTGGGATATGCATTCACCAGACTGGGAACTACTACTCTAAGTGTTCTACTTCACTAGTATGAATGTATCATCTTTCGAATACAAGAAGAGAGAGAGAGAGAGAGAGAGAGAGAGAGAGAGAGAGAGAGAGAGAGAGAGAGAGAGAAGGAAGGAGGGAGGGAGGAGAATTTACTTCTTTTCAGAATCTCTTGGTCCTTGGTGATTTATGGCAAGATGATTTCAGTGTGTTAGTTGAACTGGTCAGCATTTGGTTTTAATTTTCAGTCATAGTCTTATGTGTTGAATAAAGAGGTCCCTTAGAAACTCATCTCTCCTCTCCTGTCACTTCCCCCATGCTCCCACATTGCCCCCAGATAAATTGCCTATCTCCCCATGGTAGATAGGCTGAGGTTGGGGGAGGGTTCTGTATTCTTAGCTATTAAAGACCTTAGCATAGGATGGACGAAGTTTATGTTGCATATTTTAATTTTCCTGCTTGGGAATAATAAGACATCTGCACTGGTGGCTGTTTGAAACTGAAGATGAATGGCAATGCGTTGGGAGCAAATCAGCCAAAACTCTAATGCTTTATCAGATGATGCACCCTCATTTATTATCTGCACTCTCTCCACCAAAAATCAAATGGGAAAGGTAACAAAGGGAGGAATTTACATGCTGCCCTTGTTGCAGAAGGATTTTTCTCTGAGCTTTCTTCACTGGGTTTTTTGACAGCTCTATTGAATACTGTTGTAAAGTCAAAGAATGAAAAAACCAGGGCACACCCAGAGGATGCTAAAAATGAGCTTTCCCCCTTTCCCCTCCTGTACTGGCTTTTTGTGTTTTCTTTTTCATTTTCCTCTCTCCATTCCTTTTCGGAAGGCTCTTTTCCTCTGCTGGTCCCAGTTCTCTGGCATGAACTCCACTCCTCCTGGAATTCTCATATCCTTTTGTCTCACACACATTGCCCTGAAATAACATACTGAGCACACACTTAGACTTTGCAAGGCTTTAAATACTTTCAGGCCCCACTGACTTCCTCCCAAGAGGTTTCTGATTCCTCCACACCTGCATGGGGTTCAACTGTGCATTTCATCTAGGGTGGGGTGATATTTTTCCATGTATGGCCCTTTCTCTTTACTAGGGGAGGGTTGGTTTGCTTTTGTTCATTTCTGAGTCCATTCATTAGGTTCTGACCAGGGGGAGAAAGCATCTCTCAGTTAGCTTTAAACATTGTCAGACTAGAGATCACATATCCTTGATTTGCTTACAGTTGGGAAGGCATGCAATGCCAAACCTGTAACAACAACAAACTAGCATTTATGTAGCACTTTCAGGTTACAAACCATTTTCTAATATACATTTATGTAGTATTTGCATATTACATGCAATACATATTTGCTTTGTTTATAACGTAGACATTATCCCATTTGAAGGTCACAACAAACCTGTGAAGTAGGTGCTGTTATTCCCTTCATTTAGCAGCTGAGGATCCTGAGTCTTAGGTTATGTGACTTTTCCAGGAAATGATTTATTTGAATCATACAGCTAGGAAGTATCTCCAGCAGAACGCGAAGCCAGGTCCTTCTAGCTATCATGCTATCACAACACAAAATACGGCGAGGCAGACCAGACTCTGAAGTTAACTGAGTTTGTTCTGAGCATTCCTTCTTTTTCATCTATTCCTCCAACATGAATGATACTCACCTATCCATTCCATGGGTTTTCCTCTTTTAGCTCTTATAATTGGAAAGGCTCTGAAAGAAAAACAAAACCATGAATCTACACCAACTTAATAATGCTTATTCTTTTTAGACATTCCCTGTAGTCTGAAAGAACCACTGAGGGACTCCAAAGGACCACAACTATCAAAACTCAAAAGAACAAATCTTTAGTGTTGGAATTCCAGGGCCTGTGGCAGGCAGGTGGGGGAGACATTTAGGTACTCTGTAACTGTGGGGGTCCCTCCATTAGGCTCGTCATTGATCGGGAAAGTTCTAAAAGCCTTAAGTTTGTAATAATTCTCCCACTGGAAATGAAGTTGTAAAACCTATGAACAGCTTCTGATCCTGCCCCACTTAGAGAACCAAGACTCTCTAACAATGGGCTGGGGGGTTGGGATCCCAGCCCTGAGCTAGAAAAGGTCACTGTCTCTTGTGTGGCTTCCAGAGCTCTGCTGCCAGATCCCTTCTGTCACAAAGAAAAGGGACATAAGGAAATGCAAAGGATAGGAGCAACCAAAGGCATTTATAAGAAATAAGATTAGATCTGTCAGATGCAGCCTTTAACAGAATAAAAGAAGACACCTAGAAAGAGGGGTCATTCAGACCCTACTTAAGCAAGGTCAGGGAAGAAGATCAGGACTTCTAATTCTGGGAGCATCTGGGTTTTTATTTTGGGAGTTTTTTGTTTGTTTTTTGGTGGCGAGGGAGGAGGGAGTGTTTGGTTTTTCCCCACTTTGTGTTCTAGTCCTGTGAGCTAGTGTTGAAGATTAAAAACAAACAAACAAACAAACAAAAAACAAGCACTGGAAGAGAGTTTTAGGCCTTCTCATTTTAGCTTTTGTTTCTCCAGGCTCCCAGGGGTAGGTGTGGGTGATGGTGCCAGGGTTACTGCCACCAGTATGCTACTGCTCCAGGGGCAGGATAAGGCCCCTCTGCCTCCCACCTCTCCATCTGCTCTCTCTCCTTGTCCTCAAGAGATCCTTTAAATTCTCACAGCAGGGGGAAAGCCTCATCCTGTAGTCATGATCCCATGTTGGGAAGAAATACAGTTTGTAAGGTCTTTGGTTTGGGCTCCCTTGTAAGGCAGCTGTTTCTAGGAGGATTGTTACAACTTTTACTCATAAGACCCAATTCTGAGACTAAGGGCTGCTTCATGAAAGGTGGGGAGCTCTCCACCCCACAACACACCATACCCAACCTACTTCTTTATCTCTACTCCTGTCACCCAACATGAACAGAAATGTTCCGTCCATTCATCCATATTTTCAAACCCAAATTTCATTTATGGTAGGGACTATGTAGTTCAAAGGGGGCCTCTTTTCCTCTGTCTTTCTGGAGGCAGTCAGAGAATAAAAGAGGGTGAAAAACAAACAATAAGGAACTTTTCAAAGGAAACAGAACCATTTAGCAAAACCCAGGCTCATTTCCAGGGTCCAATCATTTAATTTACCAAAGATGCCCAACTCAACTGTGACTTCTACTATGGTTAAGTTCTCACCTGACAAACATCAAAGAGGAATCTGTTTTACCTTTTTGGCTTCTAATTTCTGTAATAACCAGGATTTCCCCAGAGGTCTCAAGTGGAAGAGCCGCTGTCTCATTTCCTGTGAGACAGGACTGTCCCCAGGCCTAGGCAATGGGGCTACCACAGCCTTACTACAGGCCCGTTAACCCCTGTTAGATTAGCAGCTATGGCAGTTTTTCCATGAAGAGGGTACTCAGAAGAATGCAAAACTGCCTCCCCCTTGCTTTATTTGAAAATTAACCTCCTCTGGTCGTTGGCTTTCAAGTAGCACACTGGACTTATAACTTCTTGAGCTCTGCGATGCTCTCCTGAGGACATGTTCTTTATTTTAATTGAAGTCTTCATCATTGGCTGACTTCCAAGTGGTCTACCAGATGTCTATTTCTTTACTATAGCTGAAGCAGATTATAATGTTCCAGTTCATTTTTTCAATTTACTGTACTTTGTTGGCAGTCTGGTTTCCACAGCATGCCAGACTTGAAAGGCCGAGCTTGTGGAGCAGAGCTGCAACTAGTAAGTCTTCAAAACAAACTCACTCGGGTTCTTTTGGGCAAACCTGTCATTCACCCCCACCTCTCATTGTTGCTGTCCTTTTTTTTAAATTTGTAGTTCAAGTTAAAAAAAACAACATCCAACTTTGCTAGTTTGTCCTATATCTTCAGGCCAATGGAAGATGAGGTCCCGAAAGTCATTGACTCATCTCCAAATTTTGCTCACTCCCCAGTGGCCTAATTCCTCACAACTCTCCAGTTCTGACCACTTTGGTCTGCCAAAAACACACCTTCCATTTCTATTTCTTCTTTAGTCGTTTAGAGGATGGTAGGGGTGTCAAATCAGAGGCCACAATATTTCTGAACACGACCCAAATCAGTGTAAGAATAACAGAATGAGTAAAAATACAATAAAACAGAGAAAATGTTAATATGTGGTTTTCTAAGTCAATATGGAGCCCGTAAGGAACTCATGCATGATTTAGTCGTCCCTGTTTATATCTGAGTTTGACACTAATGCTTTAGGGAATGCACCCAACCTCAACATGGATCAGCTAGAAGGCTGAGTGGATGGAGTCAGGAAGACCTGAGTTCAAATCTAGTCTCAGACACTAGCTGTATGACCTAGGGCAAATCACTTAACCTCTATTTGCTTTAATCCTCTGGAGAAGGAAATGGCAAGCCACTCTAATATCTTTGCCAAGAAAAGTCCATGAACAATATGATCCATGGGTTTGTGAAGAGTCGGATCTGACTGAACAATGGAACAGCAACAAAGCAAGTAAGACAGAAGTCAGTTACCAACAGACCATAAATTTTTTTTTATTTGCTTCACTTTAAAATGTTTAAATTTAAATTTAATTTAATTTCTTAATTAAATTAAATTAAATTTAAATTCTTTTATGTATTTTTAATTTATGGAATAAAACAAGCATTTCCATAAACATAGTACAATAAAAAAGGAGATTGTACGTAAATTTCGTCCCTCTCCCCTTTTTTATCTTCTGCTAGTTCTTAGCATCATAAGATAATCAAGTTAGAATGGGCAGAGACCTTACAGCTAGTCTCATCCCTCTGTAATATGGATGAGGAAGCTAAGGCCTGGGGAGGTTAAATGATTTATCCCAGGTCATACAGATAGTGTCTGAGGCTCAGGACTGGAATCTAAGCCCTCTGACACCAAGTCAAGTGCCCTCCACATACTGCCTCAGTTGCCTAAGGCCCCTGGGAAGATTAAGTCACTTATTGTTATTTAGTAGCATGATTGAAAAAAAAGTAGAAAGAAGACTAGATTTGAAGTCAGGGACATGAGCTTGAATTCTGACTCTCTTGCTTATGCTCTATGTGACCTCACGCTAGTCCCTTAATTTCTGTCCAGCTCACTTTCTTCATCTATCAAATGAAGGGGCTGGACTTAGATGCCCTATAATGCTCCTTCAAGCTCTAAAATCCTGGAATCTCTGATCTTAGAGACCACGTGACCTTTATCCCCAACTTAAGTGGCAGATGACAAGGGGTTTCATTTTATTTTTTGGTTTAATATGGTAGAAACCCAATTAAACCTATAATAAAACAGATGGGAATTTCGACTTTATAGGAGTCTGGGAGGGTCCAAGGGCCTCAGGAGACCTGTCACAAGTGAGTGTGACTAGAAACCTACATTTCTTAGCCAAGTTTTGTTAGCCTCAGGTGACGGTGTTAATGCAGTGTTAGTCCCTCCAACGCCTGCCTTTTCCACAAAACACAAACAAAACCGCACAGAACAAAAACAATCAAACCAGCCCCCTACTGCCCGCCAGCTGATGTGGAACAGCAGGATGGTGGTGTTGAGGAAGGGGTTCAAGCAGGAGGAGGTGGCAGTTCACTAACAAACTGTATTGTTTGAACAATTTTGCTTTAGTATAGAGGGAGAAAAAAGCCCTTGTGCTGAAGATTTACTCCAAAGTTCCAAGCAGATTAACTTTTGCTAAGAGTCAAGACTAAAAACTTTATTGGGAATGCTACGTACACTCCAAAGACCGACAAGAGAATTTAAGTTAGATGTGATTAGTATGAAGAAAGTTACATTTATTGTACTCTTATGTATAATTGATCACATGAAAGGCCTTTTGTAACTATAAAAGAGACAGCACATTAAATTGTTTTACCCTGAGGATTATACAAATTTGCGGATATCGGATTGGAGCCCCAGCCTATTGGTTTCACTGCAATGGTAAATCATTAAGAAGCTCATTTTTATTCATATATCTTTCTTGCTATTTATTATTAACCAAATAGCTCCTCCCAGCATCAGCTCAGCTTTCAAACATCTGAACCAATCAACCTGCTACTCCATCACCTGAGAAAGATCAGTTGGAAGGCTAATAACCCTTTAGGTCATTTACTGAGGGTGATTTTTAATAGGAAAAAACGTATTGGGCAAAAAACAACCCAAATGTTAGTGTTCTAGCTGTATCCTTTGGTCAAGGGTAGGATGAAAGGTGCTGATGAAATAAATGGTCAGGGGCCATCTCAGTGACTTGATTTGGATGGAAAGGTCATGGAACCATTGGCATTGGTTGGTCCAAATGGATCTAACTCATTTTTTGCTCTTGCCATCCTCCTGACCTGGAATTATGGCTGGAAGAGCTAGACATTGTGCATGCTGTTTGGCAAGAATGAGACAGGCAAAGTGGCTCATGTGCTGACATTAGAAATTGTTGTCAAGGTTGGTTGCCATTCCCTGTTTATTTCAGATAGGCCCACAGAAAAATTAAATCTGGAATTAGTGCTGGTGGATGTTTTAGGAGGGTGCAGCTGCAAATCAAGGCCTGGATCTTTATCGTCCTGGAACTGAGTCGAACCCAGTTTGCCACTGCCTGTTCCCTTGATTTAGTATACACAGAGAAATCCATCTGCCTGATCTCAGTCACTGGAAAAATGGACGACTGAAAGTAGAAGTTTGTCTTAACATAATGAGCTTCCTCAGTTGGCTACTCAATCTTCTCTTAGTTTTTCATACATTTGAATTTCACCATCAGTGTCCCACACCTGTTTGCTGTAATCTCACAGAATATCCCAGAATGTTTGTATTAAAAGGGCCCTTGGGAATAATCTATAACAACGGCTTCATTTTTCATAGAAAAGAACAAAGATACATCCAAGTGAAATGACTTCCCTAAAGTCACACAATTAGTAAGTGGCAGGTCAAGATGCAAAAGTGAATTTTCTGTTTCTTTCTAGGGCTCGCTTGATGTTTATCAGGAAACACCAGAAAACACCATTGTTCCAGAATCAGCATACAAGTCTCCAAAGAAGTTCATATATTGTACTGATGTCTAAACTGTGTCGGACCAATTTTGCATATAATGCCATAGAAATTGGTAGGTGGTTGTGTGAATTTATAAATCTCGGTCTCTGTCAACTTTATGCCCCCTTGGTTTCTAGAAAGATACACTGTTAAGCGACATTCATCTGAAAATATTTGCTGTATTTTATCTTAAATGAAACCTCTCAATCAGTTGAGCATTTTTTGAGACAGTGAAGATATTAGAGCAGGAAAGTAGTTAACGAACCTGTGGAGAAAGTTGTTTCTAAAGATCATTATGTGTTTAGGGCTGTAATTGCTTTATGACATTTTTATGTCATTACAACGTGAAATTAAGAGGGCAAAGTGATTCCAGAGCATTTCTTTGGATACCCTGTTAGGAAACTATTAAAAGGCAAGATTACCCTGGCAAAATGATTTCAGTGTGTGTCTTCAGATACCTGTTTCCCAAGCTATTATGAGTTGAGTTGATATTACAATGGCCAAATGATTCCAGTATGTGTCCAAGAAAAAGAGCCCACTCTAGTGTTTTTATGGTCAAATTGCTGTGGGGGATTAAAATGCAAAGTAAGATTGCAGGAAAAGTCTGGGGAGGTCAGTCTCAATTAGGATGTCAAAATGAAATGAGGCAAGCGTGAGTATTAGGGCTGAGACTCAAACTCAGAAAAACGAGGGCCATCTGAGTTTACAAGGGCCACCGTCAGCCAAAATCACCCACTTGTGTTCCCTACCTTAACAACATATGTGATCCTCTGCTCCAGGACCAAGTCACATTGCCAAAGAAATGGGACACAGCTGGCTTGTGTCTGGAAAGGAGAGAAATAGAAGGGGTATTGGAAATGTTAGAAAGTCTGTTTTCTCAAGGAAATTACACATTCAAAAGTAAGTTCAAAACTTCAGAATGTTTGCTTCAACAAATGTACCCAGAAATCATAGATGGTCCACAAAGAAGAGCTGATCCTTACTGAACAGAATCTTCTGAGATTCATCCGTATGTTTATAACCTCAATGTATACTACTTCTCTCTCTCTCTCTCTCTCTCTCTCTTTCTGTCTCTCTCTTTCTCTCTCTCTCCCTCTCTCCCTCTTTTTCCCTCCCTTTCTCCATCTCTTTCTCTGTCTCCCTCTGTCTCTGTCTCTTTGTCTCTGTGTTCATCTCTACCTCTGTCTTTCTCTGTCTCTGTCTCTCTTCATTTCTCTGCCTCTTTCTGTCTGACTGTTTCTGTATCTCTCTCTTTCTCTCTTCCTCTCCATTTCCATGTCTATCTCCATCTGTTTCTCTGTCTCTCTCTCTTTCTCTATCTCCCTCCCTTCCCATTTCCATGTCTTTCTCTGTCTCTCTGTCCGTCTCTCTGTCTCTGTCTTTCTCTTTCTCTCTGTCTCTCTCCCTTCCCATATCCATTCATCTTTCTCTATCTCTCTGTCCTCTCTGTCTCTCTGTCTCTCTCCCTCTCTCCCCATCTCCATGTCTGTCTCCATCTCTTTCTGTCTCCCTGTCTCTCTTTCTGTCTCTATCTTTTTGTGCCTCTGTATTTGTCTCTATCTTCCATCTTTGTCTCCCTCTTAGTTGCTCATCCTCTCTCTATCTGACTCTGTCTCTGTATCTCTCTCTCTTTCTCCCTTCCTCCCTCCAGATGTTACCTCCTGCTGTTCAGTCTTCACATTAAAAGAGGCAATGAGAAACACAACATCTGGGATGCTCCATTATAGGAGCATCCACTTAGAGGAAGAAGGAGGTTAAAATAACTAATGATGTCTTTTTTGTCAGTTCATAAAAAAGAAGCTTATTTTTCAAAGGGCATATCTTTGCTGGTGGGTCAGGGCTTTGTAACATGGACCATATTGGAAAGCTGTGTGGCTTACAGAGTGAGCTTGCACTTTTCATCAGTGAATTCATCTGAGAACATCTTGAGTTTCATTTTTCATGGCATTTCTGTTGTGTGTTAAAGACCAATAAGTCTGAGGACACATAGGAATGCTTTTCAAGGTCTATTCAGAATATAATGATGGTGACAATGGTGACAATAATAACTATCCTTTATATGGTGCTTTAAGGTTCACAAAGTGCTTTAAAATACTTTATCACTTTTATCCTCACAACAACTTTAGGAGGTAGATACTATTATTACCCCCATTTTACAGACGATGAAACTGAGGCAGGCAAAGGTTAAGTGATTTATCCAGGGTCACACAACAATAGGCAGGATTTGAGCTCAGGTTTTCCTCCTCCAGGTTTAGTGCTCTGTCCACCATGTTACTCAGTCTTACACATCTCTCTCCTCCACACACTGCAGTCTCAGCAAACTGGCCTCCTTGAACTCCTCACACATAATACTCCCATCTGGTCATTTCTATGTTTTTGCACTGATGGTCTCCCATGTGTAGAATGCACTTCCTCCTCTCCTCTATCTCTTAGAATCCTGTTTCCTTCAAAATTCTGCTTGAGCTCTGCCCAAGCATCAGCTACATGATGTCTTTTCTGATCCAATTCATTGTTCCTTTCCCCCCAAATTACCTTGTACCTATTTTATATATGTGTAACTACATATATATGTGCACATTATATATGTGTACATGACACATTGTACAACACACATGTATATATACTGGGTACACATACACATGCATTTACATACCTGAAACACACACACACACACACACACACACACACACACACACACACACACACGGTCTCCCTGACTGGATTCTAAGATCCTTGAGGCCAAAAACTGTTTTTACTTTTGTCTTTATCTGCTCAGAACCTAACCCAGGGTCTGGTCCATTGGAGAAGTTTACTAAATATTTGTTCATAGATTCATTAATAGAATACAGAGTTACAAATATGATTGGGAAGAATTTCATTAACCTTCACTCAGAAATAAATATGAAGCTAGTTAATGTTATATTGCCATTAAAAATACAATGGTATAACTTGGTCCCCACAATCCCTTGTAACAAAATATCATAGAAAATACAATCCCTCACTGGGAGAAGATATAAGCAATTTTTCTACGTCTGAGCTCCCACCTCTGTGGAGGGAATGGAGCTTTGGGGACTCACATCATAAAGCAACGCCCACAGAAATAAGGGGAGTTCTGACAACAGAACACCAGGACAGATGCTGCCCAAGGCTAGAATGGCAGCTTCTCTCCCCCTCTCTCTCCTGCAGGTCTGTCTAGTCTCTGTTGTTGCTGAGTCATTTTTAGTGACTCAAGTCCCACTCTTCATGGCCCCACTTGGGGTTTTCTTGGAAAAGATATTGGCATGGTTCGTCATTTCCTTCTACAGCTCATTTTACAGAGGAGGAAACTGAGGCAAAATGGGTTAAGTGACTTGCTCAGGGTCACACAGCTAGTAAGTGTCCAAAGGCATATTTGAACTCATACACAGGAGTCTTTCCAACTCCAAGTCCAGCACTTTGTTCACTTTGCCACTTAGCTGCCCTTAAAAGCAGGGGCTGTTTCATTTTTGTCTTTTTATTCCCATCCCATTCACCAGATCCTTCCATCCCCACTTTGTCCTTCATCTTCTGCCCATTGTGCATAAACTCCTCAAAATATGAAACATTTTCTCTTTTCTCACCTGGCTGCACTATCTTGGGACTTCTAAGACCCACTTCTTTGTCTTGTTCCAGGAAGTTCAATGTTGGAATAACCTCATCATCCTGTAAGACTCATCAGGTGTGCTACTCCACTTACCATCACTACCCTCTGCCTCTCTGATTGGAAGGCAGTCACAAACTCCAGGACAGAGACAGCTCACCACAAAAGATCCCACTTTTTCACCTGCTCATACTTTGTTGTTGTGATTGTTGTATAGTTTCAGTATGTCCAACTCTTCATGACCCCATTCAGGGTTTTCTTGGCAGAGATACTGGAGTGGTTTGCCATCTCCTTTTCCAGCTTATTTTACAGATGAGGAAACTGAGGCAAACAGGATTAAGTGATTTCCCCCACAGCTAGGCAATTAATAAATGTCTGTCCAGAACTGAGCTCAGGAAGATGAGTTCTACCCATTACAATTCTAGGAAGCTCCAGTTCCTCCACCCTTCTACCTACACAGGCTTGCTTAAGTGATCTCATTCCTTTCTGTCTCTTCCAATAGATGTCCCCCTCTGTCACCTCCCTCTATCACTTATTTTCAGTCTCTCCCTTTCTACTGGCTCTTTTTCTACTGCTTACAAACATGACCATGTGTTCCCCATCTTGAAACAACCTTCACCAGATCCTTCCATCCCCACTTTGTCCTTCATCTTCTGCCCATTGTGCATAAACTCCTCAAAAGACCATCTACAATAGATGCCTCCACTTTTTCTCCTCTCACTCTTCTTCTTAACCCTTACATTTTGGCTTCTGGCCTTACCAGTCCACTGTAGCTGCTCTCTCCAAAGTTACTAGCGATCTCTTTGTCGCTGAATCCAATGGCCTTCTCTCAGTCCTCATTCTCCGTGACCTCTCTCCAGCTGTTGACCCTACTGATCACTTTCTCCTCTTTGATACCCTCTCCTCTCTAGGTTTTCAGGACACCACTCTCTGTTGGTTTTCCAGTCCTTCTCTGTCTCCTTTACTGGATCCTCCTCCAGATCAGATCATACCCTCTAATCATATCTTTCCCCCAGGGTTCTGTCCTGGGGCCACTTCTCTTCTCCCTTTAGGCTACTTCACTTCTTATCAGCTCCTGGGAATTTAATTATCATCTCTTGGTTGATGATTCTCAAATCTATTTACCCTGCCCCAACCTCTCTGCTTACTTCTATTCTCTCATTTGCCTTTCAGACATCTCAAACTGGATGACCAGTAGACATCTGAAACTCAATTATGTGCAAAGCAAAACTCATTACCTTCCCCCCTTAACCCTCCCCATACACACACACACACACACACACACACACACACACACACACACCCTACTTTATTGCTGCAGAAGGTAACACCAGACTCCCAGTCCCTCAGGCTTGAGTCTAGAAGTCATCCTGGGTCCCTCAGTATACCTCACCTACCATATTTAATCTGTTACTAACGCCTGTTGATTTCACCTTTACAAAGTCTCTCAAATGCATCTGCCCCTTCTCTCTCCTGATACTTCCACCACTCTGGTGCGAGCCTGTTGGAATGGCCTGCTTGTGGCTCTTCCTGTCTTATCTCCCTCCTCTCCAGTTCATCCTCCAGTCAGTCACCAAAGTGACTTCCCTAAGGTGCAGGTACAGTCATGTCAGCTCCCATTCAGTAAACTCCAATGGCTCCCTATCACCTCTGGGATCAAATACAAAATATGTCATTTGGCATTCAAAGTCCTTCATGCACCAGCTCTCTCCTACCTTTCCAGCCTTCTTATAGCTTATCCCTTGACACATACATTCTCTCTGATCCAGTAACACTCGCTCCCTGACTGTTTCTTGAAGAAGACATTCCATCTCTTAGCTCCAGGCATTTTCTCTGGCTCTCCTCTATTCCCGCAATGCTCTGCTTTTTTATTTCCACCTAATGGCTTCCCTCACTTCTCATCTTCCATAGGAAGCCTTTCCCACCCCCTTAATTCTAGAGCCCTCTCCCTGTTAATTATTTATCCTATTATTTTGCTGTGTATATATTTGCTTGCATGTTGTCTCTCCCATTAGATTGTAAGCTCCTTGAGGGCAGAGGGTGTCTTTTGCCTCTTTTTGTTTCCCCAACACTTAGTGCAGTGCTTGGCACACTAGGTGCCTAATTAATGTTTATTGATTCATTGATAGATCAATAGATGCTTGTTAATGGACTGGCACTCCCTCTGCCTCCTTTTTCTTTAAAGCTTTTACCAAATGATCAAGTTTAAGTGTGATAACTAATTCAGCACAATATTTTTATTAGGTTTTCTTTTCTTTTTTTTTTGTCAAACAAATAAACATTTAAATTCATTTCACCTACCCTTCTGTTGGGGTCTTTAGGGTTAATTAGGAGCTGCTTCATATTTTGTTTGGTGGTTAATTATCAAGCATAGCAATTGTACAAAGTATAACATTGGGGGGAAAATGCTTTTCATCTTGGCATCCAATTCCCAGGAGGCCTAGAAAAAACTATTTTACTTGTCTAAGGCCTCATACAGTATTAGGTAATTATTAAATCTGATTGCATATCAGAGCCTAAATATAGCACTGCAGAACTGTATTTCGTGTATATTATTCTCATGGCAAATGAGTCAGAGAAGCACTGCCATGTATTTTTGAAGAGTAAATCTTGTGCTAATTAATTATATCAATATCAACGTGTTGATATTGATATAATTAGCACAGTGGATGACACTGATATAATTAGCACAAATATTTACTCTTCAAAAATAGGTGGAGGTTTATATGCATATAATAATATTAATAATAATGCTTTGTATTTATAGAGCTTCCTTCTCTGAGGAGCTTAGAAAATGCATGGAGTAAATAATAAATAACAGAATTAAGGAGCTCTGACTTCATTGAGGGCTTTAGAGACCATCACTAAGGAAGACTGAAGAGGGTTGGAATAGTCAGATGTGTCTAAATAAATATGCCTAAATAGAATGGTTTCTTTTTTTGAAATTCAGAAAATATTTGTGGGTGTAAAATACATGATTCCTTTAGAAGACAAATACTAAGTCTTGATGGACTACTATTTTTTATTTTTCATTTATTCCAATTAAATTACTGATAATCCATAATAACTGAACTGACGAATGTACTTTGTTTCAAAGACTCAGACCAGAGGCAATGATGTGAGATCTCTTATCTTCTCTCGGCCTCAGTTTCTCCTGTAGGATGAGATAATAAGAATAGATAACTTCTAAGCTCCCTCATGTGAGGGCATAACCCTTTTCTCCAGTTACTCATGTTCATCCCTGACTCCGTAATCTCCCTCACCTTGCCTAGTCCACTACCTTCACAGCATTTCGCACATCCATCTTTTTCTTGCCATTTACATGGACTCCAGCTTTGTTTAGGACCTCACCACCTTTGCCCTGAATTACTGTCATAGCTTCCTAGTTGGTCCCTCTGCCTTGTTGGTCCCCTATCCAATCTAATCTTCACACAGCTGCCAGACTGACAGGCCTAAAGCACAGACACGGCCACGTTACATCATCATTCAATAAACTGCAAAGCCCCCCTATTACACCAAGCATCAGATAAGAAGAATGGAGACTCTGCCATCTGGGACATAAAGCCTTTCCCAACCTGGCCCCAACCTAATTTTCCAGACTTATTAGGCACTATATACCTTCATGCACTCTATAGTCCTGCCAAAATGGCCTTGTTCCTCAGACACCATTTTCCATCTCATCTCTGTGCCTTTGTTCTGGTTTTCCACATGTCTAACAGGTCATCCCCTCTGTCTTTTACAAATCCTGGTTTATTTTGAAACAGCTCAAGATGGAGAAAAGAGAAGAAAGTGAGTAGTATAGGGAAAACAGCATAGCAGAGAACTGAGGAATCAAGGGATTGGAGATTTCTTAAGCAATTAGTAGAAATTGAGCACTGGGCTAGGTACCATAAATTTGTATTATTCAGTTGTTTTCAGTTGTATCTGACTCTTCATGCTCCCATTTGTGGTTTTCTTGGCCAAGATACTAGATATTCCTTCTCCAGCTCATTTTACAAATGAGGAAACTGAGGCAAGCAGAGTTAAGTGACTTACTTAGGGTCACACAGCTAGTATCAGAGGACAGATTTGAATTCAGGCAGATGAATCTTCCTGACTGCAGGCCTGACACTCTATCTACTGTACCACCTAACTGGCCTGGGTACCAGGGTTACAGTGATAAAGATGAAACAATTCTTGCCCTCAAATAGGCATTCTTTATAGGAGTGAGACCCTTAGAAATTACAGAATCTCAGAGCTAGAAGGAAACTCAGGAGCATGTATTAATCCCCTCTAAAGCAAACTTGACAAGTGGTCATCCAACCTTAGCTTGCAGGAGAAGGGTTAAGGGTCACACAGATGAGAAAAGAGAGGGGCAGAAACTAAACACAAGTGTTCCAAGTTCCAAATCTAGCACTCTATCTGCTACACTGAACTCACATAAATTAATAATAAATTTAATAATAAATTACTTTGCAACAACAAAATGCTGTATTATTAAAAGCAAATATTTTTAAAGTCAAAAGACCTGGATTCAAGCCCCATCTTCCCATTCCAACACCTAACCTTTTACAAGTCAGTCATTTAGACTGAACCCCAATTTTTCATCTATAAAATTGGGATAATAGTCTATACAGTTCATGACACCTCAGAATTGGAAGAAACTTGAGAGGTCATTGCATCCAAGCCATTCCTGAACAAGAATCCCTTCTACAATAACAACTGATTTCAATTCAATCCAAATCAGATCTGGGACTTGAACCTAGATAACTCTCCATTCTCTATCAGCTACTCTGCATGGGTTTGATTCCATGGAACATCATGCCCCTGAACTGGATAACTCCCTTCTCCCAAGCCCCCCTCCCTACCCATGCACATTCAGTTTTTTTGTGTGGGTAGTCTTCTCCCATTAGATTATAAATTCTTTCAAGTCAGGGACTATATTTCTTTTTCTTATTTGTATCTCCAGGGCTTAGCAAAGTGCCTAGAACACAGCAGGTGTTTAATAAATGTTTATTGAAATGAAATGAAATTTGGGACGATTTATTAAACAGTGATGTCAAGGTTCTTGCAGACCCTGCAGTTATACAAACAGAAATTATTATTGTCTGTCCTCAAGTAGCTTCTATGCAGCTGGTGAGAACAGGGAGATAACATGCATACAGATAAGGAAATATAAAATTTTTTAAGGAGGGAGCGAACATAAACAGCTGAGAAAATGGTGAGGGGGAAGAGCTTCATAAAAGAAAGTATGCTTGAGTTTAGCCTTGAAGGAAGATCAGGATTCTGAGAGGCAGAAATGAGGAAGGAGCGTAGTTCATGCATGAGGACAGCTCATGGAAATTCAATCAATCAATAAACATTTATTAGGCATCTACTATGTGCCAAGCACTGGTCTAAGAGCTGGGAATCCAAAAAGAGGAAAAAGACATTCCCTGCCCTCAAGGAGTTTACAATCTAATGGAAACATCATATAAGCATATATATACAAACAAGCTATAAACAGGATAAATAGGCAATTGTGTTTGTCCTTCATTTTCAAAGAGGACCGTGGCATTAGGGAAATGATGACATGAATTGCAGTTGACTTGATAATGAACAGAGAGAAGATACTATGAGTAAGAGGGGTCAGGAAAGGTTTCCTGTAAGTGATGGAACTGACTGAGACTTGAAGGAAGCCAGAGAAGTCAGTAGGCAGAATTCCTGTGGAATTTAACAAATAGAAAGGTACCTATTATGAGCAAGGCAACAGAGATACAAAACCCCCCAAAGAAATAGACCCTGCCTTATTATAGCAGGAGACAACGTTTACACAGATAAGTAAAGACTAGCATATGTATGTGTATATGTGTGTGTGTGTGTGTGTTTATGTATACACACAGACACACACACACATAGGTGCATAGGTGTTACTTGCTCTAAATACATTCTCCCCACTAAGCTTTGACTTTAGGATGCCAGTCAGGCTCTTAACACAAAAAACTTCATCTTCTTCTTGATTACCAAATACATATTCAATGTGTCTTGCCTTTAGGAAATCAAGGTATTTGTAGATATTACCTTCATCCAACAGTTGTTTCATTTCCAGATTCAAGCTCAAAGAATTCAGTATCTATTCTTCCTTTACACATTAAGAATATTATACTTATTTGATGTAAATGTCATTTTGGTATCCTTGGAAAACGTTTACACTAAAGAAAGTAACTGTTTAATGTCCTTTTCAGTGGAGACATATAGCTTGATATCATCAAAAATATGAAGTAATTAATAATGATATTTGGGTGAAATTTCTTTTCCTGGAAAACTATATTCAGGAATAGGGATGGATTTAATAGTAGGCTGAGTCATATTGAACTTAAATTCTCTCCCTGGAAGATGCCATAGTTTATATCAATTGTTGGGGGTTGTTTTGGTCTTACTGTGTTGTTGGCATGTTTAAAATATAGAACATTTTTCTATGTGGACCCTAAACACTTTAATGTTCTTTTTTTATTTGGATCTATTTTACATACATATACACATATACATAGCACCTGACTACCATGAATTCAAAACTGAATAAAATCTTTGTAATTATCAATATAAATAGTATAAGTGTAATGGCAGTCTTGGACATTTTGTTTGCTGATCACTGAATCAATATCAAGTTGCTTTTTATATCCCTTGATATATCCTTTTCTGCTATCAAGTCAACATATTGTTTTCCTTAAATGTTTATAGACTTTTTTTTAGGAATACAAGTTATGAATAATTTGTATGAAGTACATAAGCACATACGGCTCATATATTGAGAGGCTGCTAGCATTCTGATCAATTGGCAATAAACAGATGATGTCTTCTGTTAAAAAAGATAAGATCACACTCTTATCAGAGAAGAAGCTGATAAATAAAGTGCCTGGAAGTCAAAGCTTTTGACTTAATAGTTAAGACTTTTATCCACTCCTGCTGTTTTCCAGTTTTGAAGAGAACCTAGGAGTTGTTATCTCTTGCCATTACTGTTCTATCATTTATATTATTAATGATTTGTTGGATTTCTATTCTGTATTTGTTCCAACTTTTGTTTACATTGTGTTGGACTTATGTTAACTATATAGAGAACCAGAAATTTTCCATATCATTCTTCCTCAGGAGTTTACTCTCTTCTCTAATTTCTTTGTTTCTTAAGCCTCTATTATGTAGTTTTTTGACTGATTTTTAATTGCTTATTTTTGTTTTACACTGATTTGACTCCTTATATAACCATAGTCTTTTGGCTTTTATTTTTAACTGTTTCTTGAACGAGCCTAGAATTTCTGATAAACTTCTGTATTTGAGGTGCCATACTCAACATTTCTTTTTCATCACCTCTAATTGGATAGTACAGTCGTAAAGTCTGCTATTGCATGTAACAGATAGATATTGATGTAATCTTTCAAAGTTTTTCCACAGGTCTTCAATAATTTTCTGTAACTGAGTCTGCCATGGTTTGTATTTACTCCCAGTCCTTAAAAGGATTACTAAATAAATAATTTTACCTTTCCTCCTGTATGCCTTATCATAGTAATGGCTACCATATATAATGTTATGTAAAAGTCTTGAATTTTTTTTTACTTTCTGTTAAGTAATGTCATAGTATATATTCACTTATGATAGTTATAGCAGATACTAGATTCTTAAAATTATTCTCTTTTGGTATAGTTTATCTATATAGTATGGATGGTTTCATTACATTAAATTCAAAAGAGAATTTCTAGAGTACTGGTCAAAGAATGCCCATTTCCTTTTCAAAATCATTCGAAACTAACATTATGTATGCCCTATTTTCACTATTGGAATTACTACTATACAAAATTACTGTTATAACATTATTATAAACCCCACACTTGTAAGGCTCATATTAAATGAATTGCAATGCCTTTACCAAATTTTTAGACCCAAGCAACTCCTCAATTTTTGTTCTTATTTTATCTTATTTTATCTAGTGTTACGTTTCCTACCATGCCATTGTTGCTTGTGGTAGGGACCTTGGGTTGGACTTTGAATGTGGTTTTTATTATTATTTCTATTAATCTCTTGTTCTCACTTACTTCAGTGAAGTTCAGATGGAAGTGATGTTGGGATTAGTCACTATACTACTATTATTGGTGTTCTCATCATTGTTGTTACCTCTTACATATCTGGCCCATGACTTAGAAAACACAAATCTGAATTGCAACTAAACATGACTCCTATTTTCACTGAATTCATGCGCTTATATCTAAAAAAAGAGAATCTTTCCCCCACCTTTCCAGAGACAATGCAAATCTCTGCAATCCCCAAATTCAGAACCAAAGCTAACCCTACACATTGCTCAGATTTGCTGAAAGTCATATGTGAAAGGTTACTAAGAGATTATCTCATCCAATGATCTCTTCATAGAAATGAGGCAACTGAGACTCACCCTGATTAAGTAATACGCCCAAGGTCAGAGAATTAGATATTGACACAGACAGAAATAGGAACCAGGTGTCCTAAGTCTCAGTCTAGAGTTCTTTGCGTTATAACATGCTGTCCCCTCCCGAGAAAGCAGTTTCTTAAAAAAATCTCTGCAGGCTTCAATTTAAACTCTAGAAGTCCAGGAAAGTAGTTATGGAAACAACAGGATTCCTTTTTCTCATCTGAAAACAAAGAAGGTAGAAAAAAAGATAATATGATTTGATTTGTTATAAAAAAAAATCAGGAATACTTTCTCAGCCATTTTTCCATCTATTTCATCATTTTCAATCGCTGAATACCAAATCAGTCTCCTTATAAGAAGACAGATATAAGTGAATGAAGAAGAAACCTTATCGGTGTCACAGAAAGAAATCCCCACCTTTGTCCCTTCTGCTGGGGCCCGCCTGCTTTTCCTCTTTCCTTCTGGTTATTATTCAAACATCATTTCAGCTAGCATTTATAAAAGACCTAGACTGAAAGAAAAGAGTTGGAGAGAGAGCAGATCCAAGGATGACATTCTCCTTTTTTTTTCAGAATTTCTCATTCTCCACCAGCTTCAAATCTTTTCCCAGGCCAGTAGGAAAGGCCATTTTCTTTTTCTTCCCTCATTGCGTTTCCTGTCACAAATTCAGCCTGGTGCTTCCTCCTTTCAAATGTGACGAATATGTCCTTCTCCCAAAAGTTAATGACCTCTGCTTCAGCAGCTCATAGTCCCTTTCTTCTTGGGCAGGCCAATCTCAGGGTGGCTTCAGATGCCACTGAGTTTTCTCTTCTTAGGTCCTAACATTTGACATCTTGTGTCTTAAGAGTTCTCTCTCCCACCACTCTGAACTTTCTTCTTGTTTAAAGCCTCCCCCCTTCTCCCTCCCCGCCCTCCTTTTCAGTGTTTTACATTAAAGTACAACCTTGTTTCTCTGAACTGACTCTTTTGACCTCCATGCTTGTCTTTCCCCTCCTCATTTCTCTGTGGGTCCAGAGCAACAGCAAGCCTGCCTTGCAATCAAGGGAGCTGCAGGAATCATGCCACTGATAACATGTATTTTTATTTCTTTCTCCATGAGATTAGTTTCACTCTTGGTCATCATCATATTTAGCATTTAAAAGAATTTTTCATCTTCAAAGAGCTCCTTAGTTATATAGGGTCCTCTAGGGTTAGTTTGAATAAGGAATTTCTTTGGTCAGGTGGTTAAATGCATTAATGAGACTGCATAGGCATCTGTGCAGGATGGGTTATGTATAGGTCTATCCCCTCCTTAGATTCATTTAGATCAATTTACCTCCTTCTGCTTAGAATGTCTTTCTTTGTCAGCATCTCTCTACCCCATACCTTTTGGTTACACAACACTTCAAAGGATCTGAACTGAAAAATCTCTGCTTCACGTCTTTGACTCCAACCACGTTCTTTAATTCAGTCCTGAGGGCAGAAACTTTGGAATTATCATTGACCTGATATTTGCCATTTCTTCTCACATCTTTCTTGTCAGTGAGTTATTCTAGAATTCTCATAACAAGTCAGCCTTTTCTCAACTCCTTCTCTGTAGACATACTAATTCATATCTTAGTTACGGATGTTTTTTGCCACGTGATCCTTCATGTGGCAATGTTCTCTGTGCTTGGGGAATCAATGTGGCATTGGAGAAAAACTGTGGCATCATGGAAAAGATCCTCCTTTGGCATGAATGGATCTGGTTGTGAATCTGCTTTGTTATTTCTTCAAGCCACTCATCTTGTTAATGAATCTTTCTGGATCTTAGTTTCCTCGTCTATAAAGTGACAGGGTTGAACCTGAAGGTCTGTAAGCCTCTCCCAGCTGTGATCTATGATCCTTTGACTATAATCCTAAAGTAACCTCTATTTCTCACCCCCTCTGTCATGTTTCAGCTTCTATTTGTGTGTTGTCTTTTCCCATTAGATTGCAAGCTCCTTGAGGGCAGGGACTGTTTTGGTTTTTTTTTATGTTTGTGTCCCCAGTGCTTAGCAGAGTGCCTGACACATAGGTACATAAAATAATGACTGACTGAGCCACCATTTTCTTGTATGTAAAAAGAGTGGATCGAATTTGATGATTTCTAAGCCTATTCCTACAATCCCAGAACCTGGTTCTGTTGTTGTTGCTCGCATATTTTTCAGTCACATCCAACCCTCCACGACTCCACTTTTTTGGCAAAGATACTACAGGCTCATTTCCTTCTAATTTCCTTCTCAGGCTCATTTTACAGATGAAGAAACTGAGGCAAACAGGGTTAAGTGACTTGCCCAAAGTCACACAGCTAGTAAGCATGTGAGGCTGGATTTGAACTCAGGTCTTCCTCACTTCAGGCCAACCCCTCTATCTACTATGTCACCTTGTAGAACCTATTTTAAACTAGGCTAGCACTTCAGAAAAGGCAATTCTATGGCAATTTTTGTTTTTTGCCATTAGTGATCTAATAACCTTCATAGGACCTACTCATTTTTCTTTCCTCTCTAGAAAATCAGGGTTTTGTTCCTTTTGTAGACCTCTCATTCATTCCACTTTGATTTAATCTCATTTCTATCCTAGTGGTCTCACAGCTACTCCATAGCACATTAACTTCTCAGTGGCTCAAATTTGCATGATAGTGTTGCTGAACTGGGAAAATGTGTGTGACAAAGCTTACCATCTGTGCTCCTGGAACACCAATCTGATAGAGATGTCCAAAGAAGACCTTCTGTCTGTGTCCACTTCCAGGTGCACTCTTCAGTCCACCATAATGTGACAGATACATTTGTCTCAAGACTCCCTTTCTTCTACAATTCTTTCTTGCTGCCAAGTCTTGATACATGGAAGTCACTAAGTATATGTTTACAAAATGCCATTCAAAATCCATGATTATAATCAATGGACAGAAAATGATCTACTTCTATTCAGCCCAGAATTCTTCACATAGTAGTTTGTCTACAAATTTTCAAAACCAGGACCAGCCACTCTTTTTTTCATTGTTCTTATGCTCTCTCTAGATTCTCCTACCAAGGGCACCACTGCTCACCTGGAGGTTCTCTTTCTTTCCACTTATCAGTAATAGCATCCAGCTTTTTATGTCCTACATAATGACTTACATATTATAGGTGCTTAATAAATGTTGAAGTGATTTCAAATGAACTAAATGAAAAAGATCACATAAATTAATCCATACTAAGGTGTATTTGCTGGTGTTAATGCTATTCCTTCCAGGGGTATTTGTATTTTAACAAGGGACGATCCTTTCACTCAAAGTAGTATAGTTCTAACACCAGCATTTCAGAAGCTACAGGTAGGAGATACTTTGGGAAGAGCCCATCCTGGTGCCACCAAAATGATAATATTTAGTGTCTTTCTCCTCTGCCCACATGGGAATAACCCTATCCTTGATATATTTTACCATCAAAACACTTTAAGGTTAGGTCATATTCATGGAAGAGATCAAGGACATTTCCATGGCACCAAACCAATAGAACTCAGTGACTTGGCAGTTCTACTGCTGAGTGCCATGGGTTCTACTTACCATGGGACTCAATGAAAAACAATTTGGTATAGGGGAAAGAACATTGAGATTCAGTCAAAAAATCTGAATTTCATGCCTGACTTTTACTACTAACTATATGATACTGGCAAATAATTTACTCTCTTTCTAATTCAGTTTTCCTACATTTTAGAATGAGAGGTTGAAACTAGATGATCTCTAAGACCTATTCTGTCATCAAATTCTGTCTCTATGATGCCACAGAATAAACCAAACTTGTAGACAACCAATTAATCATCTAATCCAAACTACTCACTGCACATATAAGGAAACCAAGTCAAGCAAGGTTACATCAAGTCATAGTCACAAAACTGGATAGGATCTTAGAGGTCACCAAGTTCAACCCCTGGACTTTGTAGAAAAGCAAACCGAGGCTTGGAAAAATTAAATGACTTGCCCCAGATCAGTGCTTTGACCAAGTAATAAGTAAAACATGAAAAAAAGCCTCAGGCATTGAGAAAGATCACAGATCACTGAAATGTCAGTAGAATATTGGAAAATAGAAACTAAGATTTCTGATCCAGTGGTCTCTCCCATAGACTATTCTTCTTCCTCACCTATGGCTCCTTCTTGTCCTTCTTCCTCCCATTCCTAAATTCTTTCCAGACTAGTAAAGCCTATTAGAGTTTGGACTCCACATGATAGGCATGCATAGAGTATAGGCTGCTTGTATTTGGGTGTGTTGCCACACATGGACATGCTCATGAGTAATACTTTAGTGGAATATTCATTCATTTAATTAACAAATGCTTACTGAGCTCCTACAATGTGTAAGACACTGTGACAACATATTGTACCTGAAAAATGTATTCTCCTGGTGAAAACAGAAGCCTTTCTTAGATTTACAGAGCACCCCAGGAAGTGAGAACCTCAGAAAGCCTTTCCATCTGGAAAACTCCTTGAGGAATGCTGCTTCCATGGCAGATAAAGACTTTGGCTGACCTCCCTCTTCCAATATCCCATGAGGCCATGATCACTTTGAGAATCAGTCTCTTTTTAGATTCCCAGCTATATCCTTCCTCCTATAAGTCACCCACCTCTGAGTTCCAGGAGCTTGAGATAATCTGAGACATGAAACAATTTTTTTAAAGTCAGAGATTCAGGCATTGAAACCAAAGCCTAAAATCATGCCAATTGCTCCACCAATTTGGTATCGGGTAGGAGGGCAGAGAGGTCAAAAGAATTTTAATGAAAAGTGAACTTGTTTCGTTTTAGAGACTTTTGTACCAAGTCCTCTTGATCTCAGTTTTAGTGAGAACCTGATTCCAGACCTAGAAAACTATTAAAGGCTTCTATGTCATCATTTCATATAAATTCTAAAAAGTATGTATTTACCATCCCATCCATCTATCTGAGTTTAAATATTTATACCCTTTAAAATAATAACAGTTAATATTTACGTAAGGTTTGTGAAACACACATTAGTCATTTAATCCTCACAACAGCCCTAAAGTAGGTGTTATTTAATTAAAACAAAGCTCCATCTCACAGATGAGGAAACTGAGTTGAGAGAGGTTAAGTATTCCAGGTCATATGGCTGGCATTTGAGGTAAGATTCAAACTCAGGTCTTACTGATCCCAAAACTGTTGCTCTGTCATTAATAATTTGTATTCATATAACAAATTAAAGTTTTCAAAATACTTTACATTTATTATCTAACTTAATCTTTAGGATAACTCTGTGAAATGAAAAGTATAAGTATTATCAACCTTATTTCACAGATAAGGAAATTGAAATTCATAAAAATTAAATGACTTGCTTGTAGATATATAATTTGTAAGTGTCAAGTGAAATTTGAATCTAGAACTCTCCTTACAAGATGTCTTTTATACACTGCTATTAAACCAGTCTTTCCCAATACATACAGACCCATTCAAGAATAACTGCTCTCTCTAAAATTACAAAAGATCTCTTAATTGCCAAAGTGAATGGCCTTTTCTCAATTTTGATTCTTCTTGTCCTCTCAGAAGTCTTTGACACCGTTAATTGTAATGGTAATGGTAATTTGAAGATCTTCCCTGCTCCTTAATAGGCTGAATATAATTACATAGAGCTAGTGGTGGGAGGAGTTTGCTGAATGGGTTGAGCAGGAAGGGTGGAGCAGAGCCGAGAGGAAGCTAGGAGTCAGAGCAGTTTGCGTGGGGAAGAGAGAAGATACAGGCAAGAAGACAGCTAGATTTGTGATTGTGGGAAGGCTTTGGGATGGTGTTGCTCCCTGCAGTGTTGTTGAATACAGATTTCTTTGCTGCTATGATGAATTTGGTTTTCTGGTGTTTAAATTTGACTTTTTGGTGTCTGAATAAATGTTTTGCTTCTGTCTTCTCTATAGAGAATCTGTTATATTTTGTGATTCAGAACTATGCTGGCATATTCATAGTCCCTTTTGGTGCTATGAATATTGCCTTGGTCATACATTGATCAACCTCTTCTTCATGATACTCTTCTCTCTCTCTGGTTTTTCTTGACACTGCTCTCCTCTGTTCTATTTCTCCCTCTCTGATCACTATTTCTCAGCCCCTTTTGAAGGGGCCCATTTATCCTGATGATCCTGGTGTATATAAATGTCCAAGGCTCTGTCCTGGGCCATTTTCTCTTTTTCCCTCTATCTCATCTCGCTTAGTGATCTCATCAGTTCCCCATGGATTCAATGATCATGTCTGTACACATAACTCTCATATCTACCTTTCTAGCTATAACCTGTCTCCTAACCTCCAGTATCACATCTCCAACTGTCTATTGGACATCTCAAACTGGATGTTCTATAGACATCTTAAATTCTACATGTCTGAAACCGAACTCATTACCTTCTCTTCTTCCTAACTTCCTTATTACTACCAAGGACAATACAATCCTCTGACTCCAACCCTAACTTAGGCTCTTGACCGAGGTGTCATCCTTGACTCCGCATTCCCTCTCACCTCCACTCCTCCCAGTGAGCTGCCAAGTGCTATCTTTTCTACTTTTATAATATCTCTTCTATTCGTCTCCTCTATTTTGACACTGTCACCACTCTGGCATACCTTACAATGAACTAGTGCCCAAATCTGCTGGTTAGTCTCTCTCTACCCATCCTTTCCCCATTCTAATCCATCCAACACTAGGTGTCAAATTGATTTTCCTAAATCACAGGTCAGACCATGTCACTCCTCCTTCAATAAACTCCAGTGATTCCTTATCACCTTCCAAGACCAAATATAAAATCATCTTTTTGGTTTTTAAAGTCTTTCATACCCTGTTCTCTTCCTACTTTTCCAGTGTTCTTTTCACATTAGTCTTCTCCACATACTTTCTGATCCAGGGACACTGTGTTCCTTGTTATTCTTAGAATACAATGCTCACTCTCTGGACTCTGAGCATTTTGAATGGCTCCCCTAACCACCCCCATGCCTGGAACTCTCTCATCATCTCCACCTCCTGGATTCTTGGCTCCTTTGAGTCTCAAACTAGTCTCACTTTATGCACTAAGCCTTTCCCAGGCCTTGATTTTAGCACTTTCCTTCTGAAACAACATCCAATTTATCCCTCATATATCTTATTTGTAGATACTTGTAGGCATGTTGTTTCACCCATTATATTGTGACCTCTTTCAGAGCCAGGATTTTTTGTTGTTTCATTCCTTTGTATCCCTAGCGTTTGGCAGAGTACCTGATACCATGACTCTTTCCATTGTCCTTTGACTCACCTCCAATTTGGATTCCTTGAAATCGTAGTGTTTTATGATTTAAAAATCATATATCATCACCAGCAACATTTTTGGGGAGCAATTAGACAAATTATTTCAGAAGTGTAGGAAATTTATGGTAAAGAAACCGTCTCAAACTATACAGATTAGGAATATTCAACAACTTAGAATCTGCTTATAGTTAGCCTGTCTGCCTATGTGGTCTTACTGGGGTGTGGCTGCTCTGCATTGCTATAGCTTCTTGGTCCACAAGTGAGAACTGGGTGACAGGTGTACTTTCACATTCACCAAATGCAACCCTGAAAAGGGCTCGCTCGGCAAGCTGTCAAACCAGAGGTACTAGTAGTCCCTGAACACCCCATACACCCGAAGAACACAAGCAGCCAAATCCAAAGGGAAGACACTAAAATAAGATGAGAAACAAGATATCTGAAAGATTGCAAATGTATCTAAACAAATAGTTGAAGAGAAAAGAAATTTTACCAACACCTGATAAAATACAGAACCCTGCAGATTCCCAAGAGAGCGTGGAACTTCAGTAGGATGTTATATAACAGCTCGAGAAGAAGTAGAATCTTGAGAGAATTTAGATGAAACCCCCAAAAAGCTGGATTTATATAATGCATGGAGAAATATTTAGCAGGATGGAAAAATTTGAATATACATTATCTAATGTCCCCAAACTAGCAAAAGAGAACAAGAAATTGGTAATACAAAAATACTAAAGTCAAGGACAATGTGGAAGAAGAAAAGCAAAAAGACATAAAATTAAAGGAATACAGGATTGCTATACAAACAAAACACATTAATCTTGGAGACAGGACAGATAGAGACCATTTAAGGATTATAGGCTTCCCAGAATAATATGACAAGTCATAAAACCTGAACACTATGATGCAAGAAATAATACAAGAAAACTGCCCCAAACTTCTGAATACATAAAACAAAGTATCAATTTAAATAATTTATAGCTCACTTCCTGAAAAAAATAAAGAAGATAAAAATAAGAAATTCTGAAAGTGAAGAAGAGAAAAGCCTACAAATACAAAGAAAAGGAAAAAGAAATAACAGAGGGCTGTTCTGTACCCACCAGGAATGGCAGAAAGGTGTGAAATAACATATTCTAAAAATCAAAGGAACTTAATATCAACCAGAAATGATATATACCATAAACCTGAGGTTATCAATGAAAAAAAGAGAGATATTTAATAAAATCAGTCACTAAAGATTTATTAAGTTCCTGTTTTGTGCCAGGCACTCTCCTAAGTCCTGGGTATACAAGAAGAGGCTAGTCTAATGGAAGAACATTTGAAACATTTCTAAAACTATACACACACATACATACATACATATATATATGCACATATGTGTATGTACATATATGCAGATTATTTGATTTGTGAATTCACCACATAATAGAACCATAACAAAGGTAAATAAATACAATTAGCAAGAAAAGCAAAAATAATAAAATTAACTACCTCCTATATAGTGACTATTGAAAAAACCACAAAAGAGAAAAGTACCAAAGGAATTTTAAAGAAATGACAGCAGAGGGACCATTAAGAGTTTTCTTTCTAAAAGTATACTATGGGCTAAAGATAAAAGTAGAAGTTAAAGACAGAGAATTTTTTGCTGGAGGAGAAGCCTGAAACATTAAGGACTAAATCTACTAACCGTCCCTAAGGTGAATGACTATATTTTGTGGGACTACATTGCAGAAGAACGTGATTGTGCATCAAAAGGAAAAGGCAAATAGAAGAAGAGATGAGAATGTTTGATGTACACTAATCCCACAAAGGGAAAACAACTTCTAATATCTCTCATCTTGAAGAAGGGCTACAGAAGAATAGGTAAGGAGACAAGGGAGGGATTGAAAGGAATGAAAGAAAGGGAGATATCTTAATAGTGGGAGGAGTCTCACCTTGGGGACTTTACAATGAGTCTAATTAGCTGCTGTGTTTGTCCTTAGTTTTTGAAGAGGACCATGGCGTCAGGGAAATGATGCCATGACTTGCAGTTGACTTTGATTTGAGGGAGGGAGGGCTATGCAAGGTCACCAGCCTCATTTTCTCCTCCAGAGCCATCTGAGTCCAATGAAATTAGCAGGGTTTAGTGGATAGGGAGGTCTCTTTTCTGAGAGAGTATAATGCTTCAGTGGACAGTATTCTACCTCAGGAGAAATGGAATAAGCTTTTGGTAACAACCAGCATCAAAAAAGGTGGGAGGGCATGGAACGGAAAAGGAGATTGCATGGCAAAAGGGAAAGAAAATGCTCATGAGATGGAGGGATGGAACTAGACCACATAATTGGGACATAAGGAAATTTCTACCACTGAGCAATACCTCTGTTTTCATAATTTACCTCAAGAAAATATGTTGCTAAGAATGAGACAAAATAGAAAAAAATGAATGAATAAAGCAATAACATAGAAGAGGGAACAAAAAGTTGGTACTTTTAGAAACTTCATTTTACTAGCTGTGTGACCTTGGGCAAGTCATTTAACCCCAGTTGCCTTGCCTTCCCCCTCCAAAAAGAACCACTTCGAACATGATGAAATGAAAAAAGGAATAATTATGCTGAAGGAATATATATCAAAGAATAAAATTTTGAATGGATAGGAAGAAAAGAGAAATAATTACAAGAGCAATGTAATTTTTTTCTTTTGGAAAAAGGTGCAGAAAAATACACTAAGAAGTTAGAGATGAAGATAGGAGGGAAGGTTCTGAGTCATTCACTTAACTAAGGGAAAAAATATGGGGAGAAAGGAAAAGAAGAATAATATGGTTAAATAAAAGGAAGAATTCTGCAACTAGGAAATAGTTAAGAGGTGAGGTTGAAGGTGAGAGGAAGAGAGCTTGTGGGAACAGGGTTACCTCTAATTAGATTAAGCAAAACTAATTGTGATGGGAAAGTACTATCTTAAAGGGGAAATTCAAATAAAAAATAAACACAAATGAAAGAAAATATAGATCTAACTCTTAAAACTTTAAATGCAAATGGGTTAAAAAAAGCCAATAAAACAAAACAAAATGTAAATGTGATAGGTGGGCTAAGAATGTGAAACTCTTTTGCTTACAAGAAATCCATCTAAAAAGCAAAGACAAACAAGAAAAATGAAAAGCTGGCATACAATTCGCTATGCATCAGGTGAACCCCAAATGAGAGTTGAAAACACGTTATCAAACAAATAATATGAACATTTTTACAACTTTAATTTTCCTCTTTTTCTTTATTTCTTAAAATAAGTCTTTATTACAGGAAGGTCTGCTTATTACGTGGGCTGGATCTCTGGGAAGAAAGACAATGAAGGATACATCGGGAAATTCAGGCAATGTAAAAGCTATCAATTAGATGATTTTTTCCCTTTAATTTGGGTACTTCCATTTGAAGTGGTCCTAAGTCAGTGTTCAGTTAAAGTTCCTCCTCTCCCCCAAAGACTGGCACCAAGCTCAAACAATTCCCTGGAGACTATAAAGTCTTCATTCACCTCTATGTTGGAGGTAGAGAAGGAACTTAGGGTGTCATTTATTATGGCTCTGACAACTTTTTTAAGGAACAAGTATTAAGGCAGAAGATACAATTTTTTAAAACCAGATTACATAATTTACATGCAAATCAATAATAGAACTTCCTCCCCTCCCCCTCTCCCTGGTCTGGATTTATATTAAATAGCTACTTTGTATAGAGTAGGATGACCTTCAGAGAGGCAAATAATTCTCTGTAAAACAATGCATTATACAATATTCCAAATGGCTATTAAAAAAACCAAAAGCCAAA
>CM053594.1:186332200-186387675 GCA_028646575.1 Pseudocheirus occidentalis
TTCTCATTTCTCTTCCCAATTTTTCCTCCACTTCTCTTATTTGGTTTTCAAAGTCCCTTTTCAGTTGATGTATAACTTTTAGGCATTCTTCAAGTGCCTTGGAAGCATTTGGTGTGGGAGTTCTGACTGTGTTGTCTTCCTCCTGTTCCATGCTTTGATCCTTTTTGTCCACAAAAAAGGATTCTAGAGTTTTATTGCTATTCTTATTTTGCTTCCTTTTCCTCGTGTTGGCCAGTCAATTAATTGGTTGGGTTTTTTAGCTCTATGAAACTCTGCTTCTAGGGGGGAAAGCTCTGTTCCAAATTGCTGGGGTTTTCCCAGATGCTGGAGCTATTGGGGGGGGTGTTGCAAATCCCCCCAGCTTTGGCTCGCTGAAAGCGCACCCCAGGACCACCACCCAAGACCATGATCTTCATCCAGGCCGCTGAATGCAAGAGCACTTGGCCCTGATCAATCAATTCAGCCCTGCTGTGGAGTCCGCAGGCCCGGGGCTCTGAAGCACCCTGGTGGGGTCTGCTGCTGGTTACAGCAGTTTCTGCCCTTCCCCCACTGCTTCCTTGCCCTGGGTGTAGATTGGCTGAACTGCTTTTCCTCCCCCAAATTTAGCTTGAAAGCTTCACTCACTTTCACTGACCTTTAATCCTGGCTTATACAGATTGCTCCAGGTGCTTTAGATCTTCTCTGAAGCAGACACACCCTGTGACTTGGGAGGCTCGCCACATGGTGGTTTCTCTGGGCCTGGGGTGAGCCCCTCCAGCCAGCTACTTTCCTCTACTCCCCATTTTTCACACCTTGGTAGAAGTGGAGGTGCTGGAGGCTGTAGATCTTCTCTCTTGTAGACTGGCTGCAGCTCAGCTTGGCTCCTTCCTACTGCCCCGGGGCCTGGCCATGGTTTTGGTTTCAAGCTGGGCCAGATGATCCCCTGCTGCCAAGCTGCCTTCCCCGAGAGATGTGTTTTCTGTATTTTTTGAGTTTGAGAGTACTAGAATTTGTCCAGCATCATATTTTTATGGGCATTTAGGGTGGCTGCCTGAATTCAAGTCTTCTTAAGTCCAAATCCATTGTTTTATACACTGAACTTCCTAGCTGCATATTTACTAGCTCTACAAATCTGGGCTATTCACTTAACCGACCTCTCGAAGCCTTAATGTTCTGATTGGTGAAAAAAGGACAATAATTCTTCCACTTTGTACATCACCACATTATTGTGAGGAAGTGTGATCCAGAGAAAAGCGATTTGGAATTGGGTGACCTGGATTCCAACTTTTCACTCTATTTATGATGTGGGCAAATCATTCAACTTCCCTGACCCTTGGTTTCTTCATCAGTAAAATAAGTACAATAATAATATTAATTATTTAATAAATAACAGTAACTAATAATTATTAAATAATTAATAATAAAATAGTAAATAAATAAGACTTCATATTATTAAAATAATAGATTACTTTTAACATCTTTTCCAACTCTAAATTTATAATCCTATGACTTCAAATGAGATTTTATATATGCAACACACTCTAAATATAAAAAGCTAGTCAGAATGAATGATTAATATGTATCCTTAATATGGGGATAAAGTAACAGATGACAAATGCCCATGCTACAAATCCAAATCCAAAATGAGTCATCAACAAATAAGCTACTGGAATTGGAGCATCATCACAGATAAAAAAGTATTGCTTATAATTTGCCAAATATAATGTTGACCCACATGGATGTAGCCATACCTGAAGCTCATAAGCTCCATTTTACATAGAGTAAAAAATCTTTCAAAATATGCTTTACAGAATAAATGAAATAGTGTGAGAATAGGAGGAAGAACCTCATATCTATTGTCCTTTTTTACTCTTGGAGAAATGCTTTCATTGAACCTAAGTGAACTCATATATTAATACTTTTATTGAAGCAACCACGTGATACAGTGGATGGAGTGTTAGATGCAAATTCAGGGAGAACTGAGTTCAAATCCTCCCTCAACTTACTAGTTGCATGATTCTGGGTAAACTATTTCATCTCTCTAAGACTCAGTTTCTTCATCAATAGAACTGGGATAATAATAGCATCTACCTCCCAGGGTTACTGTGAGAATTAAGTGAGATGACCTATGCAAAGTGCTTTGTAAAACTTTAAGTGTTGTGTGAATGCTATTATACAATTATAAAAATCATTTTAGCCTCTCTGGAATAATCCATATTATACTAACCATATACTAAATACTAACCATAAAAGAAAATTTGCAAGAAAGCGACTAAAACCATTTTGATTTGAACTGCATTGAATATAATAAAGTGAGAGGACTGAGGACCACAACACAGTTATCTCTTCCACATTGGAACTTGCCCCATAATGATTTAAATACACTGTGGACAGGCATATGAAATTAAATGGGAATTTTTGGGGAATTTTGTGCAAGCCACAGATGACATGCCAAGGCCAGCAGATGACACAGAAAAAGTCTGGAAACTCAGAAATACATAAAATATACATATAGTATTGGATAACATCAACAGATTTTATCTTTTAATACCATAATAATTCAGATTTCTTCTCTGGTACAAAGGGAGGGTCAAAAATTTTGTGTGGAGTTTCCAGACTGAAGGAGTAACATGCTCCTAGCCCCCAAGATGTGGTAGGGATAACTTTAATAATAAACAACAGATATATTTTGTACAGCAAACTGGATGATGATAGATTTGGAAAGTATCCATATAAAAACCTGTAAAATATCAGTGTAATAGCTACCATCTTCCCAAGGCAGCTATGAAAAGATTAACCCTTTCACTTAAAAACAAGTATTGAAAGATAGTGTCAGACCAGAAGGTGAAAAACTTACAGAAATACTTCATAAACAGATACCACTCCCCAGAGCCATAGTAAAGGTTGACAGCACATGTTCCTGGACTTATCGAATGTTACTGATGTTGGTTTATCTCTAGATGTAGCCTATGAAATGGATAAGATCCAAGTAGGCAACAAAATGATCCTCATGGGCAACATCCATATGAACTCAACCAACAACATATTGACAAACACACAAACAGCTGAGTCATGGATTTCTTTTTAAAACAGAAGTGAAGGGATTCATGACAGTAACACGAGGCCATACCCGTACTATTAGAATGAGATAAATATCACCCTTTAATACTCAGGACTTACTGATCAATATAGATTTTGCAAGGAAATGGTAGAAGATATGTGAGAGTTGAAAAAATTTTGTACCAGCTAAATACCAAGAAAGACACGATAAAGTGGCTAGATTAGAAACTAAAATCTCATTCTTCTTCATAAAATAACATACAATAAATAAAAATCTCCCAGATCCTTCAAAATACAACAGATAAACTCACTTAGACAAGAGTCTCATCACAAATACTGTTTTTGATCATTTCCAAGGCACAAAATTGAGTTATAAATATTTTTAAACCTTTATTTTTCATCATGAACCTAATAATTATCGACAAACACAAATATTTCAATATACAAAGGACAAGAGAGGATAAGAAATTGACCTTTCACATACAATTTGGTTTTAAAAATATATTATTAAACTTAACAAGGGAGTAACAAAATTGTTCCTCTGTTCCATTTGTCTTCCATTATGTTCTTTTTGTCTTCTGCATTTGAAAATGTTTTGATGCTTTTTTGCATTTTTCTGTGTACTGTCTTACTCTTTCCTCCATAGAAGTCTTTCTTTTGAATACATTTTATGTATTACACACACAAACACACACATATACATGTATGTATACACATATGTATGTGGTCAAACAAAATCAATGCATTGGCCATATGTTTTCAATAGGTGTCAGTATATTGAATATTTATAACTGCCAATTAATAATGGCTAGTTTTAAGGATGTTTTTAAGTAAATTCCAACAACTTTCTACTCTCTAGCTGTCACCTTCATAGCCTCCTTACGGCCCATTCCCGAGACCACGGCGGTGCTTTATCCATCTTTATCCATGGCAAACTTTTATTGCCAGAACTTCCATCATGGAATCCCTCTGTTCTCATCGATAACTGCCTCTCCCCAACCTCTACATCAGAAAAGCCCTAGCAAGGTTTCATTTTGCTTCCTCTTCTCTATTTGTGTTTTCTACAGCTTGGCCAACTGCCTCACTGCTGCATATGCCCTTTTTCCCCCTCTCCCCATCCTTCACATTTTATGACTTGAAAAAAGGTATTATTTTGTGTATGCCTTTGTTATATAGACTAAGTGGAGTGGAAGGGAGAGTAGGGGCAAATTCCCATCACATAGAGGTCTGTGAAATGGTGTATTTACATATAGTGAGAGCTGTCTATAATTCCAGATTGTTCTCCAGAGTGGTTGGATCAGTTAGTTCACAGCTCCACCAACAGCACATGAGTGTCTGTTTTTCCACATCCTTTCAGCAACGTTTGTCATTTTCCTTTTCTGTCATGTGAATCAATTGGATAGGTTTGAAGGGTAGCAGGGTTTTTCTAATGCTATCAGCTTGAGTCCCCATTCTAGTATGTATTCCCTACAGCATAAACCACCCTGTGCCAGTTTGCTGTCACTGATATCAGTGATTAGCACCCTCATATCAACATGACCATTGACTTTCTCCTCAATCACTACTTAACATCAATTACTGTTTAACAGCAACTGATTACTAATTAATATCAATTAACTTTTGGAAAGGGATATTTACTGAAAAAACAAACAGAGCAAGAACAGAAGTGCAAACACATCCCCCTGAAAGTTCTTTTCTCTACACCTTAGTCTTTGCAGAAAGTTGGCTCAGACTTAAAATGGTTGCTGTTTGGTTTTGATTCCACATAGGGTACTTCCTATGGGGCTCTTGTGAAGCTCCTATGAGATTTTATATATAAAAATATATGATTTATATAATATTAATATAATTATACTATATAATAAAATAATATTAACACACAACATATATGTTATATAATATATTATCATATATAATATAATCATATCATTATATAATATAATAATACAGTATAAATATATATTTATATAATCATATATATGATATTTTACAAATTATAAAGGGTTATATAAAAGGTAGGCAACTAGGCAGCACAATAAATAGAGTACTGAGCCTGAAGTCAGGAAGAACTGTGTTCAAATTCTGACTCAGATACTAGCTGTGTGACTGAGGGCAAGTCACTTAACCACTGTTTGCCTCAGTTTCCTCAACTGTAAAATTTGGAATGATAATAATAGCACCTACTTCCCAAGATTGCTGTAAAGATAAAATGAAATAATATTTCAATTTCAATAAATATTTGTTAAACACCAATATACCAAGAACTATGCTAAGTGCTGAAGAGGCAGATAAGAAAAAAAAGCAGTTTACAATTGAATGCAGGAAGACAACACACCGAAAAAAGCTAAAAGGGGGAGGGGAAATCACCAGGAAGTAGTGTGATTAGACTATGTGGAGTCTACACCAATGAGAGCTACTGATGGAAAATGGAAAGCCTCATGAAGAGTTGGCAGCAAGCCTTATTTTTATTCAATTTTCTCATATGTAAAACTGAAGAAAATCAAGGCACACTGCCAAGAGTTATTCAGATAAATAGTAGAACTGGGATTCAAGCCCCTAGGGCCTTTGACTCCAAATCTAACACTCTTTCTACTATATTGTCAATTCAGTAAACATCTACTATGTGCTAGGCACTGTGTTAATTCTAAGGATACAAAAAGAGGCAAAAAAGATAAGAAGACAGTCCCTGCCCTCAAGGAGCTTACAGTCTAATGGGGGGGGGGGAGGACGACAACATGTAAACAAATATATGCAAAACAAGCTTCCTACAGGATATAGAAGAAAAAATAAAGAGAAGGAAAACACTGGATTTAAGAGGTATTAGGGAAGGCTTTCTGTAAAAGGTGGTGTTTTAGTTGGGACTTAAAGAAGCCAGACAGGTGAGCAGTCAGAGTGGAGGACGGGCATGCAAGACAGCCATACAAAATACCTGAAGCTAAGAGATGAGTGTCTTGTTCCAGGAACAGCCAGGAGGCCAGTGTCACCTGAAGAGTAGTGTTAGGGAGTAAGGTGTAAGAAACCTGGGAAGGTAGGAGGGGACTAGGTTATAATATCTTATCAACAAAGACCCAGATGACTGGAAAAATAATAGACTATTTCATTTTGTGCATGCATAACTATGTTTTATCCTTTTTTAAAAATGCAAAGAAAAAGCTTATGCTTTCAAAAAGCCCATCTCACTTAGCATTCAGTGCTCCCCATAGCATCTCAGCAAACATTCATACCTTTTGCAACAGGCAGTGAGTTTGGCCACTTCCACGAAGGGTGCCCACTTTAATGTGGGCAAAGGTCCATTGCCTATCATTTCATTGGTTGATTTTGGGGGGAGTTCATCAAATTGAACAGGGTTTCTCCTGATCCTTCCTGCTACAATCACAAACTATTATCTATAGAAATTTATTCAAGTGTTGATGGAATGGTTGGCATGACTGGATTTAGGGCACTGGTAATGAATTTGGAATAATATTTTGAAGGAGAGAATGGCCAATGCCAGTCATATATTTAGAACAGAGTGATATAGTGGAGAAAGTACTGGCTTCAGAAAGTTAGAGCACCTGGGTTCAAATCCTGTTTCTATTATTTACTGTGTGGTCTTGGATAAGTCACTGAACCTCTCTGGGCCTCACTTTCCTTGTTTTTGAAATAAGGGGCTTGGACCAGATGACCTTTAATATATCTCTCAGTTCTAAAGCTATGATTTTGTGGTTTTATATGTTCCAAATGGAAACTTGGATCACTGCCTGCCTCTTAGGAGTTTGCCTCTTTTTGGCATTTAAAATTTTATAAATGAACTCCTTCCTATCTCTTCAGTCTCTACTCCTCTCCACATACCTGACTGTCCAGCATCTTTGGCCCAACTGCTGTTCCTTGAACAAGACACTCCATCTGCCGTCCCTCATACCTGGAATGCTCTCCCTTTTCACTTCTTCCTTGTGGTTTCCCAGCTTTCCTTCAAGTCAAATCCTACCTTCTACATGTCTTCCCCGACATTACCTTCCATGTATTAGGTATATAATATGCGTATATATGTATATAGGCATATATAATATGTGTGTATATATATATATATATATACACACGTACTATATGCCAGGAACTATGCTAAGTGCTGAAACAAATAAGAAAAAAAGACAGGGAGCAGATTACAATCAAATGCAGGGAGACAACACACACACACACACACACAGAACTAAAAGGGGGAGGGGACATCATCAGGAAGGGCCCTATGTAGAGTCAAAACCTTAAGTTGACATTTTCTTTTTTTTGCATGTGGTTTCCCTAATTAGAATGTAAACTTAAAGACAAGAATCTTGGGGTTTTTTTTTCCTCCTTTCTTTGCATCCCCAACCCTTAGCCCAGGGCATGACATTTAGTAGGCACTTGATAAATGTTTACTTGACTTGACATAGTAAGCACATAATAAAGGCTTATTGACTGACTAAAAACAATTATGAAAAACGTAATCTGTTTCTTTACCCTAGAACTTCTTCCCCATGCGCTGCTTTCTTTCTGTGGTAGCTTTTTGAGAGCTGGCTCTTAGCACTAGACATCTTTTGTATTGCATTATTTTTCAAAATTTTTTGGGAGGTGATCCAAGTTAAATGACTCGCCCCAGGTCACACAGCTAATAAGCGTCTGAGACTGGATTTGTATTGTATGATATTTTGTTATCCTTGACCTTTACTCTGACCAATTAGCTTCTAATTCGACTTCTGCTTGCTTTTAAAATCAACTTATACTCTTCTCTGTCCCCTTTTATAATCATTTAACTTTACATTCTTTCTCTTTCCTGTCTAACCATTAAGCTTCTATTTGCCTATTGCAGCATTTAGTTGTTGAATCCCCACTAATCCAGTTTATGAAGGTACTAGTGGAGGAGTTTGGGGGGAAAGAAATCACATACTTTATTTAAAAATTCCATATCCTAATTCCATCCAGGGGTGGGGAACCTGAGGCCTTGAGGACACATATGCTCCTAAAAGTCCTCAAGCGCAATTCTTTGATAAGGGTTATACTTGAGGACCTAGAGGGCCACATGTGGTCTTGAGGTTACAAGTTCCTCACCCCTGCATTAAACTGTTAGCTCCTTGAGAACAGTGGCTGCTTTTTTACATTTCTTTCCATTCCTAGACTTTAGTACAGTGGCTGGTATCTAGTAGGTGCTTAATAAAAGCTTGTTGACTGACCAACAAAAAAATTCTTCCACTCCCTAGACCTCCAGAATATATGTCTTCATTCCTGGGAGCAGTTAATAGTCTCTCTCAGCCTCAGTTTTCTCATCTGTAAAATGATGATACTAATTGTACCTACCTCACAGGGTTGTTGAGACAATCAAATGAGAACTTTAAAGCACTGTATAAATGGTATTATTATTATTATTATTACTATGTTCTTCAGTCATTTCAGCCATGTCTCACTCTTTGTGAACCCATTTAGGACTTTTTTTTGGCAAAGATACTGGAGTGGTTTGCTATTTTCTTCTCCAGCTCATTTAGCAGATGAAGAAACTGAGGCAAACTGGGTTAAGTGACTTGCCCAGGGTCACATAGCTAGTTAGTGTCTGAGGCCAGACTCGAACTCATAAAGATGAGTTTTCCTGACTCCAGGCCTGGCATTCTATCCACTGTGACACCTAGCTGCTCTATTTAGTATAAACATCATTATTGGTGATGTTGTAATTATTTTTATTGATTAGTTATTGTTGTTCAATTGTTGATTAGTGACTGAGTGCAAACTAGCTTATTTAGCTCATTTCTAGAAGCTCCATACCCCAGATCACACTTCATCTTCTTATTCCACTGAACTATCTATCTAAAACATTCCTCCATGACCCTTTTTAGGCTTCTCCCCATCCACACCCTTCCTCCCTCACCACTTTCCTTCTCTGGGAAAGGATGTGTCAATTGGTTGACTTAATATGTCAAATTACCATTCCTTAGATTCCCTGGCTAGACCAAAACTCTTTTTCCTGGTTACAATTTCCTTTTGTGCATTGTGCTCTTGTTAGAATGTAAACTCCTTGAGGGCAAGGAATATCTTTTCATATTTGTACTTAGCATAGTACCTGGCTCAAAATAAGTACTTAATAAATGGTTTTAAATTTCATTCATTCATTCATTCATTCATTCATCTTCAGGGTTAAGTGAGGCTTTCTGAGCACTTCTGCTGAGTATAGTTATTTTGTACAAATGTCCCCAGTATTTGTGGCTGCTCTGGACAAATCATTAACTAAGTGAGCCAATTGATTGTCTAGCCCAGTTTCCATAGCCACATTAAATGTCAATTGGAAAAGACAGTTTTTTTCCGAGCAGTTTACAATGCATTTTAGCTCCCTTTCCCTCTACCACCCTGTGGTTTTGGTAACTGTATTAAAATGATTGGGAAAAAAGTGTTGTCTAATGAGATTAAAATGTGCAGCTTCTGATAAACTGTGACCAGTTCTTGGCTTTTGCAAGAACAGGGCATATTAAGATGTCATTATATGTTTTATCTCTTTTCCTTCCTAACATGACTTTAATGCTGTGTTCAAAGAACATTACTCAATACACTGTCAAGCTTACTGAACTTTGAAGCCATTCTTTACTGGAGCATGTAATATTCATCCCTACTTTATAATGCTTGCTTTTCTGTAATTTACCAGAAAAAAGTGTTTTACTGTGGGCAAATCATTTTAGTCAGGCAGTCAGTGTCTATGGAAAAGTGGGAAAAATAATTCCTATTTAAAAAGTGCTTTCTTCACAACCTTGTGAGGTAAGTAGCATGGATATTACTGCTCTTGCTTTACAGGAATGGAAATTGAGGCATAAACAGGGTAAGTCTTGCCCAATATTCATACAGCTAGTAATTGATGGGTCAATTATAAATTGGCGGAATTTAAATCCAGGTCATTGATTGTAAATCCAGTGTTCTTTCTATAATGTCATGGCTGTTTCCGTAATACTCTAGAATCTTTCTTGTTTTGGATGGAAAATATGAGTATTTTTATAGTACAGTATTTAATAAGATTTTTAAAAATAGTATAGTATTTAGTAGCATCGGGGAAGCTGTGGATAGAGTGCCAGATCTGGAGTCAGGAAAGCTCATCTTCCTGAGTTCAAATCCATCCTTAGACACTTACTAGTTGTGTGAACCTGGACAAGTCACTTAACCCTGTTTACCTCAATTTCCTTGTCTGTAAAATGAGCTGGAGAAGGAAATGGTAAACCATTCCAGTATCTTTGCCCAGAAAACCCAAAGTGGGGTCATGAAGAGTCAGACAGGACTGAAAAATGGCTGAACAATGATAAATTTAATAAGATTACAAATCACTAGTCACACCACTGAGTTGTCTTAGAGATTTGTCAAATGTGTTATTTTTCTTGGGGTGTGGCAAGAAATGTGTTCTGATTCAGCTGTGTGAGGGGATAGCTTTGGGAGAGGGACTTCGTTAGAGGAAGCGAGATCTAAGTGAGAAAGAAGAAAAACTATTCTGAGGAAAGATCCACTGGCTAAAAGAGGATATCAAAGAGTCTATTTGGAAATTTGATGAATAGAAATGATCCCTTTTGTTCCTTTCTCAAATGACCTCCCTTCTTTAGTTTACCTGTCGAATTCTTGCCCATTCTCTAAAGTCTAAATTCAGAAGCCCCCTCTTTAACTCCCCCCATACTCCCAGGTGATAATTGCTTTTGGCACATTGCTTCCACCTTTAGATGGAAATATTGCTTATTGTAGTTCTTTATATAGTTATTTATATGTGGAATGTGCCCTTACTAGACTGTAGGCTCCATTGGGTCAGGGATAATTTAACTACAATTTATACCTTAATTATTCCCCTACACCCCTTCCTCCACAACCCCATTCCTATAATATTGTTCAGTATTTGATAGAATGTAATCTCCTTGAAAACAGGAATCCCATGTTTTTTGTTCTGTTTTGTTTTTGTCTCTTCACTGGCTAGCAGAGTTTCTGGAATATAGTATATATTTGTTGATTGATGGGAGGAAGTTAATGAATGTTTTTCTAATTAAATTGAATTCCTTGGGATTAGAAAGAGCAAATGAATTCTTATGATTTTACCTGATTTGACAGTCATTTAAATGAAAACAATGAGAAAAGAGGATGGAGGAAGAATCTCCTATGGAAGTGTATTAAAAAGCCTCCTTTTAGTTTTTCTAAAAATATTAAGAAATAACATTTCTTTCTAAAGCCTTTTTCAGACTTCTGGGAAAGCCCCTTGGAAAGATGAGTTATTGAT
The DNA here is from genome assembly GCA_028646575.1 of Pseudocheirus occidentalis. Taxonomy (NCBI): domain Eukaryota; kingdom Metazoa; phylum Chordata; class Mammalia; order Diprotodontia; family Pseudocheiridae; genus Pseudocheirus; species Pseudocheirus occidentalis. Next base: position 186,343,476 of record CM053594.1, read on the forward strand.
CAGGACAAAAAAAAACCATAAAGACTTTTCTTGTGAGAATGCATCAGGAGCAATAACCAAATCAGTCAGTCACTAAACATTATTAACATGAATTTTTTTTCCTTCAACACCTCTTTCCATAGTGTAGGGGAACTCCCTACATCAATGAATTATGCTTACTGAACTCAATATTTGAAAAAATGAGGTTGATTTGGGGGACTATAAATGACTTGCTTTGTATTTATGAACTGTGTATTTAATTTCTTACCAGACTGCACTTAGGACTTATCTGCCATGCCCTAGAAAGATTATTCTATCCCTTGAATTCACACCTTGGAACTGTTCTCCCTGCCTTCAACTTTCCTCTGATTGGATGGCTCCTTCTGGAATCCCTAACTAAAGAGGGTGTGCGGGTCAGCCATGTCATATACCTTTGCAAGCTGTACCCAAGACTTTCTCTGCCACTCCCCAGACCTGGGACCTTTGTCCCTTCCATTCCCCTTCCCCGCAAGATTCTTTTCATGTCTTATCTTTCATTATTACACTACAAGTTCCCTGAGAGCAAGGACTCTCTTTTTTGCTTGTATTTGAATTCCCAGGGTTTAAGTGAAGGGTTTTGCACACAGTAAGCGCTTAATAAATGCTTGCTCATGAAGCAATGCAAAAACCTTTAAATTACTCTGTGTAATGTTCAGATCTTAAACCACAAACATTTATTTTGGAGTCCAGGCCATCAAGCTTTTTTCTTTTTCTTTTCAAGGCAAAAGATTCTCCATTATTTTTTTTTCTATGCCAGTCAGATAGAAATTTTGAAGTGTTTTTTTCCCACTACCCATTTCAAGACACCAGCTCTGGAACATGAAATGTTTGATATTGATCTTTCATGATCTAAGTCTTCATTATAAGTAAAATTATACCTGGATATTATTAACCAGATCTTACCTTTTCATTCAATAACTTAAAAAAAAAGTCTCAGGGTCAGAATGAATTTGACTTTGGTTATCCATGAACAATTTGACCTTCCAGTTCTAGTTTTGCCATCTTATGGAGCACAAGTTTCTTTTAAGATACAGCAGAGGTGTATCAGAGAGCCCTCCATCATTCACTCATATACACAAGAGAGTTTCTTTAGTTAGACTGCATTGCGCTGCTCTGTCTCATGGTTTCTCCTGAGGCTTGTGGAGTTAATGAAGTAAATCAAAATCTCTGAGCAAAATGATCTTAGTTCCTGGTGGGGCAGGTGTATCATAGGGGATGATGCACAGATATGGAAAGATATCACATACCCCAATGACAAAGATGTCTGACAAAGTTCTGACCCAGGGTGGGAGCAAAGAGCTTTAATTATGGAGCATGGCAAACTACTCCTGTGTCTTCATCTTCGCATTATTGAATAATTGACTCCCAGCTTAGGCTTTAGGTACACTGTTGACCAAACTAGCTATTAATGTGAAGAAAAAACAGTAGCAATATCCATCACAACCCACTCTTCTTTTGGAAACACAACATTCAAACACATGATCATAGAATCATGATTCTAGAGCCAGAAAGGACTTCGGAATCTATGGAGGCGAGCTCTCTCATTTTAGTTCGTATCTCCTCATTCAGAGGAAACTGAAGCTCGGGCTTAACAGTGACTTGCCCAAGGTCACGTAAAGAACAAGTTTCTGGAGGTAGTAGGTAGTGAATGTCAATCTAGGTTATAACTTAGCTGCTTGCTAGGATGTGTGGTTATCATCAGAATCCCATTTCATGGGATCTGGAAAGGTGAATCAATGTGTGTTTCTTTGCTCTTACCAGGGGATTAGTACCTGGAAATCTACTCTTCTGACGTTACAATCATGTGATTGTGTCTGAATTGGGGAAGCATAACAGTTCTGCGGGGAAAACAAGAGTGGAACCCAACTAAGATTCCTCTTACCTAGAAGGCTAGATGAATTCTCATGATGCTAGAGCATTGATGGAACTCTCACAGATTAGGCTTCTGGACAGCTTCTGATAGCCTTTGTGCTGTCATTAAAATCACAGGATTCAGAGCTGGTTAGGCATTTGAGGCTTCATCTCACATGTCTATGAACAGCCTCAGAGAGAAAAATGATTTGTCCAGTGCCATACAGTAAAAATAAGTGGAGGCTGTCTTTGAACCCAGGAGCCCAGGGGCTTATCCCATTAAAACAAAACTGTGGAGTGGATGGGGTTTACAGTGGGAAAGAAAACAAACAGCAAACTGGGTAAAATGCTGAATATGAAGTTTTTCTCCAATTCATATTTCCACCTCTGGCTCTGAACATTTTATCTCAGACAAGAGAGTTCAGCATCTTGTTTAAGTGATCTAATAAGTGTGAATTAAGCATCTACATTCAGCAGTTTGCTACCCTGTGGTTTTAATAACAACTGTTGGCCTTGTCTGAAAGGAAGCAGGGCTCCATCCTGATTGTCTGGTAGCCTTTATGAGTGTCTCCCTTAAAAATTTTCCAGCAGCACAATTATACTCTTTTTGTTTACATGTAGAATTTAGTGTGCTAAGTGAATGGAAAAAGCTTGTCTCATTTTTTTCTAAATAAATGTAAGCTATGTGATAACTGGGGTATTAACATTCTAGATACACCACAGAGACAAATTTTCAGCAGTGCACTCTTTCTATTATATCCATAAGCAGCAAAGCATAAACATTACCCCTGAAATGCAGAGCATACACATTTTTTTTTCCTAATGGCATGAGAACTGAAAAAAAAAAGCCAAAAAAACTCCCTACCAAAACCCACTCTCCCCTACAAAAAGTCCGGTTCCTCACTGGAAAGAGTGAGAACAACATGCCCCTAATTTCCATTTGCAATGCTCCTAATTATTTACTCTTTAAATACATTTTTATGTGTGGTTACAAATAGCTGCTCCAATAATGTCAATATTCATAAGCACATATTTTCAACTTTCTACATACGTAGGCCCAGAGGGGAACATTTTGAGTGTGATGGGATATTGTATAAAGCAGTTGCTGCCTTGGAAATGGATCATTTCATAAAGTAGTGCTGTAAATATTTTTATTCAGCATACCAAGGTTCATTTGACAGGTCCCCACACTCCTCTGCCTCTGCTGAGCTGGGCACATTTCATTTCTTCTTCAGGCCTTGGCAGTGTTGAAGTGGTTTGCTTCATATAACAATGTTCTATGCTGCATAGCAAAGGACATTAATCAAATAATGATCAACAATCTCTTGTCATGACTGAAGAAAAGTACGTTTCTTTACTTGAGTACTTCATTCTCCCGATGGAATGGGTTTCCCCCACCCCATTTTGATTCTTCAGTTTGGCTTAAAGTTAAATTGCTTTATGTAAGAATTATAGGATTATCTTTTAAGCTAGTGTCATATTGGTTTCATCTTTTTGGTAGAATGAAAGAATCTTGGATTTGGAAGAGACCTCAAAAGTTAGCTGGAAGAGAATTGAGAACGAATGGCCTAGGTACTTCCTGAACTGGTGGTTCCAGGCAGGAACTCGCTCATTGGAGAGGGAGAGACATCTTCAGGGTAAGAAGGCATTAAGGGAGAGGTAAAAAAAAAAAACAGTCCAGAGAGTCAATATTAGAACTGGGAAAGAGGTGCTACTACTATTATTACTATTATCCACAAAACCCTGAAGTCACATGGAACAGATCTTTTGTCCTGCAAGACCTCTCCTACGCAATATTTTCTTTTAACCTAAGTGCAAGTCTGTATATTTATCTCATTAAATTTAACCTTCTTAGATCAGATTCTTCGTTCTAACCTGTCAAGATAGTTTGAATCCAGGATCTGTCATACAGCAAATTAACCATCTCTACGAGCTTTGTGTCATTTACAGATTTGATAAGCAGGCAGCTTTTGTTGAATTGCTGCCTTTGATTAGCTTATTGGGAATTATAACTGTAGACCATGTCTAGAAGAAGGCCTACATAATATAGAGCCAAACCCTTTTATTTTATAGATGAGGAAACCTAGACTCACACAGCCTAGCACCTGCTAATTCAATTAATTTATCCAACATTTGTGAAGTGTCTATTGTGTCCAAGGCACTGTTTTGTGGATAAAAAAGAAAAAATAAAAAGAAAAAAAATAAAACTGTATTTGTCCTTGGGCAGCTGAATGGTACAGTGGATGGAGGGCCAGGCATGGAGTTAGAAGACTCATCTTCCTAAATTCAAATCTGGCCTCAGACACTTACTAGCTAGTGTGATCCTGGGCAAGTCATTTAAGCCTTTTTGCCTCTGTTTCTTCATCCTTAAAATGAATGGGAGAAGGAAATGGCAAACTACTCCTGTATCTTCACCAAGAAAATTCCAAGTGGGGCCACAAAGAGTCAGGTACAATTATTACAAGAACAAAATTTGTCCTCGGGGAGCTTACAGTCTACTTGGGGGAATACCATTCCTATTTTACAACCCCAGTAGGATGCTAAACTGTATTAAATCTTGACTAATCTTGGTGATTCTCTGTGGTGACAAACTTATCATTAGAGCTTACTTAAGGGACTTGTGTTTGCCCTTACCAAGACTAAAATCTCCAGAAGATTTTTGCCCATCTGTAGGCACAGCAGCAAAAATGATTAGTTATTAGAATTGTCAGCCCTTCAAAGGTACAGTGAAAAGAGGTCGTGCATCATAATAGGGTGAACACTGAGCCCACTGTCAGTAGACTTGGCTTTAAGTTCCTGCTCTATTGATTACTAGCTGTGAGATCTTTGACCAAGTCCGTTCACCACAGTAGGCTTTAGATTCTAGACAACAGTCTAAAGTTGTGATTTAGTCTATATGGAGAATCTCCAGTGTGGTGTGGAAACTCCTATTTCCTCCCCCAACACAGATTGACACTCCATCTATAACTTTTAGTTTTGGAGAGTGACCTGGATATGAAGGGTTAAGTGCTTTGCTCTTGGTCACTTAGCTGGTAAATACCAGGGGCAGAGACTGAACCTGGGTCTTGCAGCCTCTCAAGCTAGTATAATGGATGAGAAATATTTTCACTTGTGTAGTACCCTGCTTTACCATCTTTGATTGTATCTGACAAATGCAAAGACTGGTGCTTCCCAGCTGTTCTATGACAATCCAAGGTTTCTCCAGTTATTCCAAGGGCTGTTGTGAAATTCTCAAAGAAAGCTCTCAAAACAGAATTAATTTTAGTTGACTTTAACTTAAAGAGCAACAGGTCATATAATACTTAAAGGATGGGGTGTGTGGATATTATTAAATCAAACAGCAAGAGGGGATTGCAGGTGTTCAAGGGGTGGGGAATCACTATGTAGATAATGTCTTTCCTTGGCATTTCCTTATGTCTTAGACCACCATGTAATCTTCCCTCTGACAACTAGGTTCTTTGACATTCAGTTGTTTGGGAAAATCTGACAGTAGCATTGGTTCTGGTGTGTCCAGCTGGACCCATTACATCCTTTTGATGGGCTAGATCTTACATTACAGCATGGAGTGCAAACTACACTTTGCTAGCAAGAGGCCCCCAGGCCTCATAGGGTAGAAGGATCATGTTGTGTTCTTAATCCATCATTTCAGTGATTCTCGAATCAGACTAATTTTCATTCTGATCTAGCCTCCAGCCCATCTGCACTGTAGCTGTAATAAAACTATTAAACGAATCCGCACACATTCTTTAATTTATTATTGGCTGTAACATTGACATTATCATATTTCATGTAAAGCTAAGAGTATAATCACTGAACTGAAAATTTATTTACATTCATCCCTTCCCCCAAGAAATGCTAAGCCATAGCTCTGTGGAGGGTATGAATTAACCCCTTAAACAAATGAAGTTCTGTCAGGAGGAGAGTTCATTTTTTATATGCAGCTAGGTGGTAGAGTGAATAAAATACTGGACTTGGAGTCAGGCAGACTGAGTTCAAATCTTAACTCATTTACTAGCTGTGTGACCCTGGCCAAGTCAATTAACCTCTGTTTGCCTCAATTTCTTTATCTGTAAAATGTGAACAATAATGGCACCTACCTCCCAGTGTTGTTGTGAGGCTCAGATAAGATATCTGTAATGCATTTTGTAATTCTTGAAAGTATTATAAAATGCTATGATGATGATAATGTTTATAGATATTTCCTAATTACAGATAAAAAAAACCAGATAAGGTGTGGCTAGGTGGAGCAGTGGATAGAACACCGGCCCTGGAGTAGGAAGACCTGAGTTCAAATCTGACCTCAGACACTTAACACAAAATACTAGCCGTGTGACCTTGGGCAAGTCATTGAACCCCAACTGCCTTACCGTTTCCCCTCCAAAAAAACAAAACAAAACCGAAAACTAGATGGCAAAGAAAACTTCTTTGGGTTTTGAATCATAAAAATTTGGAGACAGCAGGATCCTTAAAAATTATCTTGTCCAACTCTCTCAATTTGTACATCAGGAACCAGAGATTCTGAGATTTTATGACTTCCCCCCATCATATTACAAGTTACTATCAGAAGTAGGACAAGAACTGAGATTCAGTGCACTCTCTATTCATGTTGACTTTCTCGCCTTGCTTATTCGAAGATCAGCAGGATCACTATTATTGTAAAACATGGACCTTCATATTTGACTGCATTTTGTATGTGGGAGGAGTTTGAGAATGGGGCCCCCCAAAATCGAACTAGACCAAAAGGATTTGTCATCGGTGATTTTGATTTTGGCAATAAAAGATGCCATCTGGAGTGATTTAAAAACTGGTATCATCGCCCACTTTCTTTTAAGCATTTGCAAAAGAAAATAGTACCAAATTGTGAGACTTTTCACATGACAATAGAGGCCTTGCTGTCTTTAGCATCATAGCAGATTGTTTGAGCTTAAAATAATTTAGTTACAAAAAACCATTATTCAATTCAGTTCAACAAATATTTATTAAAATCCTATGTGTAATGCACTGGTCTTCTTTGTTTTTGCTATATTATGTTTATTATTATGTTATAAATAAATCTATATAATTGCACCTTGCGGTTCAGCATCTCAAGCTCTATGGGTCCACATGTCAGGTTCTAGCTTGGAAGCCTCTTTCCCTCTCAAAAACCTTACTCTTAGGCTTCTTCGGAAAAATGTTTGTCTGTCTGATTGACTTAGCGCCCCCTTTCCCCTTCCCTCCTTTATAGGCCTAGCACAAAGGGGTAACTACTGCCCTTCACTACAATAAAGCAATTCCCACCTAATCCATAGACTTAACCACTCATCCTTAAAGAAGTGTGGAGTATCCAGATGCCAGTCACTTCCTCATTTCTTAATCAAGTGTTAATAGGCAAGCAGACATCTGCAAAAGGAAAGTTAGTCAAAAGTCCTAAAATAGAATCACCTTCTGGGAACCACATCAAGCTAATCAGACTCCCTACCCACCCTCTACAGTACTGATAATATTAGGAGTTATATAATAAGAGGCAATTGGGTAGGGGTCCCTGGAGTCAGGAAGACTTGACTTTATGTCCTATTTCTGACCAAACACTGGCTACATTATTAATCATCAACAAATCATTTAACCTTTTAATGCCTCCAGTAACTCTCTAAGATTATAAGTTATCAGGTGATTTGCTTATCTGCCTTCCTATGTAGATGAAATCATAGGTCTGATGCACACACACAAACGCGTGCACACACAGTCCTATATTTGATACGTACACACAGCAGTTAGTCAATGAGCATTTATTAAGCATCTATCGTGTGTCAGGGCAGTTTAGTGGCTCAGTGGGTAGAGCACGAAGTCCAGAGTCAGGAAGACTCATCTTCCAGAATTCAAATCTGGCCTCAGACATTTACTTAGCTGTGTGATCCTGGGCAAGTCACTTAACCCTGTTTCCTCAGTTTCCTCATCTGTAAAATGAACTGGAGAAGGAAATGGTAAATGATTCCAGTATCCAAGGAAACCCCAGAATGGGTCATGAAGAGGCATACACGGCTGAGATGACTGAACAATCACATTGTGTGCCAACCACTGTATTAAGTGCTAGGTAAATGAAAGAAAGGCAGACAATTTCTACCCTCATGAAGCTCCCAGTCTAATGAGGGGGACAACATGAAAACAATTATGTGTGAAGGAGGTTTATATAGAATACACAGGAAGACAACCACAGAGGGAAGTCACTAGCAGTAAGGGGGACTAGGAAGCTTTTTACAGAAAGCAGGATTCTACCTGAAGCTTGAAGGACTCCAGGGAAGTTAGGGAATGGAGATGAAGAGGGCAAACACTGTAGGCTCGGAATGCACTGGGGCAGTTGTATGCTGCAGCGAATAGAGTTCAGGGCTTGGAGTTGGGAGGGTCTGAGTTTAAATCATGCTTCAGTCACTTACTAGCTGTATGACGCAAGGCAAGTCCCTTAACTCCTGTGTGCCTTAGTTTCCACATATATAAAATGGCATTAATAATAGCACCCACCTCCCGGAGTTGTTATGGGGTTCAAATGAGATAATAATTGTAAAGCACCATATAAAATGTGAACTATTATATTGAAGGTGTAGAGAGAGAGAGAGAAGTTGTATACTAGTGACTGACTGCATGGCCATCAGTGTTACTGGATGGCAGAGGAAAGGACGTGGAAGGGAGTAAGATGTGAGAAGATTGAAAAGATGGAAGGGTCATAAAGCCACCTCCCCCCACGTGCCCCTACACATGTACATGTACATACATGTGTATGTGATATATGTGTGTATATATGTATGTGCTACAGAACCACTCATGAGCCTCCTTTTCTGTGTTTTCTGCATTGGAAAGGAAATGCCAAAGTCAATTACATGGACTATATTTTTTCATCATAGGGCTTTTTGTCAGAGTCAATAATATATTTTCCTTTGACATAGAACTGGGCGGCTCTTAAAGATAAATTCATATACTTAGAGGATCTGAAATTTAGAAGAAACTAATTTAGACTTTGAGAGAAATGTTAATGGAATTCTAGAATTTTAATACTATTATGTACCCTGAGAGTCATCTAGTCCGCTCGATGGCTCCAGAAAAGATTATATTTAATTTATTTCTGACTTTTGTTTGGCTTCAGGAAAGGAGATTCCATTGCTTCCCTCTTCAACTATTTCTCTCATATTTGAATCCTCAGTGATGAGGTCCCAGTGGAAGGAGTGGTATATTGTATAACTCCAAAAATAATGTTTAAGTCAAATAGCACATGTTGATGTGTATATGGTTTTTCTATACACACATATTCATGGCATATGAAGAAGATAGGATTGAATCTTTTTACCCCAAACTCTTATTTAAACTTTGTCCTCTTCACATAGGAAAGTAGATCAATAACCCTTTAGTGCTCCACATATTTTAAAGCTTCTCTGAGCTCCCCATGCTGGACTCTGGCTAATTTTGCTGTCACCAACTAAGGGAACGGAAGGATAATGGAAGGTTCTTCTTGCTATAGTTCATCATTGGGATCACAGCCTTGTCATTCACTCCTGTATTGATACTCCCTGTTCATCATGTCTGTCCTCTCCATGCTCAGTCAACAGTTTACAGAACAAAATATACTTTGGTCTGTGAAATTTGAGGATATGAGTAATTTGCAGATAGATAATTTTTGGATAATTATTTTTGTTACTGAATTCAGCTGGATACATCTTAATATATAACATCTACCTTTATATATATGTATATATATATATATATATATTGCCATATTGTTATCTCTGAGACGCTCTTATTTGGCTAATGGTATGAAGCAGTACGGTAAAGTAACTCTTAGCTGTTTTCACTGGGAACATTTGAACTTTTCTTGCTGAAATCCAGGTAAAGCTCCTACCTCTAGGCTAAAAATAAACAAACAAACAAACCAAACTTTCTAAAATCATCTGTATCCTGAACAGCTCTTGTGGAGCCATAAGTCTCCTCAAGTCTTTATTTTATCTATTCACAATGTCTTCTGGAATAAAAGGTGCTATTATCTTTGTTTTATGGATGAAGCAAATGTGACAGAGAGGGATTAGTGATTTACTAAAAATTTACTAGCTAATTAGTGATGGAATGGGGACTAAAGTTTGGTTCTCATGTTGTGTGGTGTCGTGTTCCTTATGTTATATACCCACTGGAGGGGAAACTTATTTAATTCTCTGGGCTTGAGCTCAGAGGCACCAGGAATAAGTGTTAGGGGGCAGAGGAAGGCTCCTCTATATCCAGCAGGTCCTGTAACTCATTCCTTCTTGGATCTGAAGTACGTGAAGAGTCATAGGCTGCACTTGGTTGCTCAAGAAATGATTTTCTTGAGGTAGAGCCAAGATAGTGGAGTAAAGGTAGGGACTCACCTGAGACCTCACTCAGACTCCTCCAAATATCTTTAAATAATGACTAAACAAATCCTAGAGCAGTAGAACCCACAAAAGATGGAATGAAACAACTTTCCAGCCCAAGGCAATGTAGAAGTCAGCAGGAAAGGTCTGTTGCACCAGGGTAACAGTGGAGCACAGTCCAGCAAAGGACCTGGCCCAAGCAAATCAGGAACAGGTCTGAGAGTGACTAAATCACTGACAGCATTGGTGATTTCCAGACCTCTCAGTCCACAGATGGCAAGGGAGTTGGACAATGGGTCAGAAGGAGATTTGCAGGAGTCCCTCTGCTGGCACCAGGGACAGGATTTATTTGCATTGCCTATACTTGGATATGGGTTTTAGTCCCAGTGTGAGGAAGAACATTAGCAAAGCAGAGCTTAAGGCCGCAGAGGAGCTGTGCCCGTTGTCACAGTTCCAGGGTTGTAAAGAGTGCTTATGGTTGCTAACAAACCAGTACACAGTACAGGACAGTAGTAAGCACATCTCTCCCTAGATCATACCGCCTTGGAAAAGCCGAAAACTTACAGGCCCCAGAATTACCTCTGAAAACAGCTGCACAAAAACCCTGAAGCTTAGGACAGTGATCCCTCCTTTTAGGAAACAGAGCCCCACTTTATCATAGTGTCAAAAGTCAAGAAGTAGGCTGGAGAATGAACAAACAACAGAAAAAATTCTGACTGTAGAAAGTTACTATGGTGACAAGGTAGATCAAAACATACAATCAGAAGAAGATAACAAAATCACAATTCCTGCATCCAAAGCTTCAAAGAAAAATATGAATTGGTCTCAATTCATGAAAGAGCTCAAAAAGAATTTTGAAAACCAAGTAAGAGAGGTAGAGGAAAATTTGGGAAGAGAAATGAGAGAGACACAAGAAAATCATGGAAAAAAGTTGACAGCTTGGTAAAGGAGGTACAAAAAATACTGAGGAAAATAACACCTTACAAAACAGAATAGTACAAATGGTAAAAGAGGCACAAAAATCCAAGGAAGAGAAGAATATCTTGAAAAGCAGAAGTGATCAAATAGAAAAAGATATACAAAAATTAATTGAAGAAAAATTCACCCATTAAAAAATATAACTGACCATATAGAAAAAGTCGTATAAAAGCTCCCTGAAGAAAAGAATTCCTTAAATGTTGGACTTGAGCAAGTGGAAGCTGACGACTTTATGAGACATCAAGAAACAAAGAAAATCAAAAGAATGAAAAAAATAGAAGAAAATATGAAATATCTCATTGGAAAAACAACTCACCTGGAAAATAGATCCAGAAGAGACAATTAAAAATTATTGAACTACCTGAAAGTCATGATTAAAAGAAAGAGCCTTGATACTGTTAAGAAATTATCAAGGAAAACTGCCCCGATGTTCTACAATCAGAGGGTAAGATAGAAATGGTAAGAATCCACCAATTACCTCCTCAATGAGATCCCAAAATACAAGTTCCCAGGAATATTATAGTCAAATTTCAGACCTCCCAGATCAAGGAGAAGATACTATAAGCAGTGGAAAAGAAATAATTTGAATATTGTGGAGTCACAGTCAGGATAATGTGAGATTTAGCAGCTTCTACATTAAAGGAGCAGAGGGCTTGGAATAGGATGTTTTGGAGGGCAAAAGAGCTTGAATTACAACCAAGAATCACATAGCCAGAAAAACAGAATAATCCTTCAGGGGAAAAAAGATATTCAGTGAAATAGAAAATTATCAAGCATTTCTGATCAGAGATGGATAGAAAATTTGGCTTTCAAATACAAGGATGCAAAAGAAGCATATAAAAGTAAAGAGGAAAAAGATGAGGGTTTTGATAAGGTTAAACTGTTTATATTCCTGTACAAGAAAATGATATTTATAACTTTAAAAAATTTTCTCATTATTAGTTAAGAGTATACATAAGCAGAGGTATGAGTTGAATGTGATGGTATGATTATCAAAAAAAGTAAAATCAAGGGATGAGAAAGGAATACGCTGGGAGAAGGGGGAAAGGAGAGGTAGAATGGTATAAATTATCTGATATAAAAGAGGTCTGAAAGAGATTTTATCATGGGGAGAAAATGGGGAAAGTGAAGAGGGGAGCACATGGAATTGACTCAAATGGGAATAATTTACACACTCAGATTGGTGTAAAAATCTAAATCTGCCTTACTATACAGCAGAGTAGAAAAGGAAGGAAGAGAATGGGGATGGTAGGGAGAACTGAGAGAAGGGAGTGCAATTTGGGGCAAGTAAAAGAAGCAAAACACTTGAGAATGGACAGAGTAAAAGGAGAAAGAAATAGGATAAACAAGGAAAATAAGACGGAGGGAAGAAACCATTATTGTAAAAAAAATGTTTACAGTGAGTTTCTCTGATAAAGACTTCATTTCTCAAATATATAGAAAATTGAGTCAAATTTATACAAATTAGAGTCATTCCTCAAATGACAAATGATCAAAGGATATGAACTGGCAATTTTCAGACAAAGTAATTGAAACTATCTATAGCCACGTAAAAATGCCCTATTGATGAGAGAAATGTAAATTATAAACAATTCTCAGCTACTACTTCACATCTGTCAGATTGGTTAGGATGACAGAAAAGGAAAATGAAAATGACAAATTTTGGAGGGTATATAGGACAATTAAAATATTAATGTACTATTGGTGAAGGTGTATACTGATTCAATAATTCTAGAAAACAATTTGGAACTATGCCCAAAGGGCTATAAAACTATGCATATCCTCTGACCAAGGAACACCACTACACCAGAGATCTGTATCCCAAAGGGATAAAAACCAAAAAGGAAATGGATCTAAGTGTACAAAAACAGCAGTTCTTTTAGTGGTGGCAAAGAATTGGAATTGAGAGGATGTCCATTAATTGGGGAATGGGTGAACAAATTGTTGCATATGGTTGTGAAGGAATGCTATCGTACTTTAAGAAATGATGAATAGAATGCTTTCAAAAAACATGGAAAAACTTACATGAACTGATGCAAAGTGAAATGAACAGAACCAGGAGAACATTGTACACAGTAACAGTAACATTGTGTGATGATTTACTATGTTACTTAGCTATTCTCAGCAGTACAATGATCCAAGAAAATTCGGTAGTACTTATAGTGAAAAATGCTGTCCATCTCCATATAATGAACTGGTAGAGCTTGAATGCAGATCAAAGATAATTTTTCTTTACTTTCTCTATTTTTGTTGTTTTTGTTTTTGTCTCTATTTTCTTTCACAGGATGACTTACATGGAAATGTGTTTTGCAGGACTACACATGTATAAACTATGTCAAATTTCTTGCCTTTTCACTGAGAGGTGGAAGGGGAGGGTTGGAGAATTTGGAACTCAAAATTTTATATAATGTTAAAATTGTTTTGACACGCAATTGGGAAAAATAAAATATTAAATAAGATTAGAAAAAGAAATAATTTTCTTACTTTGTGAAAGGCTTTGGGGAAATGAGGTTAAGCCCTTACTGGCCACTGGATGCCACTGTTGCTCCACAAAATTGATCTGTGAGGGAGGTTTGTAATCTTGGTTTTTGTAGAGCAGAACAGTTTTCCCAGGCATTCTAAAATGCCTTTGATTTTCTACATTCATGTTACAAAAGTGTAGTAAATATTTTATGCCCTGAATTTTGTGGTGAAATGACATTAGGGCATTTTCTTCTCAACACCAAAATGACCCGGTAAACTTTATTCCCTTCTGCTTTCATAGATTGCAGGTTCTTTATCAGTAAACTGAGACCAGTGATTTCCAATCTTTTCCAGTATAAGAACCCCTTTTTAACATCTTCAAAATTCCTGGACTCCCATAATATTGTGGTTGTGCTACTGATATCGTTGATGGAGAAAACACACAATGAAAAATGCTACTATGAATTTAATATACTCTAATATTTAAATGGATTTATGATCAAATCAATATATTGATATTTCCTGATGTGATGCATACTGCAATCTCTTCATCTCCACGTTTTCTCTGATTCCTGTCTATACACTTCTATATATTTGCTACAGGGAGGGTGTCCAACTAACATTCTGGGGGCTTTCATTATATTGTCCTTCAGAAATACCAGGGGGGTACAGCATATGAAATGTTCATTGGTTTTTTCTCACTCTTACTTTATCATCCTATTTGCCCCCCTGTCCCACCCCAGTCATTCATTTCTCTTATGACATCCTCCAAAACACTTCTGCATGATTCCTCTCTTGCAACATATTGCAGACTGCTCAGATCCACCATGTGCCTTTCCATTGCCCTTTGAGGAATCCTCAACTTCAATTATTTGAAGACTCTTATTCCATGGTGAAAAGTCATACAACATCATGAAAAGAATATTGGTGTTATAAATATGGGCCTTTGTTTCAGGAAGAAGTCCAGGGTCATTAAAACAAAGGTGCAATTTCCAAAGACAATCCAGATATCTCATTTCCTATTGAATTATCTAGATTGGACAGTCCCTCCCCGCCTTAGCAAATATATGGAAGTGCATAGAAGAGAGTCACAGAGAATGTGATGAAGAGATGGTGATATACATCATTTCAAGAAATATATCTATATTGATCTGATCACAAATCCTTTGGAATATTAGAGTATATTAAGTTCATAGTAGGATTTTTCTTTATGTAAATGTGTATTTCAGTATCTTCAGTGTGTACTTTCAGTATATGTACTTGTTCTTTAATTCATCCAGTTTTCTCATCCTTGTTTCCTTTATGCCTTTTCCATTTCCTCTGGCAGGACATCTAGTACTGTGACGACCACATATGAATGTGGTGGCTCAACTGTCCTTGATGGTGAAAAAAGTTTGTAATAAAAATATTTACAGATTTTTTCCATTTTTCATTTCTTCATTGTTCTTATTCCAGTTTTCTTAGGATGACTTTGCTTGGTTGAATCTATTTGCCAAGTTTTCTTTGAATTAGTTTTTCTTACACTGCTTCTTACTGTTTTATGAGGTGATACTGCTCATAATCTTTTGTCATCCTTCTCCAAGAGATTTTATTAAAAAGTTTATACCCTAAACTGGTTTGGCTTTTGTATTTCTCAATTTGGCAAGAAGATTAAAAGTTTACTGGCAGAAGTGGCTTTCTAGACTCATTTAGTTTCTATTACAAGAAATAATATCAATAGAGTTTCTGTATCAAAATTGTTATAATCAGTTGTAGGTTATAATCTCATATATTCAGCATTGATATCCTTTCCTTCATCTATTTCCTACTTTTTAACATTAATAACAAATTTAATTAGATCATATTGGAGTCATTTTAATTGAATGCCATATATATTTTCTCATTTTGTGTTTTGTGTTTTGACCTTTTCCCCTAATATGTCTGTGGTCTGTGGTCTGATGGTACACAGACAGCAGAATAACTCTATCTGCAATGAGTTGTTTCTTGTCTGTTACAATATAACCTCTTTCATTTCATGTGATACCATTTGTTACTTGCCATGTCCATTTCCTTTCTCACTCTTTGCTCAATTAATTATGTTTAACTACATGACCAACAATATGACCTCTCACATTCCTTATTCCTTAACTATATATTTCAACTATTTTCCTCAATCCCTGTCTCTGCATTGATGTCACCAAATATCAAAATGTTGATTTCATTTGGAGAGTTTTCACAAAATTTTTTACTGATCTCTAACACCTCACTCTGTAAGAGATGGTAGCAATAAGTTACGATTGATGTCATGGTGGTTGCTTATGAACCCTACAATAATAAATGACTAAACATCCCATGAAATAATATTTCTTGTTCCCTTTCAATGTATGACAAACCAGCTCTTTCAACTCCTTTGTTATTTTCTGTAGAACTTGAGGCTCATCCTTCCGTTTACCTTCAGCTTCTCTGTGTTGTCTGGTTTTATTTATAGAGAAAATATCAAGACTGAAATTCATTATCTTCCATTAGTACAGTCCACTGCTGGGTCATCAGACAAGGCTCTTGCAGTTGGGTGATTCTTAATGCTCTCTGCCCCTTTTCTTCCACTTTGTGGCTGTCACTACAGAAGTGATCTCAGCAAATTGAAGGACATTTTCCATTTGTATTTCATAGGTTGCAATGGCCAGAGGATTCATCACCAAGTGGCCAGTCTACTGATGATGAGTCTCCCGTACATACCTAACCTGTTCCTCAGGAGCGGACACAGTCTGTGGTTGGAACTATACTTGAAAATGTCCCAGCAAGGTAGAACCTGTGTGAGCTTATATTTTGCTGACTGAGCTTTTGATAACCTAGGATCAGCCCTGTTATGATGAATCAAAGGAACAAAGTTTTGTGGAAAATGAATTCATTAATACTTTAAAATAAATGTGTTATTTTCTTAATGTAGCAATACAGACTCGGATCATTCTCTTAGACTAAACTCTGACTAGTGGATTGGATTCCCAGAGCGTGGCTACCGCTTCCGTTCGAATTCTAGCGGTAATCCTGAGAGGGTAGGGGGGTTTCTCTAGTTACTGTCACTTGACTCTACATCTAGTATATTCCCATCACTAGTTAATATTTCTTCATTATCATTTAACCAGTGATCACTGCCTCAATATAATTTTGACCAGCTGACTTCTCAATATCAATGAACAAATGACCATCCTTACAAAGAAATATTTATTGAGAAGATACGGCAAAATACGCAGCATAAACACTTGGGAAGCCCTCTGTCTGCTACTAAGTCTTTTGGGAGAGGAAACTTAAAACGGAAGTAGTGACTATTGCCATCCCGCCTTTGCCTCCAGGCTTGCTTCTGGGTGCAGCCTAGCTGATGGATAAGCTTCTTTCTTGCTTGTAGAACACAGCGTTTTGCTCGCTGGGTCACTTCATTGCTGTGCTGGGCTCGGCTGCTCTGACCATGAGCACACTCTGCTACGGACTCTAGTGGCTAGAATTCTCGCGGTTCTCTCAGCCTTTTGGAGCTCACAAGGTCATGGCTTTGTTTTGTTCTGTCTCAGATGCTTGCCTGCCAATTGATATTCAGTCATCTTGGTCATTTCTGACTCTCTGTGATCCCGTTGTGGAGTTTTCTTGGCAAAGATACCCGAGTGGTTTGCCATTGCATTCTTCAGCTCATTTTGCAGATGAGGAAAGTGAGGCAAATGGGGTTAAGTGACTTGCCTAGGGTCACACAGTTCATAAGTGTCTAAAGTCAGATTTCTTCTCTTTTGTGTTTATTCCTTCCTACTCACAGCTGAGGGCAGCAAGGTGGTGCAGCAGAGAGAGCACTGGGTTTGGAATCAGTAAGACTTATCTTCTTGATTTCAAATCTGGCCCGAGACATTTACTAGCTGTGTGACCCCTGGAAAGTCACTTAACCCTGTTTACCTCAATTTTTCTAACTGTAAAACAGGATCATTAAATAGCACCTACCTCCAGGGGTTGTTGTGAGCGGTTTGCCATTTCCTTCTCTAGGTTTTTGATAGGAAGTTGAGCCCAGTGCCCTATCTGCTGCCCCACCTTGCTGTCCTCACCTGTGAGTAGGAAGAAGTAAACAAAAGAGAGACAGAGGGAAAAAATGCAGCAGCACCATGTATTTATGGCTCCATGGTGACGTGGGTGGGATGATAAGGCAACCACAGCTGCTCTCCCTCTCACTTAGGGGCTTTTAACTTTTTGTTTTCCTTCTCAAAAGCTTCCAGGGAAGAGAGAGAGGCACTATCCATTCCAGTCTTTTGTATGTAACCCAAGTTCCAGCTCAGTAGTCATTTAAAAGCCTTTCCATTATCGAGGATACCCATGAATATTCTGTGGTGGAGAAAGGTCCCCTTCATTATACACGCCCCACCTGAAGCAGGGTCATTAAATCTCCACATGGTCTAATACCAGGCAGAGAATATTGCACATTCTCTGACTGCATCTTCTCTGGCTAGTCCCTTTACTACGTTGGTGAGAACAGTATCTACATACTTTTGGAAGCTAGAAGGGTGAGATCTATTATTTATTCAGCCCACAGAAGAGATGTGCGTTTACTTATTTCACTGAGTTATTTAATGAGATGACTGGTACTGTTTCACAGATTTCAAGGATCAGATGAAAATGTCAATGCTGGAGGTACGTATGGATTTGCAGACTCCAGCAGCTCATAGACTGGGAACCATTGGTTTCAAAAAAAGATTTCTAAATTACCTTCCAACTTTTATGACCTTTTGCTCCTTTGAACCTCTTTAAAACTTATAAGCTATAGGACATAATTTAGCACTTTACTATGGAGGAAGGGAAAAGAAAAAGCATTTATATGGTGCCTGTTTTGTGCCAGGCGCTCTGCTAAGTTCTTTCACAAGAATCCTACAAAGGAGATATTGTTACTATCCCATTTTATAGCTGAGGGAACTGAGGCAAACACAGGGTAAAGGACATGTTCAAGGTCATACAATTTGTAAGTATCTGAGGATGGATGTGAACATAGTTCCTCTGGCCTGTAGGCCTAGGGTTCTATGCACTCTGCTACTTGGCACATTATAGTATGTTTTGTAGTAGCGACCGTATCTGTGTTTATCTTGTTTTCCCACAGACTAAAAATGTTTAGGGCATGAATGGTATCTTGGAAAATCAGAATTTACAGTTCTCAGATTGCTATGAACTTTTTCTGTTTTCATGTCCCTGTCAACATTTACTAGCCAAGTCATTTTGTGTTTTGTGACAGATGCAAGATCATAGTAGCATAGATTCAGGCCTAAAGAGATTGTAGGTACTTGGAAGTCCATCACACTAAAATTTTATTGATACAACTGAGGCTGAGAAAGGTTATCACTTGTCCAGGTTCTAACAACTAATAACTGTCTGAAGTGGAATTTGAACCCAGGACTTTATGACTTGAATTCCAAAGCTCTCTTGCCTATGCTACTTGGGTCTCTGCCACACTTTTTTCCAGTGGGAGCAGTCTTGCCATGTTGCTTGGGATGACTTTTCTTATGGCTCTGCCCCTATCAGCAATGTAGTTTTTCCTTAAGAGGTGTGAAACTATATTTGAGACTTAATTAGCCCAAGGGATTGAGGTTCAAACCTTTGATATTGCTTCTTGGTGGCTGAAATACAAAATCTAATGCATGGTGAACATGGAGGCAGAAAAGTTGTGCCCAACTGAATCAATGTTAGATCTTTGCCAAATGTTTTCTCATGTTATTGATGGGTTAACTTCTTTTTGTTAACTGTTAGATGGTTGACTAATGTTTTATTTTATTCTTTTCCTGAATCTGTACTACCAGACCAGCTCGAGTCAGGCCTGGCCTACTGCACATGTATTCCTTTAGTCTTTGGATAATGGATTAATGTATTATTTCATTGAAAATATTCTGGGCCTTGCCTCTCCCCATCCTTTTTCTCTCTCTGCAACCTCTGCTCCTGTAGCTTCAAGAGAGCTCCTGCAGCTTTTCCAGTCTCTACCTCTCCTTTGTATCTTATGAGACAGAGGTTTTGGGGGTAGAGGGCAAAACAATAGTAGCCAACAGCTTTGGAAAAGTTCCATATTATTCACCTGGAGAGATCCAAACAAACTGATGTTAAGTGAGAAGAGCAGAACCAGGAGGAATTTGTACACAGTGGCAGACACAACGTATGTGTGACAATCAACCTTGATAAACTGGACTCTTCTCTGCAATGCATAGCTATAAGACAAGTCTACAAGTCCCAGGATGGAAGGAGATATCTACATTCAGAGAAAGATCTAGAAAGAACAGAGTTTAAATGGAGACTGAAGCAATCTACATGCTATCTCGTTCTTTTCCATGTTTGGTTTTGTTTCTTCTTTCAAATTGTTCACTCCATTGGTTACACCCCTTCTATACAACCAGACTAATGTCCAATGTGAAAGTATTTGCAGCTCCTCTACATGATTGCATGCCTCCATGGGGTGGGGGAGAGGGAGGGGAGAAAATTTGAAACTCAAGGGATTGTGGAACTCAATCTTGTAAACTAAAAGTAAATAAACAAATCAATTAAAAAAAAAGAAAAAGTTTCATGGCAACCATGCCAAACATTGGTCCCTGCTTGGAGCTATGGATGGCGGGGGAATGCGAGAAAGGTGAAAGTGGGAAGGGGAAGGAGGAGATGGAGAAATACAACAAATAAACAGTCTGAATCTTACCTATCAACTCTTTGGGCACCTCTGAGCTCCCTCCAGTCATTGTTACCCTTTATGGAGGGGTACAGGATTGGCTCAACTATAATTTATCACACCCTACCCTCTCCTGAGAAACAAAATATATGTGCATATGTATGTATGTATATATATGTATGTATATATGTGTGTATATATATGAAATATGTATATGTATTCAATATATATATATATTTATATGAAAATGTTCTGGTAACATAATACCTTAATCTAATACCCAAAAGAATAATGTTTATGATGGGAATTTTAAGAACTGAAGGCAGGGTTGTAGATCAGCATATGTCTCTAGGGATCTCTCACGGAGGCAATACATGTAAGGAAGGTGTCCATGGTGCACGTGTGGGGGGTACCCCTAGAGAACACATGTGGCCAGGGTACCTGTGTAGAGAGATAAGTCATATTTCTAACACTGTAGGGATAATGATGACTTCGCTCTATTGGGTCTGGTTTCCTGTAGGCATAGTATTTACTTTCTGCTAGACATTGCTCACCAATAGGTTTGCCTGGTTATTGCTGGGGAGTGTTGGTCTTCTGGTCTTGTGTCTCTGCCAGTCTTGTGGCTGTTGAGATTTTCTTTGCCAACACTTTCTGGGGTTCATGTCTTTTGTGGGCTTGCTGGCTAAATGAACCGAACCATGCTCATTTGCTAGGATGCTATGACTAGAAAACCTCTGTCTGATTAGGACAGGCTGATAGCTCTTTAGCAATAGCTGAGATGGGTAGCTAGGTGGTGTAGTGGATAGACTGCCAGTATCTTTGCCAAGGAAACCCCAAATGGGGACTTGAAAAGTTGGACATGACTGAAATGACTGAACAACAACAAAAGAGGGAATGTCACGTTCAACTAAGTGCCCAAGCCAGGGAAAGTGCTGGTGGGCTAAGACTGTCTATTTTTTGAACTTCTTGTGTTTGGAGTGCTAGTACAACTAATGAAGGGCTTTTGTTCCAGACAACTCTTTGACTTAGGGCTAGAAATTCCAAGAACACTTTGAATGAAAATGAATCTGAGCTAGAGCAAGAACTAAGCAAAGGAGGCAAGGCCATTACTTTCAACTCACTTGGCCCAAGTTCCTGCCTTAATTAATTAAGTTTAATAGTCTGCAATGTGCGTTCCAAGCCTAGAGGTACATTTCAGAAGTGCAGTGGTACATAAGAGATGTTTATTAGTTGTCTCTTACTCTTCTCATCTGACTTATAAATTTCCTTTTCTAGTTGTTAATTTCTTTGATAAGATCTTAGAAATCATTTTTGTGAATTTAACAATAATCAACTAACACATATTTTATTTAATACATGAAGAACAAGATGTTTGTGTGAAAAACTATGAACTGTTGTGCAGTTTTAAGGGAAACATATAGCACATATATGAGAAAATTAAAAGGTAAAAATGTGCTATGTTTATTGTTTTTTGTTTGTTTTATGCATTTCCAATATTTAAGCAATAGTCTTTTTTATAGCTATCATTGCTCACTTCTTCCCCTCACCTCTAATAGAAGCATTCTCTCTCTCTCTCTCGCTCTCTCTCTCTCTCTCTCTCTCTCTCTCTCTGTCTGTCTCTCTCTCTCTCTCTCTCTCTGTCTCTCTCTCTTTCTCTGTCTCTGTCTCTCTGTCTCTGTCTCTCTCTCTGTCCCTCTCTGTCTTTGTCTCTCTCTCTGTCTCTCTCTTTCTCCCTCACAAATATGTACAGTCAAGCAAATAAATTAATGCATTGATTGCTGCTTCTGCCTTGTAATTCTTCATTGAGGATATGCTGAGCTACTCATGTTCATTGTTGCCTCTTAGGGGACCTGAAAATTTAAATCTTTAAAGACAGCTATATGGTATCACCAAAAGAATATTGGTGGTAAAAACATGGGTCTTTGTTTTAAGAAGAAACTTGGGGGAGGGTCACTGAAAGTTGTTCAGTTTTTTATATGTGATCTATTCCTTCTTTCTCCTTCTATTTGTTTCTGGGTCTAGTTCATTGCCCATCTGTCTGTCAAAGATGCGTGGTATTAAAAATCTCTGTGAGGTTCCTATCCAATAGCATATCGTAGTTTGTACATTCACTTGATTTTTCCCATGGACATAGTTAGACCAAACTCTTTTTACTGAATATAGATCTAATTGAAGAGACTTGGCAGTGTCCACAAGCAGGAGCATCTGATGGATCTCATCAAGTATAGGGAAATCCTCCATTTGGACTCTGTGTTGGACATCATTGCTGTCAATGGCAACCATCTTTGGCAGACATACCTTGCTAGACCTTAATAATCAGAGAATTATTGAACAAAGTTAACTGTTATCAAATCTTTAAAGGCATTTAAAATATTTAGAGATATGAAATTGGAGAGCCATTGAAGCAATATTTTGCTCCATAAAATCAAATGATTTTTTAAAAATAGCAAGTGAACAATAAATACAATGGAAATTTGAGGAGGGAAAGTGCACAAATAACTTGAAGGGAAAAAGGAAAGATTCCAGGAAGAGGTGGTCACTGAGCAGGGTGTTGAGGGAAGAAAAGTTTTCTGAAATGTTTTATAAAATGAGGAGGGAGTAATGATAGGGATGGGGGATAGCAGGAAATCAATCAGTCAGCATTTATTAAGTACTTAGTATGTGTCAGACAGATGAGCACTCAATTCTGGGAAGAATTAGTCATCCAGTCAGGCTAGAGTGTGGATTTTGTGAGTAGGAATAGGACAAAACATGGCTGAAAAGTTAGGAAGAAACTCAATTGTGGAGGACCTTTAATGGTGGACTGAGAAGTTTATATTTTATCCTAGATTAGTGGGAAGATATTGGAAATTTTTGATCAAGGAAGTGACCTCATCAGACCTGTTCTGAGACATTTTGACAGCTCTGTAAAGAACAGATTCTAGAGTGTAGAGGTCAGAAGCTTAGGACCTAATTAGAAATATATTATACTAATAGTCCCAGTGAGAGTGAAGTACGGTTTATAGGGACAGAAGGGTATGAATGTCAGATGATGTGGAGACAGAGTGACAAGACAGCTCATTGGATATTGGGTTGGGGAGAGAGAAAAATTAGGATTATTCTGAGATTACAGGTCTGGGCAACTGGAAATATGGTGATACTCTCAACTCAAGGAAGAACTCTGTTAAGATTTTCAAAGCCTTTCTCCCTTTCCTATCCCAAATCCCATTTTTATTACACTCTACTGCCTCTCTTGCCCTAGTATGACCCTTTCTCAGAAAAGTACTCATTCTGGCTAAAGCTAACATGGCAGGAGCCAGGTCAATTATCCATCATTTATCTATGCCCGTGCTTCTTTCTCCTTAAATGCCCTAGTTAATGCTGACTCCAAATGCTGAAATGGTGGTGCAATTGTTCAAAGTGTATTTCATCTGGTTTCTATGGGGTTTCTCTATTTACAGTGTTAAAAACTATTTATAATCCCAAATATTGAATTCTGTTTTTCCATTGACTTCTGGTTATCATTGCAGATGGATTCCTTTAGGAAACTGTTTGTTGAAGATAGAATCTTATTCCTAACTCTAGTCCAGGAGCCAGCAAACTATAGCCCACAACCTACTTTTGTATGCCTCAAGCTAAGAAGAATTTTTATCTTTTTTAAATAAAATTTTATTGTGTTTAAAAATACAAAAAGCATTCTCTGCTTGCAGCCTGATTTGGGGCCCAGATTTGGCCCTTGAGCTGTGTTTGCTAATCTCTGTGTCTAGTCCACAGCCTTCCTTGCTCTACTTTTCACCCATTCTCCTATTCTGAGAGTAGCACAGAAGAATCTAGACTAATTCACCCACGTCCCCCAAAAGAAGACAGCAAAGATGGCGGAAAGTACTGAGGACATGAAAAACTTATACATGATCTTCCTTTGTTCCCAGTTCTTGGAGAACCATGACCACTTTCAGATAGATCAATGCTTTTTCCTTATTTTATTCCTGGTAAAGTAAGATGTAGCAAAATAAATGAGAATTTAGGAAGAATAGCAGAAAGTAGACAGAGATTAAGAAGACAGCAACATATGAATGTAAACCAGCAAGGGACTCAGGAAGAGTAAAGCTACAAAGAGGGTTAGAGTCTCAAAATTCCCTAATGCTTTCTATGGTGCTATTTGCACTCTCATTTGTTAGTTAAGTACCAAGGCACATATCTCCTCCAGGTTCAAGGTATTTGTGGGTCAACACTCCTAGAATTATAGCACACAAGCCCCCACTGGTGCATTTACATTTCATAGTCAGCTAGAGAATAAATTAGCTCATAGCAAAGACACTTATTGAGCTGGCATCATAAGCCAGAATATTCTGCCCATAAACCTGGGGCACATTCTCTCACAAATACACTCAGTATCAATGCAAAGAATAGGCACATACATAGCATACGCTGGTCATGGGACACACGTGGCCCAAGCAACTCACATCTCTGCCAGTACAGGGTCTTGATGACCTTTCTCTTTTTGAGACTCTCCCCTCCCACTCCCTGGGCATAGGATCTATGCCGGGAAGATTGCTTAGCTGTACTCCCCAGGCCTGTTTGTCTCCACAGCTCAATTCCTAACATAATAGCTAATAATAATAGCTACTTATAGAATGCTTACTGTGTGCCAGGTACTAGTTATATATGTATATAGATATATATTCTGATCTATCTGTCTATCTATCTCTATATCTCAATTCTACTGATAGGATTTTTACAATTATTATCTCATTTGACTCTCACGACAACTTTGGGAGATAGGTGCTATTATTAACCCCATTTTACAGATAAGGAAAACAGAAATTAACTGACTCACCCAAGGTCACATAGCTGGTAAAGGACAGAGGTTGGATTTGAACTCAGGTCTTTCTGACTCCAGGGCTAACATTCTATCCATTGTGCCACCTAGCTGCCAGAGGAGATTGTTTCCCTTTTGACTCACATAGTTCCTCTGGTCTCTTGCCTTGGCTCAAATCCTATTGAGTGATTGGTTCTTTTTCAAGACATCATGTCCTATAGGGTGCGGGGAGGAAAGAAATTCTTTCCACCAATAACAGGTATAAAGCAATTCCCTATCACAGCCTGTCTTCTTACATTGCTGGCTGTCTTCTCAGCTGCCATAGCTCATCTCCCTCAGAGCCATCTCCTGCTTTGACTGACTTCTTTAAAGTATGTGATTTATAAAGGACCAACAAGGGTATGGCTGAGCGTTCAGTTAACCAATGACTAGTAGCCCTCTAATTCTATCAAGTTTTATTACAGAACTTCATATTTCATAAAGGAATAAAGAAGTAAAACACTTCATTTAAGACCTTAACGACCCTTGGTCTCTGTTACATGCCCCTTATATTCTATATATCTGAGGAATTGGGCTAGGGATAATTAATTGGTCATGAGTCTTCTGACCAAGTCCTTCCTATTACACAGAAATGCAGATTTAACCTCAGAGAGAGCAAATGCATTTTCTTATTTGAAAGAAGCATCTTAAAAAAATAATCAACTTTTGCATTTTGGGTTATGGTTAAATGAAGGGTAACTGAATATGGCACAATGGTGTCCCCCATGCTATTCCAGTGCTCCTCAAAAGGACACGGGAATGCTGAACAACCAATTTATTTGATGGGTGCTTTGAAGGGATGGGACTCTGACATCCCCACAGGGTATACATTTTTGAGTTCATGGTCATAAATTTAGGATCACTTGAAAAGACAACATGGGTGCATTCATGTTCTCAGTTTACAATACCTTTTCACCTGAGTGCACCTCCTGTCATCCCTGCTGAGCTTTCACAGAAATCACCCAGATGTTTAAACCAGTTTAAAGTTCATATATTGTGAAGTTTAAAAAAATCATCTGCAGAATCAATTTTCCTTTTACTCTACTAATTACAGATGGCACACTAATAGCGTCTCACCTCGGGCTAAATATTCCTTGACAAACGTTGAATATTCTGTTATCATTTTTATCTACCCCATCTAAAATGTTAATTAAGTACAAGACTTTAGAATTTATTTACTTATTTTACAACTATCAATTTAATAAGCAGGAGTCAGTGCGTACCCTGTGTCTAGTGTATCATAGATTATAGCAAATTACATTCTTTTGTTCACTTTGCCAAAGGTCAGGATCAAGTGATAAACAGAAGATGTGTTAGCCAGCCCATTGCTTAGCATTCTATGGAATACCATCTGTATGCAGAGAAATATATGATCTATGTATTTCCTTCAAGGCTAAATACGAAAACTTTGCCAGCACTGATGTTGTTATGTTTATTATGTTGCTATCCAATTTCTTCCATTCAATTGTAGTAAGTTGTAAGTTTGAAGATTTGGTTGTGAATTGGTTGAGGTGCCAAGGACCTTAGAAATCAGACCCAAGGTGATAGAATGACTTACCCAAGGTCACCCAAAGAGTAATTGGCAGAGCTGAGATGCAAATCTAGGTCACCAGTTGCTATAGTAGATAGAGCACTAGGGCTGCTGGAATGTCACTTTAAATATGTACTTAACTGCGTGACTCTGGGCAAGTCACTTACTCAGTTTTGCCTCAGGTTTTTTCATCTGTAAAATGGAGTTAATAGCCAAGACTGTTTTTAAGAATCAAATGAGAGAATATTTGTAAAGTGCTTTGTGCAGTGCCTAGAATTTAGTAGGTGCTTTTTTCCTTCCCAACTCTCAGACCAGACCAAGGCTCATTATTTTTCATCATGCTATTCTTAAGGTCAATGTTATTTCATCTTTGTTTCTCTGGTTCCTAACATAGTATCTCATACACAACAGGCATTTAATAAATATATATTGAATTGAATTAAACTGAATGGAAATTTCCCTAATAGAATCTAAGTTCCTTGATAATGACTTTGATTTTCAAGCTAGGTCCTTTAATTGAATCTAACATGGATTGAGGACCTAGAGGGCCAATGTGACCTTGAGGTCAGAGGTTCCCCGCTCTTGGCCTAATGATTTGCCTTGTGAATAGTAATTACTAAGTAATATTTGTTTACTTCAGTTAAAAAAGAATTTTGAGTGGAAAAAAGCCTCAAAATTTCCAAAAACATTTGCTAAATTATTCATTCAAATGAATCACCTAATGAAAGAGAAAAGATAATACTGTTACCTAAATAGTATACAGTACTCAGAGGTTAGCATTAAAACTGATTCCAAAACCAGTCTAGCTAAGTTTGGAGAATCTCATCAATGGAAAGCTTTGAGTGGTGTGTGTGTGTGTGTGTGTGTGTGTGTGTGTTTGTGTGTGTGTGTGTGTGTATGTCCACTACAACTTAAAAAATTTTCTAAGGAATTAAGGAGGTATGATCTGGATCTGGAAAGGGATTACCCAGGCCAAGGAAATGAAGAGCTCTTGAAGAAGTATGTGTGAAAAAGAAAGGTAAGGTGTTTTGTTATCAGAAAAAGTCTTAAAATTACTTTCATCTGGGGATTTTTTTTCCAAAGAGAAACTTTGAATAACACGTATTGTTTTTAAAAACCTTATTAAAATAACCAATTATTATTGTTCAGTCATGTCTGACTCTTTGTGACTCTGGGGTTTTCTTGGCAAAGATACTGGAGTGGTTTGCCATTTCTTTCTCCAGTGGATTAAGGCAGACAGAGGTTAAGTGACTTTGCCCAGAGTCTCAGTTAGTTAAGTGTCTGAGGTCATATTTGAACTTAGGTCTTTCTGACTCCACATTGAGCTTTGTTTCTCTAGTTCCTAACATAGTATCTCATATACAACAGGCATGTAACTGATGATGACTGAACTATATAGTTGACTCAAATCAGTAAAAAATTTTTAAAAAGTATATACACATACAAACACAATATGCATGTATAGCTATATATGTATATATCTATGCATATATATATATATGTAAATATGTATATATTTAAAATTCTCATTAAGAACTGTAGACACTAAAGTGAAAGATGTGCAAGAAGCTAATATAATTGAAAGCTTTTAAAATTATTTTCTTAATTGAAAAATGACCTATAATACCAAGATACCCAATATAATAGACCATTATCGAGTGCCTTGAATTTTAGCTAACGAAGGAATTTGGGGCAGTTAGATGGCACGGTGGATAGAATACTGGACTTAGAATCAGGAAAAATCACCTTTGTGATTTTCAATCTCAGCTCAGACACTTGCTAACTGTGTGACCTTAGATAAGTCATTTAACCCTGTTTGCTTTACTTCTTTATTTGTAAAATGAGCTGGACAAGGAAATCGTAAACCACTCAGTATCTCTGCCAAGAAAGCTCCAAATGGGGTCACAAAGAGTCAGATATGACTGAACAACAACAGAGAATGTTAAGATTTATTTCTGAAAGGACAAAACATTTGGAACAAAAAAAACAACTTCAATATTGGTCATAACGCCTCAAAAGGCAAATTATGTATTTTGTCCTATCTGAAACAGAGGGTTTTTATTATATCTGATTATACAGAAAGAAATAGATCGTGTTTTCTTAAAAAGCCTCCAAAGCAAAGTCAGTAGTTTTTAGTTGTCTCTATTTCTAAGAAATCTTGGCTTTGCTATTCCTTTTTTATTCATGAAAGAGGGGGGAACATATTAGAATAATGCCTACACTTCCTTTTCAGCAATTTTGTTTGCTTTTGTCAAAGTGTCACAATAAAATTAAAAGGTTGGCAAGGTACTTTTCATGGGGTTAGCAATTATAACTTCAAGTTCTTTCCTCTCCCTATACACACAAGAACAGATGTTTAATAAGAATAAAATAAGAAAAAAAAGGCATTTAATAAGAATAAAAAAATCAGGATTAACAAAATAAAACTTTGAGCTTTTGGAGCTAAAAGGGAAATAATAGTGAAAGCTACCTTCCTCTTTTTTTTTTTTTGGCTTTTTTTTGGCAGGTGGGGTTAAGTGACTTGCCTAAGGTCATACCACTAGTAAGTGTTAAGCGACTGAGGCTGGATTTGAACTCAGGCCCTCCTGACTCTAGGGCCAGTGCTCTATTCACTGTGCCACCTAGCCACCCAATCTCCCTCTTTTCTGAGGAACTCAATCCATTTAACAACTGTGTTCATAGTTCCAAAGTTTTTCAGGAAAGTATTTTCTGTCCTCTTTGTATGCACTGCGGTGTTAGAATAAAGGAAACTGAAATAGTCCAGGTTCCGTTTGCCTCACGTTGCCTCTGTTACTTAAAGTAGGTATTTTTGGAATTTAGGAGGCTTTGCTAAGACATGATTAACTGCTGGAGCAGTATACAAAACACAAACTCTCTTTAGTATCCATCTTTTTTTGGCAGGGCAATTGGTGTTAAGTGACTTGACCAAGGTCACTGGGCTAGTTTTGTATTAAGTGTCTAAGTTCACTGTGCCACCTAGCCGCCCCAAGTATCCATTTATTTTAAAATACATTTATTACTTTTATTGTTTGAGAGAAAGTAGCATGGCATGGTAGAAGGAAGACTAACTCTGACCATGGAAATCAAAGGACTGAGGTTCAAATGTGTCCTCAGATACTTCCTGTGTGACATTAGGTTAACTATGTACCTTCTCTGGGCTGCTATTTCCTCATTTGGACTAGACAGCCTTCAAGGTCAGTTCCATATTTAGATGTAGGATACTCTATAAACTACCTCAAAAAAGTAGATACGTAGCTATGTGGGAAAAGCCTTACATATTTCCAAAATTTAACTCTTAAAACATTGGCTTATGTTTACGTATGGAAATTTCTAGTATTATAGTGTTTTACAAAATGGTTTTTGCCTCTATATAGAGTAAGTAAAGGATAATTCTTGCCCTTAGTTAGTGGAGTTTTTCCTAACACATGCTGTTTCCTATGCCAGGCTATGATGCTTTTCTGAAAAGTCATTTAAGCCTAAATCACCTTGGGAGAATCACTGATCTGATAAAATCATAAGCTCCTGGAGGGCAGGGACCAGGTCTTCATGGTATTTTGTGATATATTAGGAAGAGCATTGGTATATTGTGATATATTAGGAAGACTGTAGGAACCTTACCTCCTATATTTTCTAGTGGTATGACCACTGGAAAGTCACCTACCTCTTCAGATCCTGTTTCCTCATCTCTAGAGAATTATTTTTTACTTATTTTTTTCTTTTGGAGGGGGAAGGCAGAGCGATTGGGGTTAAGTGACTTACCCAAGGCCATATGGCTAGTACATGTTAAGTATCTAAGGCTGGATTTGAACTCAGGTCCTCCTAACTCCAGGGCTGGTGCTCTGTTCACTGTACCACCTAGTTATCCCTGTTTCCTCATCTCTAAAACAGAGATGATGCTTAGCACCTATGTCTTAGAGCTCATAGAATGAGTGTAAAGCATAGGATCCTAGAGCTGGAGGAGGCCTTAGAATGAAGATTGAAGCAGACCATTTTCACTTTTTTGGTTTTTTTTTGTATGATTTTTTTTTTACTCCTGTTTCTTCTTTTAGAACATGACTGATGCAGAAATGTTTTATGTTATTGCACATGTATAACCTATATCAAATTGCTTGTCATCTTTAGGAGGGGGAAAAAGGGAGGGGAAGAGGGAGGGAAAAAATTTGGAGCTCAAAATCTTTCAAAATATAAATGCTGATAATTGTCTTTACATGTAATTGGAAAAAATACTACAAAAAGTGACAGCAAAACAAATTATGTTCTTTTTTGTCCCTTCCCCCAAAATCTTCTCGGCTAGTAATTGTAACAGTTGTATGTTAATCAGCTTTACCTGCTGCTTTGTCAATGGAACAGCCTGATGCTGGATGGAATGGATTTCCTCTGCTTGGTGGTCTTCAAGCAAAGGAGTGGGGGGAGGAGATTTTTGTTAAGGTACAGGTTGGAATAGATGAACACTGAAACTCCTCACACCTCTAAGATTCTGGGATTCCATATTTTTTTCATGCTAATCAAGGGTATACACAGGAATTTGGGGAGAATAATGAAATTCCAGAAGTAGGTATGGGACATTAAAAATATAAATAACCAGAAATAATGGTGAGCAGTAATTGGTAAACCTGCAGCTGGGGCAAGTGGAGCCACTCCTTTAAATGGTCTGGAGGGGTTGTGATTCTGAAATTGATTATGATGCCCTGCAAAGGAAAAAAGTTCCAGAAAAGGCCAATTAGCACTGTCCTAACTATTGCTTGAGCAGATTTTGGGGGCAGGGGCAACAAAAGAGATCAGCTTCCTTTGCTAGCACTTTTTAAGTAGACTGTTGGAATCATCTCTTGTCTTTCTGCCTTCAGTCAAGATCCCAAGTGAAGAGGAAGGGAATAAATCAATATATTACCCACTATGTTCCAGGCACTAAGCTAAGCATTTTCACAAATATTATCTCATTTAAGCCTCATAGCAACTCCGGAAATTAGGTGCTGTAAATATCTCCATTTTACAGTTGAGGAAATTGAGGTAAACTGAGATGAAGTGACTTGCTCAGCATCACATATAGTGATTGTCTAAGGCTGGATTTGAACTCAGTTCTTCCTGATTAAAGGGTCAGGGCTCTGTCCAATGTGCCACCTCCCTGATCGATCCATCCTTCACACTGTTGGTGAAATGATCTTTCTAAGGCACAGGTCTGACCAGGTCATTTCCTGTCTCAAAAGCCTTTGTTTAATGGTTTCCTGTTGTCTATTGCCATTGATAAAATGCAAATTTCTTAGCCTGGCATTTGAAGCCCTCTACAACCTGGTTTCTGACTATCTTTGCCGACTTGTTTCATCAGACTCCTCTTCTTATGTTTTATCTTCCACCTAATGGGAAATGAGGGCTTTTCCCTGATTTCCTATTGCCTTGGAGGCATTTGCACCTGACTAGAATGTACTTCATTCCACCTTTGCCTAGAGAAATCCTTTTCTTTCAGGTCCTAGCTCAGGCATCACCTTCTCCAAGAAATTGTCCTTGATTGATCAGCTGAAAATGATTTTTCCTCTCATTGAGTTTTACTAGAGCACTTCCTCTTCCCTATTTTCCCATCACACTGTATTTTGTCTGCTATCTATTTGTGTATTATTAGTCAAAATGCACAGCAGATAGACCTGTCTTTAACACATGTTGGCTGTAGGATGTGTAACCACCACTATATTCATCTATGAGTCATGCAACCTCGGAGTCCCAGACAACCCTCTATGACAAAAAATTACAGAGCAGGTGCTCATCAGCATATGTAAAGATACTTTGCTCCCAGAGGGTTCCTTATACTGATGACAGGACAAAAACATACTGTATTTTTATAGAGTTTAAAATTGACAAAGCACTTCTTTATAATAATATAATAAAAATAGGCAGTAGGAATATTATTTATTTTGTTCTTTAAAGCCTGATAGTAAGAAAATCTATCAGGAAGGCACTCTCTCCTCCCCCATCTTCAGTGGCTTTAAAGAAATGAATTGCTCTTAGACTTTTCTTGTGGGTTTTCAGAGCTGACTCATTAAAAGGAAAGGATTAAGCTGTTGTGAATAATCAAGTACCTAGAGAGAAAGAAGAAATAGAGAAAAGAAGTGCTAACTGTTCTCTTCTTCACTGACCAACCATCATCAGTGACAGGAAGAAGGTCACAGCTTTAATTTAACTCTTTGTCTACTCAGGCTAGAGCATGAGGACTTAAAACAGAAGTTTGTTCCAGGGAGGGGTGCAGGTACTGATGGGGGACAAAGGGTGGGGAAGGTTTGGTATTCTAAAGTGTGATGGATGATTCAAGGAAGAACTTTAGAAGTTTTTCTTGTTTGTTTATTTGTTTTGCAGGGTGGAGGGCAGGACAATTGGAGTTAAGTGACTTGCCCAAGGTCACATGGCTAGTATGTGTTAAATGTCTGAGGTCAGATTTGAACTCAAGTCTTCCTGACTCCAAGGCTGGTGCTCTATTCACTGTGCCACCTAGCGGTCCCTAGACATTTTTCTTTACAAATTATTTGGAGGCGACAGAATCTGAAGACTTGAACACATGGAACACTTGAATACATGGCCAAAAGATCATTGCAACATTTAATCTTTGAGAGTTGCTAGAACATTGAGAATTTAAGCACCTTGCCTAAAGTCACATAGCCAGTGCAAATATTATATGCTGTCCTCTTCCTCTCCCTTAGGGCAGCTAGGTGGTGCAGTGGATTGAGTGCTAGGCCTGGAGGCAGAAGGACCTGAGTTCAAATTCTGTCTCAGACACTTATTAGTTCTGTGACCCTGGGGAAGTCACTTAACCCTGTTTGCCTCAGTTTCCTCATTTGTAAAATTCAGTGGAGAAGGAAATGACAAACCACTCCAGAATCCTTGTCAAGAAAACCCCAACTGGGGTCATGAAGAGTTGGTGACTAATCCACTCCCTCCTCTCCCCAGGTTCTTTTGAGGGCTGTTTTTTTTTAAATACCTGTATGCATGGCCAGTGCCCAGAACAGAGTAGGTGCTTAGTAAATGTGTGTGTGTGTGTGTGTGTGTGTGTATGTAGGTAGAAAGGTGCTTAACCTGGAATTATGAGACTTTCAATACCTACTCTGCCACTTACTACTTATGTGACCTTGGGGATCTTGGGCAAATCACTTATCTTTGAGCCTCAAATTCCTCATCTTTATAATGTGGAGGGTTTATCTAGATTAGAGATTCTTTACCTGAAGTCAGTGAACTTATATATTTATTTAACTGCATTTCAATGTAATTGGTTTCCTTTGTAATTCTGTCTTTTATTCATTTAAAAGCATTATTCTAAGAAGGGGTCCATAGGCTGCCAAAGAAGTCTATGCCTACAAAGCACTTAGCCTACATGGTCTCTCCAGTCCCTCCAAATCTAGAAATATGATCCCACAAAATGAATTGACCTTTTAAAAACGTGGCTGAAATTCCTGTTTGTACTCCAGTTTAAATTATTGCAATGGCAATTGGACAGTTAGTGTGGTGAACAGAGCGACCTGCAATCAGCAAGACCCGAGTTCAAATCCCACCTCAGTGCTTACTAGTTGTGTGACCCTGGACAAGGTCTTTAGCCTTTTTTTACCTCAGTTTCCTCATCAGTAAAATGAGATAATAGCACCTGCTACCCAGGGTTGCTGTATGGGTAAAAGGAATTAATAATTGAAAAGTGCTTATTATTTTTATCATCATCTGTTCCTACCCCCAAGCCCCAGAAACTTAATAATTAATTTAGAAATTAAACTTTAAGTTGTATCAGAATGGGATCACATTTTTGCTATAAATTACACTTGTCAAGAAACCTTCCCCTTTCTTCCAGGTTCAGGGGATGGAGGAACAATAATCATCTTAGATTTACATGTTGATTTGGGGACTAATGCAGCTTACCATTTTATTCCTTGTCTTAGACCTAGACCTTTGCTTTTCTTTTCCCATTTTCATGACCTCTTGTCATGACTGGGAATCATTTATATTTCAAGCTGTTCTTTTCCCCCTCAGGATCTTAAACATACCTAGAGTCCAATTGTTTTAGGTGTTGCTCTGATTAGCATCTTCCTTTCAGGCTTTAAATTGGAGAAAAGCAGTGGCAGCTTGGAAACTCAGGGTCCTGATGTTCACTAGCTGTAGGAGAGATGAAATGATGTTCCCAGGTGGTGGTATCTCTGGAAAACACCAAAAACTGCAAGGAGTGAACATTTAAGTTGAGTTAGAGTGTTTAAATGAACTACTAGGGTATTAAGTGAATGAAGATTTAAACGAAGTGTCTTTGCCTAGGGAAGAGTCACAACCATTTAGCCTGCCAGCAATGGAGGAGTTAAAAGTTTTAGGAACATGAAATGCTCCAAGAAAATAGTGAGAGACCCACCAGCAGTCTTGACCTTTATTTCCAGGGTCCAAATCCAGACAAGGGTCCCTAATTAGCTGCAGAGGAATCAAGAGCTTTGGCAACATACCAGCAGACATTAAAAAAAAGAAAAAGAATCTAGTAAATAAAAGAGCCATTTTCTGTCACAAAGGTTAAATTGGAGCAACATTTGTCCAACGGCTTGGTATTTCTAATTCCCACTTAATCCCCTTCTTAAAAAAAAAAGAATTCTATTTCACCCAATTTCCCTGCCTCTATATTATACCCCATCGGATTTATTTTTCCTATTCTCACTACATTAATTGTAGGCTTCATTCTTTTTCAAGCTCTTTATTCTCTTCTGTTAGACTAACGTGTATCTCTTGAATGTTTTAGACTACACTTTCTATTAACATTTTATTTTTATAAAAAAAAATTCTTCTCATTTTCCCACACAATTTTTTTTCCAAAAAAAATCATCTTTCACTGGCTCTTTCCCTTTCTATCTCTGACTTACTTTTTTTTTACTTGCTGTTAATATTCTGGGCCTCCTGCTGCAGGTAGGAGGACAGCCAACCTATGAATTTCCTAGCTCTAGAGCTCAAAATCTAGATTATAGACAAGACCCAAATTTTGAGAAAATTTGCCCAATACTCTTTGGCTCAGAGAGTTCAACAGGGCTGAAACCATTGTAATTCTCTGGTTACTTTTCTTTTGGAAATTTGAAATTGTAGTCAATGTGAATACAGGGGAAAGTACACCAGTCCTGGGGGTTTGAGGAGCTGGGTTGTCTCAGACATTTACTATTTGTGTCACATTGAGCAGCCTCCCTCAGCCTCAGTTTACTTATCTGTAAAATGGGGAGAATTTTCTGAGGTCTCTGCTGTCTTGTTTGTTACCAATCTGTGGTATTCTTTTACATCCTCAACCCTTTTATTATATCAAATTTTGACCCCTAAATAGAAATAGAATCAGATTTCAAATCAAGAAAATATTTTCATAACCTCAAAATAATTAGAGCCTAGAATTCTCCCTTTTTACTGTTATTTCACCTAAGGGGAGTGATCAAAATGTCACAAAACAAAATTTAAGCCCAGAGTGAGAGGGCTTAGCCAAATGAATGTTACTTTAATACTCATGATCCTGTTTTGAAAGTATGTTTGTGTATAGTTTATAAGCAGCATTACTTTCACCTCTAAAGACTTCAGATTTTAAAAAAATGCTTAGCAGTTTCTCTATTTCTTGAGTTGAACATCAAAGCTAGTTAACATTGCTGTCTCTTAACCCTTCTAACATTAGCACCTTTCTCTACTTCAAGGGGCATGTGTGTTTGATGGAAGAGTTGTAGTATATACATCTCATGACAAACTGATTAACACAATTGTGATCCTTTTTAGGTTAATGGGCACAATGCTCTTAGAATCTGTACCTGTTTAAAAGCTAGAACCATGCTGCTCTGCCAAAAGTCCTTTTAGAACTTGGCTCTCAAAGGAGAGGGTGTGTCTAGATACATAAACAGAGATGTACATAGGTAAGAAGCATGTCTCTACCACACACTGGTGTTGTGACTACGGCTGTGGTATTTCAGCTACCTTAGACCTTCCAAATAGAATTGGGTGGTCAGATTTACCTGATTTTGACACATTGATCAAAGTAATCAGATGCTTTCTGAATGTTGATCTTATTTTATGTTTCATTTAATAATAGCTATAATAGCTAATGCTTATATAGCATAAACTATGTTACAGGCACTAGGCTAAGTGCTTTACAAATATTACCTCATTTGAGCCTACAACAAGCTTGGGAGGTAGGGTTATTACTATCCCCATTTTATTATTTATTAATTTATGTATTTAATTTATTATTATTGTTAATAATAATATTATATTATTACCCCCATTTTACAGTTGGGGAAGTTGAGGCAGATGGAGGTTAAATGACTTGGCTGGGGTCACACACCTAGCAAGCATCTGAGATTAGATCTAAGGTCTTCCTGATACCAGACCCAGGGCTCTATCTACTTTGCCACCTCACTGAAGCTGTAGTTTCATGGGCTTAATCCCCCTTCAGATCCTTTCCAACTTTGAGAGTTAGTTCTATAAAGTAGGAACATTATAAAAAAAAATTCAGTCTGCTTAGTTTTTCATGATAGAAACCACTTTTATTTAAATGACAATAATTTATAAACATGGAACATGTTCAGCCTCTATATTTTTCATTTATGCAGTACTCAATTAACCATCCCACTTAATCTGCTTGCCTGTAGTTGACTTTGTTCTGAATTCCATGGCACTGCTGTTGGGTCTCGCTCTTTCTAGTGTGAGAAGGGTTATCACATCCTTCTGCTTGAGGGAAAGACAGCAGTGTCATAGTGACTGTGAGGCTGGAATACAAGAAATCAGTTCCTGTAATTATTTCATGTTCTAGGCAGCATGTACTTTGTTATTTATGACAAACCCAGAGCTGGTGGATTGCTCTCGTATGTTATTATTGCCTTTTGCCAGCCTGCTCCAAGCAGTGTGAAAAGCAGCTTCAGCCTGGGAAAATGAGTGAATGCCATTGAATGTATGTGAGGCATCAACAAACTGACAAATGTTCCCACATGCTTGCTGATGTCATTGCTGAGGCTGATATAAAGCCAAGGACATTAAGCAACAGGAAGACGTGTTGGTTGGGGATTTAGAAGCAGAGATGACAAAGACAGGCTAATGGAAAAAAATTAAGAAGGAAGAAAAAGAAAGCAAGGAAGGAAAGAGAGAAAGAGAGAAGGGAGTCCTTTAATCCATTGTTTTTTTGTTGATGTCTGCTTTTTTTTTAAAAGCTAGTTTTGAGTTCAAGATGCATGCTAACTAGTGTGAAGAAATGCAATATTTTGATGGAGTTTCTCAGTCCTTATTGTCAAAAGGAAAAAACAAACAAACTTGAAAGTAAATAAGGTGCCCCCCACCTCCATTTTAAAATGCATATCATAGTGTTTACTTGGTAGGACCAATTATTTTAAAAAAGCAGGTTTCAAGAAAAAGAGTCACTCTCAGGCAGAGACCTTACATGACAAATTTCGTCCCATAGTGGATTAAAATGGCTGAGAGGAGATGCTAACATAACCTCAACTCTAGTGGTGTGAATACACCACTGTAATAATTCATTTAGAATGATGACACCTGAGACCTAATTTAAAAGTCCTAGATGAATACTAGTCTCACATTCAACCCTGAGGGCTGCTGCAAACATTCCAAAGAAATCCTAAGAACTATAGTGAGCCTAATTGAATTGGACTTAAATGGACCATTGAGATGGTCTCACTGAGCTCAGGGGAATTCATATTGTCTATACTGTATCAGAATCACAGCTTGAACGGAATAACTGGTTACATTCAATCATGTTACTGTAACTCATGCTTGAGGTAAAGGGGAAACCTTTTGCTATCAGCAAGACTGGATGGAAAACAATTTCAAATCACTTTAAACCCAGTTGGCAACTACTTTGCCAATTATGGAATCCTGTGGGAAAGGTGTGTGCGAGGGCTCAGAACTAAATGATTTATGTCAGGCTTCAGTGCCTCCTGAGGAATATGCGAGAGCCTGCAGAGGAGGGGCTAGTGGCTAATTATTTCTCCTAAGAATACTTTAGCAAGGTAATTTGTGCTTGCAGATGAGTCACACCGCAGACTGGATAAAAGGCGAGGTAAGCAGAGAAATTCCTAAGATCCATTTAGTGGCTGATAAAAGGGAAACAGAAGGAATCAACACTCTTTCTCTCCTCTCTACACCCTGAGACATTTCAAGACAGAAAATAGAAAGAGAAAACTAAATTTCAAGCTTTAACTGGCAAGTGAGATCAAAGTCCGTGATTTGTACCACAGGTTTTGTGTTGGGCACTTTAAAATGCAGGGTTACCAGCATAAATGACATGCTATAACTCATCAGCTGGACAACTGGGAATCTGGCTCAGGGTGTAAATGACCCTGAAAAATTCTCCCTTTTCTTCTAATTTGTTTTTGATGAGCCACCTTGCAAGAGTGAGTGGTTCTAAACTCCTGAAACACTTCCAAAGAAGGAAATTCACTCCCTGACCCCACTCTTCGTGCCCTAGCTATTATGATACAGAACTGAGAAATTACCTTAGGAGTCAACCCAAGGGTATTAATACCTTCCCCTCCTTTCCCCCTAAGGAAATACAAATCAGCAGTGGGCCTTTATGCCATGTAACTTAGAGCGAACTATATGAGTTCTCAAGTAAGCTTTTCAAATCCTTTCATTATCTGAAGGATTTCGAGGCTAGTTTTGGTAATCTGAAGGAGATTGTCACTAAGACCACGATGAATGTACAGCAATAGCTATCTTTCTTGTCAAAGCCACCTGATGTGGTGTATTTGGTTTTAGCTGCTGCCTTACCGTCATTACAACTAATAGTGGATTAAGCTTTTGGGCTAGTGGGCAGTTCTGAGTAGCTCTTTAATGATTTTCATCTTGTGCATCCCTAGAAAACACTTCTGACCAATGAACCCATAACTGCAAATGACATGGGTAAGCTTCATTGAAAACGATACAACTGGTGGGATCTTTGAGCTCATTTGGGATAGTTCCTCATGGGGAGAGATAGCCATTTGAGTCATTACACCAATGAGATTTTGTCATTGAGAGTTTGCTTTTCCAGAGTCCTGGATGAAACAGTGGGTTAGTTAGTTTGAGGCAGTTTGTGAAATGTTGGACAAGAATATCAGAGGTAATATAGGAAGACTGGAGTTCAAATCCTGATGTTTCCACTTCCTTGCGAGAGTCACTTGGCCTTTTCTGCCTTGATTTCCTCAGCTCCAAAAGAAAGGTAATGATACCTGAACTACATTTGTCACACAGTTGTTTTGAATATCAACTAAGCTAATAAAGTGCTCTATTAGTCTATCACTAAGCATTGATTAAGTGCCAACTCTGGGCCAGGCACTATAGTAGATGTGAGCTATTTTTATTATTTCTTTTCATATGAGAATTATGTTTAGCCATTTGATATCCAAATAGATATCCTATTCTGACTATAGAAAATCCTCACCTCTCCCTTCCTGGATCAGCAAGGAAGAGGTCTGGAAGTTTATGCGAATTGGATGAAATGCTGATTCCTAATTAGATATGATCTTATTTTATTGCATAAGCCACAGGAATAACCTGTGTGTTGGGAAAGGGATGGCAACAGGGTAATGGCAAGACTTTGAGAGACCTAGGCTGTAGTTTTGACTCTGTCACTAACTAGCAATTCATGTTACTTCTCTGGGTCTCATTCTCCCCAAACATAAAATGAAGGATCAGATCAAATGATCTCTAAGTTTTCTTCTAGCTCTGATCCTACAATCCTGTCATCAGGAATAGTAATGACAATGAACATACTAAAGGATGAGAGCCTTTTGTTTCATAAAGCATCTTCCCTCTGCCAGCTCCAGGTCATTTTTCTCTCCTCCCCAGGGCAGTGGGAGATGAAATACTTCTGGGATACTCTAGCCAACTCTTGCTTCTAGGCTGGTGTTGCAGCCGTGACATCTTTCGTGGCTGTGCCTCTTCTCTGCTGTTTCACTATGACTTTCAGGTGCCATTTGTCTCCACCCCCAAAGTTGCCCTTTGCTGCTTTCCTCCCAGTTGCTTTTGCCATCTGCTTGAGAGGGCATCTGCTCCTGGTTTTTCTTCTCCAAAGGGAATATTATTTACTGCTCTTTGGTGAGATTACCTTTTACAATATGCCTTGGGTGTGTGTGTGGGGGGGAGGGTGTGGTCGTACTATTTTCAGCTCTTTGGATAGTCAGGTTGATAGACATACCTAACTTCACCCAAACGAACTGCTCAGGAGATGGTAAAGATCTTTCCCTTTTCTACCTCACTTACCATCACCCTAAATAGAAAAATCCTTTCTACATACCAAATAGTTGGAGTGAGGGGAATGAATTCCTTTCAAATCCTGTCACACCCAGGCAGCTAGGTCATGCAATGACCTTTGAAGTTTCGATAGACCTCAAAAAGGCACTTAGCAACACTAGGATGGGATGGAGAAGAGATGGCATCTCTTGCCTAGAATTCCTGTTGTTACAACAAAGTCCCTTCCACATATGTGGATTTTCAGACAATAGGAACTAAGTCCTGTTAAATATCCACATGGCACCTATTGCTTAGAGGAAGGTCAGTGAGTATCAAACAACAACAACGCTACACATGGAGTTATCAGTGTTGTGTATGGAGCCTCAGAGAGAATATTGTGTCTGAAGGCCACAGCTCTACTTGTTGCTAGTTTATATCCCTTTGAATACTTGTTTCCTCATCTGCAAAATGCAGAACAATTGGACTGAATGACTTCGAAGGACCCTTCCAACTCTAAAAGCCTATGATCCTAAGTTTTTGCTTTGAGTTTGTAGTGAGGGAGGATTGAGTGTGATAGATTTAAGGCCATAATATGCTTAACACCCTTCAGGAAGGAAATATTCTGCTCTGGAGAGAGATGTAATTAAGATAACCCAACTACTGGGGTGAAGTTCTCAATCTAACTAGCAGGACAGGTGGAATATGGTTTTGTTGATAGCTCCAGGCACTGCAGGGATCAAATATTTCTGCATGCCTGTCTGTGATGCAAGGTACCGCCAACCAACTGAAGTTTGTTTCTGCCACATTTACAGAACGTGCTAATTGTCCTTCTGGCCCTCTAGGGAGATGTGCTATCTGATTGCTTTGCGAATCGTCCTTGTCTTGCAGAAAGAACACAGGTTGTGTCTTCATTTAGAAAAGGTAACAGCTGCATTTGTAATCTATTTCTTCTCTAGTCTCCAATGTTAATAGCAGAGGTGGAAAGATTAAAAAAAATAAAATCCTGCTTGATGAAGAATAGGGCAGAGGATAA
Organism: Pseudocheirus occidentalis; assembly: GCA_028646575.1. Taxonomy (NCBI): domain Eukaryota; kingdom Metazoa; phylum Chordata; class Mammalia; order Diprotodontia; family Pseudocheiridae; genus Pseudocheirus; species Pseudocheirus occidentalis. The sequence continues at coordinate 186,385,353 of CM053594.1, forward strand.
TTATTTCAGCAATAATAAGAATAAGGGAGTTGTTTTCTAGTCCATGGATGTACTTTCCCACTGAAGGTAACAAGCCCGACTTAAAAGTCCTACAAAACAAAAGAAATGCACAATTTTCCCAAGATTAATGATTTTGGAAATGATCCTTACTACCATTTTTTCTTTCTAGTGGAAACACAAAGGTGATTTAATGATGAAAAGTAATAACCCACAAGGACTATCATCAGATAATATTAAAGTTCATTCCAAGTTTCTCTGTTCATTGTCGGTTTGTGTTCTCAGAAGACAAATAGTAAAGTAGGTGCTGCTGTTTTCCCGGGTATTATGGGGCAAGTATTACATTTGGAAGAGCGAGGCCATCTGGAGACTAGAAGATAAATTGCTGTGATTGTGGTTAGAGAAGACAGAGGCTCCTTAATACAAACCTGACAGAGATGAAGTATTTCATTTTTCCTGGCAGAAATCAGTGTGATAAGAATAGCTTTTTCAAGTGATAAATTCTTTTATTTAAATGTTGATTTTTTTCTTTTTAGCATCCCAAAATATACTTTAATATTTTCAAAGTTATCAGTTCCATCTGTGGGCTTGTTGTCTCCAATAAAGCAAGTGAACAGTCAGTGGACAAGCATTTAATTAAGTGCTTATTACATGTGCATTTCTGTGCTAAGAAATGCCTTCTTGTCTTAGGAGACAGTTTTATGGGTTGTAAAAAAAGAGAAAAGAAAAATCAAGTTCATAATTAACTATGCACAGGATTAGGGGCAGCTAGGAATAACAGCAGATAAATGCCTGTCCTGGAACTCAGGAAGACTTGAGTTCAAATTTGGCCCTAGATACTTACTAGCTGTGTGACCCTGGACAAGTCACTTAACCCTGTTTGCCTCAGTTTTTTTTATCTGTAAAATAAGCTGGAGAGGGAAAGGAAAAGTTGCTTTAGCATCTTTGCTAAGAAAACCCCAAATAGGGTTATGAAGAGTAGGACATAACTGAAAACAACAAAAGATTTAGAGCTGGCAGGAACCTCAAAAGGCATCTAGTCTAATCCCCTCCTTTTATAGATGAAGACACTCATCAATTAAAATGATATCGAAACTTTTCTCCATAAAACTCTTGTTATAGATGAGCAAATCTAGGGAATAGGTGAATTGGGTTGGACTACAGAGTGCAAGAAGGAGGATAATGTAGCTTAAGTTTGGATAGGAAGGTTGGGATGGGTCAGATGGTGGAGTTTGTATTTGATCCAGGACATAATAGGGAGCCAGTATAGATTATTGAGGGAGGGGGTGGTGAAAAGGTCAGACTTCGTCTTTAGGAAAACCACTTTGTGGAGAATGTATTGAAGTGGGGAAAAACTTTAAGCAGGGAGAGCAATTAGGAGATCATTACAATAGAGTACAATGGAGGCAGCTAGATTGCTCAGTGGTTAGAGCACTGGGTCAGGAGTCAGGAAAACCTAAATTCAAATCAGGTTTCAGATACTCATTAGCTGTGGGGCCCTGGACAAGTCACTTAACCTCTGTTTGCCTTAATCTACTGGAGGAGGAAATGGGAAATCACTCTGATATCTTTGCCAAGAAAATCCCAAATGGAGTCAGAGTCTGACATGATTGAATGACTGATCAAGCAATAGAGTAGGCAAGAGATGATGAGGTCCTTAAACTGTGCTGGTGACTCCATGAGTTAAGAGATTAGGAGAGAAGGGAGAGGTGTTGTAGAAGTGGAAATGACAGAACTTAATTGGATCTATGGGAGTCAGGAAAGTGAAGAATCAAACGTGGCACTGAGATTGTGAACCCAGGTGACTGAAAATGTCCTTCACAGAAATAGGGAAGTTTGGGCAAGAGATGACTGACAAGGGATAAAAGATAATTCAGTAAGTTCTACTATGCAGATCACAGAGCATTCGTGCCTGCTTATACTGTGAAACTTACTCTGATCCACTCGAAAAGGGAGAGCAGGGATCTTACTCCTTAGTTTCTGCCAGCACAGAGCTTGCCCTCTGAGGGTGCCTGTTGCATCCAGGAAGTGATCTGGGGGATGGGAGCAGTGGAATCGGGGGGTGTGGGGTGGGGGGGAGGATTTCCTCAATGATTCCTGGGCAGCTGTTGGGAAAGATAGAGTAGAGGAAGGGAGTGTTCAAATGCAATTAGTGAAGGGTAGATGTGGCTGTGTTGGAGACAAGCCTCACAATTGCGGATGCTGGGATGCAACTTATTTTCCTATCTTCTGATTGTTCAAACACCCTTTAGTGTCATGTCACAGGTTTCCAGGTGGCCACAGCCCACATTTTGGAGCCCACTGATCTAGAGGATTACTGGGACAC
>CM053594.1:186395273-186411801 GCA_028646575.1 Pseudocheirus occidentalis
GGTGAGAGTGAGAGGAGGTAAAGGGGTAGTGATGATAAGTTGTACAAAAAAATGAGCCTTAAGATACCTTTCCCTAAATATTCAACTTCCCCTTCCTTTTTAATACATCATATAGTGCTGTTTAGTCTGTCTTTGAGGGTTACAGGTTCTGCAGCGCTATTTAATTATATTTCATCTTTTGTGTGACTTTATAAGTCATTTAGCATTTTAGGTTGCTGAACAATTTAAAGATGATTGGGGAGATGGTTTAAAATTAATTCAGTTAATCTCTTCTTCTGAAAAGAGTGAAGTAAATGATCTTCATTCTCTGAGAAAGGGGGATGCAGTAAAAATGCAACTGGATTGGGGTATAGATTTCAGTTTAAGCTTCAGTGCCACTTAGTTGGTATTTGACCTTGAGAAAGGCACTTACTCGGGTTGCCTTTTCATTAGCTGTATAATGGGAATTTAGCCTAGATGATCTTTCAGCTTCTTCCAAGTCTAAATCTTCTGACTCCAATGATTCAATAAGTATCTAAACTTTCTTCTGGCTCCAACATGTGTTGATTCCATAAGACAGCTGCAAACATCTAGGGCCCTACATTTCCATATTTGCTTCACTCTGTGATATCACTTGAGGCTTGACTTCTACATTTCTATAATAATTAATACGCCAAAGTGAATCTCTTAGCAATGACTGGATTCCTGACTAAATAATACTTCTTTTTGTCAAGTAGAAGAACATTGATCACCAGTGTTTGTGTATGTGAATTAAAAAAAAAATTCCACTCTACCTCCTCTTCATACTGGGGAACGTATCTTTCCCTAATGCTAAATGGAAAGGATTGCCTTCAATTTGCTTCCATTATTTTCTCTGGAATCTAGTCTACTCATGGTTTTAAGGAAGAATATTTGCCCTCTAGGTGAGAGTCTAGGCTAGGGGATAAACTCTTGTGTTTCCTGAGTAGTAGAAGTGATTTATTGATTTCACAGAAGTGAATTGGTGTGTGGCATAGAGAAGGGTTTGATAAATGGGATATTGAAAAGAGCGATACAATAGATATGCATATGAAAGAGGTGAGGGGGGAGAAGGAGGAGGAGGGAAAGAGAGAGAGAGTGTATGAGAGAGAGAGGGAAAAGAAGGAGGAAGAGAAGGAGGAGGAGGGGGAGGAGGAGGAGAAATAGAAGGAGGAAGAGAAAGAGGAGGAAGAGGAGAAGAGGCACCAGCAGAAGAAAAATAAGAATTTGTCTCATGTATATTTTTGAATTGTTTTTGAGATCCTCCAAGCTAGCTTTTATAGTTTACCTGGAATGATGGGGTGAGAAAGGGAGATATTGTGACTCAGAGAATAGAGCATATACCACTTTGAGTGTCAGTTTTAAAAGAAAGGAGGTCTAATATTAGGCCCTGCCTATCTGCCATATTTTGCCTTCCCTCCCTACCCCCATTTTGTTCTGAGAACTAATCAAATCAACACTATCATCGCCCAGAAAACTACTTTATTGTTCTGCTCACCAACTATGCCGCTTGATAGACCAATATACTCTTCCTTAATTATTTCTTTATATATTTTGTCTCTTTCTATTAGAATATAAGCTTCCTGAGGGCTGAGACTATTTGTTTGTGCTCAATAAGTGCTTTATGAATTCATTCATTTATCCATCCATCTATCCAACAATCCATTGGGAGAGGTACTTAGTTTGGGCCTCAGTTTCTTAGGATGACTTAGATATTAATTTGAGAACAAGTCTTTTCTGCCACATATTGAGCAGTCAAAGGAAGAATATCTTTTTGGATTCAGAATCGTCATTGCTGTATGGAGGTTTGAGTGTGCTAAAGGTCAAAATAGAAAACACATGATAAGGGTAAACTCTTTTCTCCTCTGTGAAGGTGAGAATTGGGACTCTCTCAATACCAGTATCTACTTGTAAATCTGTTTCTTAATTTCTTGATAATCCTATGAAATTATAGATAGCCCTACACATACACACACACACACACACACGAACACATATGACCCTATCTGTAAGCCAAGAAGGTATACTTACATGGTATGTTTCCTTCCCCCAAATATTACTGCCCACACTAACTTACCCCCAGTTTCTGAAATTTCTACCAATAGAAATCTAAGAATCTTTTTTGATTTCTTTCTCTTCCTTGCCCCTGATAATCAACTACTTTGATTTAAGCTATCAAAATGTCACAGGATAAGAAGATCATAGATTTAGAGTGAGAAAGAATTTTAGAATAAATTTAGAAATTAATTAATTAATTGATTAATTTTAGAATTAAGAAATTTTAGAATTAATTCATTTAGAATGTACTCAATTTACAGATGAAGAAACTGAGGCCCAAGGAGATTAAGTGACTTCTTTCAGGTAGCAAATTTCAGAAGTGAGTTGAATTGAGGTTTTCTGACTTGAAGGAAGGAAGGAAAGAAGGAAGGAATAAAATGAATATTTATTAAGTACTTACTATGTGCCAGGAAATGGGATAAGTTCTTAGGATACAAATGTGAGAAAAAAAATAAATGTTTTTGCTCTCAAGGAGCTTATATTCTAATAGAAGACAGCACTCAAAAAGAAGCTTGAAAGTGTGGGGAGGGGAGGGCTGGAGGGTTGTGGGTCAGGATGATACCTGGCAAAGGGAAATGGTTTTAAAGGCCAGAGAATTAAGGAAAAGTTTAGAAAAATAAAGGCAAGCCAACCTGGGCCCTTCCACAAAATGGAGGGTCCAGGAAGAACTCACCAAAGAAAAAAGAGGAGTGGGATGTGCCCAGTGGAAGAATATTCCAGGGACAGGAGGTCACAGGAGTGGGAGGCTTTTCTAGGACAAAGAGGCATGATGTACTAGGAGAAGTTCCAGGATAAGCCAGCAGTAGAACAGTAAGAGGTAACTATTTCAAAGGAAACCATTTAACCACTTTAACCACTCACACAGCAAGGTCTTGAGGGTGTTGGATCCAGTATTGGGTTAAGTTTTGAGGGAAGATAAGGTTGGGAACCAAAGTGGAGGGTTCTGAGAAATTAAGGAGCAATGGGAGAGCTCTGAGAGTAATGGAAAAAGAAAGAAAATTTAAGACTATTTTTTTAAGTGGGGGAAAAGGAGAGAAGAAAAAAAAGAAATTTACATAATAACTTCATTGTATATTTGGAGGGAATATCAAGCTGTACATGGTAGATTTGCAGTTTCATGTGTAATCATCTTTTTTATTGTACTGTGTTATGAAAATGATCCTTTTGTTCCATGAATTGAAAATAAAATAAATTTGTAATACAAAAAGGACTACTGTCATGTGTTGCTGCATTTAGTAAAAATAATGGGAGAATGTCAGTGGAAATGGGGCTCAGAACCACGCATTTTAATAGGTGATGGATCTAAGCTGGTTCTAGTAACTTGAATGAAGCAGTGTGGTTCTACTGTTACTGAAACCAAGGGAAAAGACAATTTCTAGAAGGATGTTAGAATGCTGTGAAATTCAGGCTCTGAAGGATTACTTGGGGTCATTCCTTACTTTGCTGATAAGCCAAATCTCCCCCAAGGAAACAGAATTTGGGCCAATCATACCCACCCATTAAGAGTATCTGCCCTTCTTCCTCCTCTTCTTTCTGGGCCTAAGCTTCTTTATCTGTAAAATGAAGGGGACTGGAAAAGAATATGGCCAACCTTCCTCCTAACTCTAAATCCTGGGAGAATCACTCATTAAATATCCTAGATAAATGCCACCCCGGTAGGCTGGAATGGGGACACAATCACTTTCTATACACTTTACCTACTCCCTGCAGCTCTGCTGTGGTCCCTCAGCTATCATACTAACCCTAGTACTCTCATTGCCTGATTACACTACATTTGATGTGCAGTATTTTTAGGGGAAACAAAAAGACCATTATAATTAGAAGAACATTCATTCATAACTGAGAATGCCAAATAGACTCTACTCTATGCTTTGCATTATAGATTTTTGTCCTATATATTGCTAATTACTCCTTGAACCTTCTAATGAGCATTTAGGGGGAAACGCACTGGTCAGGAATGCATCATACTCAGACAGCTTCTCCCTCGTTATACATTTAAAACTGGGGTGGATGCTAGATTTGACTTATGCCTAGCAGCGCAAAGTGTAATTATATTTTACTTTAGTTTTTGCTTCTCATTTCGAGTTACTTCTCAGATTTGGGTCTCAGTTTTCCCATCTGTAAAATGAAGAGATTGGACTAGATGGTCTCTATGTTTATTTCCAATTGCAAAAACAAAAATTAAAAACCCAATCAATTATTACATTAATTCTATAATCATGTTGATTAAATTATTATATTAACTGTAGCAACATATATCTAATAATATAGTTAATTTCTATTAGGGCAAGTGACATGTGGTATCATTCTATACTCCCTACCTGCAACAATGGTTGTCAACTTGCCTCCATCTTCCAAATGGTTTTGAAGGGAAGAAACAAATTTTTATTTGGACATTTGGCATGCTTATTCAATTTCATTACATTTAATCATATGTAAGACACTGTGATGACTACTGTAAATGAAGTAAGAAATATGAATGACACACTTCCTACCCTCAAAGAACTTATAATAAAGGGATAAACCACAGACACAACTATAGAGATGGAAACTTCTGCCCTTTTTACATGCAGCTGGAAAGAGAGAGCATGTTCCACTCTGGTGCTTTTAAAGATGCAGCCTTTTCAGATCAGGTTGCCAATGCAAAGAGGCTACTTCCATCTGTGGTATAGGGAAACACAAGGCGTCTTCTTCTAGAAGCAGGTCTCCTGCTTCCTCCATTTCAGGTGATTTTTTTGGCATGCTCAAAGCAAAGCCCTCATTATACTTATAATCAGTGGAGCATATCTTCCAGTGTTTCTTCCTCAACTCCTACTCACATTAGAGGGTCAGGTCCCCAGAGGGTAGCTGCCATTTCTCCACTTAGGGATTCTAAGGTAACCATGAAAGGTGGAGGATTTCTAGTGCTCTCATTCACAAGACCCTACCTACTGATATGTTCCTCACTATCAATTAGCCAGTTGAACTCCATTAGCTTTTTGAAAAGTTACTAAGAAGTTATAGCAAAGATAGAAGTAATAAAAAACATCCTAAACCAGGGGCATACTTTCTCCTTGCACACATGAGGTCATGATGGGATCAGAATTAACCACATGTGACCAAAGGGCAACACAGCTCCCAGTTACTGGAAGTCTCTTTTTCTCTTTCATGGAGTCCTTGCTTTCTACTGGTCTCAGAGGTCTGGTGTCCTTGTAACGTCCTCAAGTTACCTTTTCCCAATGTATCTGGTTTGTTCTATGTGTCTCTACCATCAGATGCTGCTGCTTGAAAAATGTTGCTGCTGGGACCATTGGTTCTTCTGACCTTTTGAAGTTTACAAGACTTTAACTTGGTCAGTTTCATCTTTGAGTATGCAATTGTCTTTTTTCAGGAGACCTTTTTTTTGCTCCCCTATATTTCTTTCCACTCCCAGATGCTTGAGTTCTCTTCTATTCATTCCATTTCTCTAGTAACATGGCCACTGGGGACGGAGAAGAGAGAAATACTCTCCCTTCACTCAAAGAAAAACCCTGAATTTTCATTCAGGGAATGGAATCCTCATTTCCTGAATTTGGAATCCTCTCTCAATTGATTGGGCTATTGTGAATTAAGCCAACTGCTGAAATTCCTCTGCTATTTAAGCACCTCAGGAGGGTGGTTAGCTTTTTGGTTAGTCAATTGTGGTTATTCCATGCTTTACCCAATCAAAGAGGCCCATACTTCAGAAAGAAATCACAGGACGTAAAACATCTTGATCACACATTTAAAACTTCATCTTTATACTTAACACTTATATATTAATTGTGGTAAGTGAACTCTGCAATTATCAAGGATAAGACATGTACATGGATGTTTATAAATTAGAATGTAGTGGGTGCATTTAAATATTCAAAGAGAGGCATAGAAGAATTTGGAGATTTAGGGAGGAAGGGAAGGAATTATTTCTAAGAGCATTTTTAGAGCATAATGAAAAACTTTGAGAAATTAGTACCTGATCTAGACCTTGAAAGAAGGGAAGAATTTCAGGGGTGGATGGAGATGGTGAGAATGGAGTTATTCTAGATATGAGGGAAGGGATGGGCAAGTACATAGAGGTCAGAAGAATGAGACTCATGTCCAGATCATACAGACTGACTCACACTAGAGTAAAGCCAAATCATCTAGCACCATGGATTCCTTTGTTTCCTTCTTTCCTTCCTTTTACTCGGCTTCTCTGTGTTAATTCAGGTCACTGCTAAAAATTGAGGTGAGGTTGTTCTCAATGAAAAATGTTATCGATGTAATATTTAAAAGTTAGAACCTCTAGAGTCAGATGAAGTTGAATTTTCATGTTGATAACTGGCAGTCAAATTTTGACACTAAACTCATATAGGGATAGGAGGAGATGGTGGTGAACTTCACTTTTAAATGAACTGCTTTAGTGAGGTCATTAAGGAAAATGCTACCAAGTCAGGTCTTTTGACTTTATAATTTGTTAGTGGTGTCTAGTTTCCTATGCTGGGATTCCCTTCTACCTCTTATCATCTTTCAATTATTTGTCAGACTGTTTTGGTTAGACCTCCACAATCTTTCTTGCATATGTCTTCTTTTTTATTTCTGCTGCTGCTATGTTCAGGTTCTTGATTACCTGTACAAGTTCACCTGGCCATTTTCAGAGGACTAGCCTTATGGCACTTCTGCTGCACAATCCATCTTTGGAATGTGTCACAGCCTGCTCACTCCCACCATACCTCTCCATTGCCATTTGGTTAACTGGCAGCTTCAGTTCTTTGGAGACTATGATATTTAGTGATGAAGTAAAACTACAGTAAAGAGATACTGGCAAATTAGCTAGAGATTATAACCAGGATAGAAAACTTTTTTATAGTGCTAAACTATTATGTAGCCTAATTGGAAGAGAAATTCCTTATAGATGTTCCTTATATATAATATTCTGCCAGGTAGGTGGTACAGTGAATAAAGTTCTGGGCTTAGAGTCATGGCCTTCCATATACTCATGTTTATGGGAAATGCTATGTTGGTTGCACCAAGTCCATGAGTATTGTAGAACTCCTAAATTAAATCCATAACACCCCAAAAGTTTGGTGTAGCTATCCACAGTGAAAAAAAACCCAAATAGATGAAGAATACCTAATGTCTACTCTGATCTGCCATTAGACAGATAATCCACAGTGCTCATCCATTTGGTTCATCTATCTTGGATAGATTTCACAAGTCGACAAAGAGTTAGGTCCAGAATTAAAGAGAAAGAAAAATGCAGAAGAGATTGAATTTGGGAAATTGCAGTTATTATGATAATCCTAAGCTTCTCATTAGAAAAAATAGTCTTATGGTTTGAACATAAACATTCTTCCAATGAATCAAACATTACATGACCTAAAATACAGGAAAAAGGAAGAGAATCCTAGGACACTAACTTTTGACCCTGCTGAAACACACCCCCAGTGTGGTCCAGCTTGTCCGTTTTATTATATTCAACTATTGTGTTCTCTACTATCTTATGAATTCTGCTCTGGAAAAGGATTTTGGGACTCACATGACTGCTCTTTCTATTCAATAACTATCAAGATCCCTTAACAACTGGCCAATAAAGCATTAGGTTGACCGCATGAACAGTACTCACAAGCGAGGAAGCGTTTAATAAAGACTTTCATGCACATGGACTTTTGGGGAAATTTCTTGCCCAATGAAGATATGTAAATCTATAAAAATGATTTTAATCAATTGAGAATGTAATTGTTAACAATCATCCTAATGACACAGAAGCATGCATTTATGTATGTAGGATAGATTGGAGATTAGTATTTCTCCTTAGAGTCATATTTGTTTGGTTCACTTGATATGTTTGACAATTGGAGTGTAGGGGAAAAGAAGAGTGAAAGTAATAGACAGACAGACAAAAGAGACAGACTCAAGTCTAATCAGGAGCTAGATTTGTGTCTTTAGTTGGACATAGCTTTGCCTTCTTTAAAGTGTGGCTTTGTTACCAATAGAAAGCTGCTTGTTTAGTTCATTCACATAGCCCAAATTTGTTCCCACCTTTTCCAAGTCCCATTCTGACTATACTGAAGGGGAAGGGGCATATTAGTATGTTCACCTTCCAAAGAGCTAGAAGCTAACAAGGTTCCAGTTGGTGATTATAATATTAGAGTATTAGTAGCTTCTTAACAGCAAAGCTCATTCTTTCATCTGCAAAATGGGAATGAACACAATGACCTTCCTGACAGATATATAGAAAAGAGAAACTGGCAAATGAAATGGAGATCATTTCCAGGATAGAAAGCTTTTCTTGTACTGGTAAATAATTATGTAGTTAGCTGAATAACACACAATTCTCCCTAGGTGCTGGATTATGAATAAATGTGAAATGAAATAAAAGAAAAAAAGATAATTGAAAACATGAAAAATAGAGTGTTTAGAAGAAATGCAATATAAATGAACTTGTCAAACAATCTCTCTGGCTTTACTTTCAGTCCTCTCTCCCCCTTCTTACTCTTTCTCTCTCTCCTTCCTCTCTTTTTTCCCCCCTCCTCTCTTTCTTCTCTCTCCTCTTTTCTTTCCCATATATAAACACAAACAAATGCCCACATATATGTGTATATATATATCACTGATACTTTCTTACTGGCAAGAACCTTTTCAGCTATCTCTTGGTAGAATAAATTAACATCTTGCCCTGAAACTCCAGAAAACTTCTCCTTCTGCATGTGACCATTGTGGGTCTAGTTCTCTGATTTATTTATTAGTGTTCTGCACCCACATATGTTACTTCTGTTTCTAAATACACCGCAAAGAGTCTTTGGAAAGGAATTTTGACAAAGCCCGTGTAGAAATAATATTTGTGCCAGGAAAATAAATTTGGTGGGAATGTGAAGGGGTGAGGGAATAAACCAAGTTTGATTATTCCATAGCTTGTATAAGCAATAGAAAGATATGGAGAGAGGTTGAGCTATGAAATGGCCTGCCTAAGGCTGTACACTGTTAATCTTTGTGTGAATAACTCATCTTTTATGGTGGTTCCCATGTATTCAAGGACCTGAAAAATACCAAATATTACCATAAATGAAAAAAAAAACCAAGACAAACCCAAACCTGAAACTTCCATGAGAGCATTGTTATCTCATCTTCCTAGTTTCCAGCTGCAATATTATATTTCATAAAGAAAGCCAGGAATAAAAAGAAGAGGTATCTAGTTAATGGGTATTTGCATTCATTTATTTTGTCCTGCTCCTCATTCCCTTCCCCACCCCCCAATCATCCCTGGGAATATAGGACTGGAAAGAGGCCGGTGCCCTCTGGAGCCTGCTATTGTGCATTTCTTTATATGGGGGATTTGGACCGGCTTTTTTCATTCTGCTTTCTATTAAGATGAGCTGCCAGTCTGTGTTATGTCAAGACAACCACCTTGTGGAAACCCAGAAAGAGCCGTAAAAGAGGAATGGGGGCAATTTGCTTGAAGTGGCTTGTCAGGGCCCTCCAAGGTCAGTGGGGAGGTGTGGAACTCCACCGAGCTCCGCAGCTCTCGGTGGGTTTGTGAGACTGTTTCTGTGCCTGTTCCCGCTTGTCTTCTCACACGCTTGGAAATCAAAAAAGCCTTCATGTTTCCCGAAACCTACACATTGCCTTTCATCATGGGCTCCACAGTCCCACCACTCCCGGGGAACAAAGGACATGAAGATCAGTCCCGAAGGAGAAGAGTCCAGTTCCAGAAATGCGCCTTTGTCCTGGAACAGCTGCGTGGAATTCCAGGCTATCCAAGGGTGTAAAGATCACAGGATCTCTTTCTTTCATTGTCTGCTTGTTTGCCTGGGCACCACACTGTGCTTCTGCCATCACTAGAACTGCCCGCCTGCGTCGAACCTTTTAGGCTACAGATTTCTTGTTGTAGTGGAGGCTCTAGTGTGCCGTTAACCCTTCCATCTTTCTGGGATGTCAAAGACAGCCTTTGTCTCTTTGGAAGTCTCAGCGAACATTCGTTATTCACACAGATGTACATCTATGTCTGGGTAATCCAAGGTGTAAGGGATGATGGGGAGAATAGTCTGGGATAGTCTCCCACTTAGGCACCAAAGTTTTTAACATGGTGGAACACAAAAATGACGGCACAGATGAGAATAAAAGCAGGTTCAATAACTGCATGGGTGCTGTCAGAGAAATTATTTTAAAATCCCCATAGGCATATGAAAACAGGGGGAAGAGGGAATGCTGACTTGAAAAGAGGTCTGGGAAGATTTGCCAGCAGACAAATTATAGGCAGCCAGGTGGCGCAATGGATAGAGTGCTGGACCTGGAATCAGGAAGATTTTAATTTAAATCTAGTCTCTGATGCTTCCTAGCTGTATGACCCTGGGCAAGTAATTTAATCTCTGCTTGCCTCAGTTTCCTCAGTTGTAAAATGAAGATAATAACAGCATCTACATTGTAAGGCTGTTAGCATGTAGCACAGTTCTTGACATATTATACTTAAGGGGAGGCTAGGTGGTGCAGTGAATAGAGCCCTGGAGTCAGCAGGGCCTGAGTTCAAATCCCACCTCAGACCCCTAACACTTACTAGCTATGTGACCTTGGGCAAGTCACTTAACCCCAATTGCCCTTCCCTTCCCTCTCCAATCACCCCCCTGACATATAATAGTTGCTATATAAATACTTATTTCCTTCCTACCAAGGAGAAGGTATAGTTTATTTTCTGGTCTTTGGGACATTTTTTGGTTTCCCAGTTATTCAGGTTATTTCCTTTAAGTGTTATTTTTGTCATCAGTGTCATCTCTTCTTTTTCTTCTTCTAGAGCAGCAATAACAATTACTCCTCCTCCTCCTCACTATTGTTTATTTAGCAATTTAAGGTTTGTAAAACCTTTACAAATATTATCTCATTTAATCCTTACAGCAGTCCTGGGTAGGTAGGTGCTATTCTTATCTTCCCTTTACAGATGAGGAGACTGAGGTAGGCAGAGTTTAAGTGACTTGCCCAGGTCACAGAACTTGTAAGTGCCTCAGGCAGGATTTGAATTCTGGTCCTCCTGACTCCATGTCCAGTGCTCTATCCATTGGGAGGGGTTGAAGAAGGACCTGAAAGCCACTCAAGTCCCCTCCTCCTCAACCCAGCAGATGAAATTACACCATGTAAGCAAGGGGCTAAGCAACAGAAACAATGAGATGTTAAGGTATTATTAGTTGCTTCAGACTGTAAAGGGTATGAATCCTTGAGTGGCTTATGCCCTGAGTAATCTTTTTATACATTTCAAAGAGATTAGGGGCAGCTAGTGGCACAGCAGATAGAGTGCCAGGCCTGAAGTCAGGAAGACTCATCTTCCTGAGTTCAAATGTGACCACAGACACGTCCTTGCTGTGTGACCCTGGACAAGTCACTTACACCTCTTTCCCTCAGTTTCCTCATCTGTAAAATGACCTGGAGAAGGAAATGGCAAACCCTCCAGGGTCTTTGCCAAGAAAACACCAATGGGATCATGAAGAGTCAGACATGACTGAACAATAAATGTTTTGTTAATATTGTTCATGCGAGGTCATTTCAGTTGTAATAAGGATTGTACCCATGGAGTATGCGCAAAGATCCATTGCATGTTTCTAGGTGACCCCATGTGTTGACTTTGGGATGATAAAACAATCACTTTATTTGTCCCTTACTCTTGTTTGTAATGGTGACAGGAGAGGAGATGCATCACTTTAAAAATTAGAGACAGCTCCTGACTTTTCTTCCTCTGACTCACTTGCATGGCAGGTAGCCTGTCCTTTCTAGACTCCCCATAAGGGGAGACAGGAAAGCTTGTACAATTTCCCCAACTCAGGAAGAAATGTTAAATTGTGAACAAATGAAAACGCAAGTACATGTGTGAGCATAAGTAAGCCTGAATTAGGCTTTGTGTCCCTGCATGCCTTTTCCTCTTTATATTTCCTTCTCTGAGAATAAGTGACTAAAAATAAATCTCTAAGTGAACATGTCCATCTTGGAAGCAATTTTGTGAGCTCAAGAGGCCTGGAGAATCTGAGTTCCTCACTTGGAATTGATTGTGATCAGAAAGAGTTTTGTCTATCAGAGAGGATGACCACTGACAGGAAGGAGCTTAATCCTTGGTTTAGCTTGCTAGAAGACATAGAGCCGGAGAGAGTTGCTTGGAAAGTGCAGAACTGAGGTGAAATGTAAAATGTCTATTCAGCAATTTTATGAATTATATCATATTTTGATGTTTTAGTACCAACTTCCTAAGAGAATGACAGAACAGCTATAAATGACTGCTTCTTGTTTTTCTGTGAATGGGTGCTTGTGTTGTTTGTATTAAAGGTTTCTTTTTTTTTTGAGGAAATAAATAGCCATTCAATACCTGATTCATATTGTGCATTTATTAACTTAGTACCTTTTGGAGAGACCCTAGACAGAACCCAAACATAGTTTTAATTTTTCCCTTGGATCCTAAGGTGGGAATGTAACCAGCCAAAGAATGTGATAAAATGGACTTAATCCTTTTCATTTGAGGATAGCCCCTGTCCTTCACCCCAAACACTGAACTTGGTTACCAAGTATATCAATCCAGAGTACAGAACTCTCCTAAGGTAGACAGAGAGGGTGATGCACCCCTCACTCTTGGTCCGAGGAATGGTTTTAATTTTAGACAATAAACGTCTTTATGGGGGCAGCTAAAATGCATAAGCTAGCTCAATTATTAATCATAATTAATAGGGGCTAGAAAGGTAACTAATAGGGTCTAGTGAACTATAGTTTTAGGAATATGGACACAGAGTACTTTGAACCTAGGGAAGTCATCTCTTAACAAACTGAACCTGTGAGTGTAAGTTGGAGAAGGGTAATCCAGTGGAGGTACTACGTGTGAGTGTGTGTGTGTGTGTGTATGTATATATTGCTTTTGCCAATTTCACTCCATATCAGTTAATACAAATTTCATATTTTGTCAGAACTTCTAATATTTGTCATTTTTTGTTACGTGATATTTCATTACATGCATTCAGTTTTTTGGCCATTCCCAAACTGACAAGCATCCAGTTTGTTTCCAGTTTTTTTAATTACCAAGGGTTCCTCTATCACCATTTTAGTAATATATTGGATCTTTATTCTTGTCTTTGACTTCCTTGGGGCATATACCTAATAGTGATATCATTGGGTCAGAAGATATAAACAATTTGGTCATATTTCTTGTATAATTCCAAATGGAAATTTTCTGTCTCATCTAAAGAGCTGAACATATTAAACAATATCAAGGCTAAAATGGTGAACTCAATTCATTGTGGAGTTGTAACTTAGTTTGCACAAACACGGAGCTTAAAAAGACCTCTGAAGCCATCTGGTCCAACTCCTTAATTTTATAAATAAGGAATCAAGGCTCAGAGAAGTTATTGTCTTGCCTAAGGTCACATACCTAATAAGTGCCAGAGGTAGCATTTGAAATCATGTCCTTTGACTCCAGTTCCAGCGCTTTTCCTAGTGTTCCGTACAACCTGCATTATACAATGAGGATGGTTAACATGGTTGGAAGTGTTTGGTAATACAAAATCTGGACCCTGCTGCCCACTGTGTGACTTGGGCAACTCACTTAACCCTTACTTCCTCATCTATAAATTGGGTTGGAGAAGGAAATGGCAAACTGTCTTTGCCAAGAAAGCTCCAAATTGGGTCATGAAGGTCGGACATAACCAAACAGCAACAGCATCTGTTCTAGTTCTAAATCTTGGGTATGTATATACATGGTCACAATATATAATAAGTAGGGCCATAAGAGCCTAGATTTTTTTAGTTTCAAGGAATATTAGAGATCCTTTGGTTTAACTCCTTCATTTTACATATAAGGAAACTGAGCCCTAGAGAGGTCATGTGACTCATTGGTCTTACTCTGAGAGTAACATCCTTTAACCATATGAATTTCAGTATAATGTAAATAAAAATACATAGTTTTCTTCGAGTAATCATATCCAACCTGAATTTGAATCCTACTTCAGACTCTTATAACCCTAGGCATGTAATTTTATCTCTCTCAGCTTCAGTTTCATTATCTGTGAAATGGGAATAATAATAGTGCCTACCTCATGGGGTTATGGGGATCTAATGACATGACATGTATGTGTGTATATATTCACAGTATTGCACATGTATATATGCATACAGATGTGTGTATACATTCATATATGTGTGTATATCTACACATATCTATATCTTTGCAGAACTCAAAGCACCCTCTAATGCTGGCTCTATGTGACCACTGGAGCAATATGTTACTACCTGTGTAATCATTCTGAAAAATCACATGAAAACTGGCATATAATCTGTATGTCTAATCATAGAACACAAGTCTGAAGGGACCTTAAAGACTAGCCTAGCCTCTTTATTTTACAGATGGGGAAACTGAGTCCAAAAGATGAGAAGTGACTTGTCCAGCCAGACCCAGAGGCAGAGCCAAGACTCATTTCCCTCATCTGCAGAACGAGGAGGTTGGGCTGGGTGATTTCCAAGGTTCCTGCCTTTTCTAAAGCTGTTCCCTTGTGCTTTACTCCCCGTTCAACGCTTCTCCTGTTAGATCACACTGCAAATGATGTTGTTCCCTGTGCAGCAGACTTAGTTGAAAGAGCAGCATCTGTGCTCCCACTGTGTGTGGTCAATATTCATATAATCAGTGCTTGCCGCCAGGAAGGAGTTAGGCATTGTACAAGAGACATGCTTCAGTTTCTGCTTGGTTTAACTTACTGTCTGAATGGGAGTTATCTGTTTAAGAGCTCAAGGCAGGGACAGGCTTGTAGTCTCCAGATAAGATTGTAACAAAGATGCAGATCATTAGACACATTCTAAACAATGCGAATCCATACTTGATTCCCTGAATGTGTTTTTCATGGGCTCATTCAGAAGGGAAGGTGGCCCTTGATATGTTGTTGATTTATCCCCAGGGAAAAAGAGGGGAAAGACAGCTCTGCTCTGTCGACTCAGATTGGCCACAGGATGTCACTGTTGCTTGAAAATGGACAGCAGAGGCTAAGTTAGCATGTCTGGGAGGGCTCTTTGAAAATGAAGTTTAAGGGGAAAAGGGTTTGACTCATTTGTTCAAATGTACAAATATTACTTCTAGGAAACAAGTAATCTTTGGACCTTATGGCAGTTTTGGTAGAGAAACCTGTCCAGAAGTGTGTATTTCCAGCACCATGCCAATATCTCACAATAACACAGTATCTTGGAATTAATGAGCTTTGGAGAATTAAAGATGCTGCCTCTAATATGAAGTTTTCTCTTGACTCCTCAATTAGCACTCCAATCATCATCTCAGACTTAACAGAGCACTTTGGACCTCTCTTAAACATACCTCAATTTAATTTCTCTCTCTCTCTCCCTCTCTCTCTCTCTCTCTCTCTCTCTCTCTCTCTCTCTCTCTCTCTCTCTCTCTCTCTGTCTCCCTCTCTCTCTGTCTGTCTCTGTCTCCATACACACACACACACACACACACACACACACACACACACACACACCTATCTCATAGCCATCTGCTAGATTGTGAGCTCCGTGAAGGCAAGAACTCTTATCTAATTTAATTTTTTTATATTCCCTAGTGACAACACTTGGTATGTAGTAGATGCTTAATAATGTGGAATTGAGTTCACCTTTACATCTGTCAGCTCATATGTCTTTGTTTTTTCTTTATTTAAATGATTTAATTGGGGTTAATATATAAAATTAAGTTACAGAACAGCCTTTGGATATATACATAGCATTATATTTTCAATCAGGTTCATGTTTCTTTACTTAATACTCTTTCCAGTTGGCTCATGCTTATCTTTTCTTTGAAACTGTTAAATTTTCCAAATCATTTCCAAATTCCAAAAAATAAAATGGTCTGACATGAAGCCCAGCCAGTTGGTTAGTCAGGAAACATTTATTGTTTACTATGTTTAGCACATTAGCAGTCTAAAGCTAAGTGCTGGGGCTCCCAAAAAGGCAAATACAGCATCATTTTATGCAAAGAACTCACGTTGTAATGTGAAGACACTATGCAAAGAACTATGTGTATACAAGAACATGAGAGAAGGCAGTCTCAGAGAGAGGTTGGCTCTGCTAAAAAGCATTCAGCATATATTTCTGCATTCTTTTTCTATGCCACTTGGTTTTTTTTTTCATTTTCACTTGGACAGAATTGATCTCCTTTAGCATCTCAATTATTTGAATTGTTCTCTTTGTTGTTGAATTTCTGTATTCTTTTATTTCATAGGAGTCTTATGATACTACATTCCTGTGTGTCAAGAAGGGACAGATAATTTCCATTCAACAGGTAAAGAAGCTTTGGTGTTGAAATATTAAGTGACTTCCAGGAATTAGAAGTTAGTGACTAGAAGTTCAATGGCCTTTGTCATTCAAGATTGTCTATAATCTGATGATGAACAACCTTTTCTGTCACTGTGCTTCATATATTTTATTATCTAGGTAGACTGGTCTCTATCTTTTAACACATCCTGCTCTTTCTTACCTCCAAGTTTTTACTTCTGCTGTA